>JALIZF010001777.1:327500-752645 GCA_029948255.1 Telmatactis stephensoni
AGCAAGTGCTTTCTTCCACCAGCCTTCGCCAGGCGAATGTATTTAGAATCGTTAGGATGAATTGCTCCTCTGACATGCTTTTTGTCTTGTTCATTGTGAGGGTGTTCCTTACCGTTGTTCAAATCGGGAACCTGCGAAAGAGGTTGGTTGAAAACGCTGGAAGGGCCGGCTTCATCACGCGGTGAAGTAGCATGGCAAAACCAAATGTCATCAGCCTGCTGGTCTGTCTAAAGGCTTGTAGCAAGGCTTCATTTATACTAAGGATAGCGTCGTTGCAAAGAATTAAAACTTTACCTGCAGCGGAGAAGATGGAGTCACAATCTTTTTTAGTGATCATTAATTCACCACCGTCAAAAAGCTCAATAAATTCTCGCAAAGAAATCCAACACCAACTAGGATTACTTTAGCTGTGTTCTTAATACGGTGTAAGTAAACATAAATTCTACTAATGCTTAGCAACAGCTATAGGTGTCAGTTATTCTAAGATTGAACCATTTCGATGTTTGCTGTAATTTGTAGGGAACAATTTGCATTAATACCTCCAAGTTACTGGATCTTGTCAACTGAAGCAGGTGAAATAGCTTCTTATTTTATTCTTCATTTTATTCCGCTTTGTTTTGTTCTGGAGATATTACGACAATTAAGCAATCGTTACTGGAAAACTATAAACACAAGAGACCCTTTCTTTAGAATTGAATATATTTCCATAAAGACAAACTTCGTCGATCTTGATTTCATTTCCTTATCATAGTTTTTCACTTTGTGAAACCAATCTGAACAGCTTGTCACATCGTGGTTCACGTTTAATTAAATGCTTTTGACTTTCAAGAGTTTGGTGCAAATCGAAATTTTACTGCGCATGACATAAATGACTGACCTCTTTAATTTGAACACTGGCAGTTGGTCATGCCGTGATTCAGGTTCAATTGTATGTTTTCGACGATTAATTCAAGAGATTTGCAGGCAAATCGAAATTTACTGCGCATTTCATAAAATAAGCTCTTTAATTTGAACATGGCGGGTTTGTCATACCCTGATTCAGGTGTTTTTGAGGTTTCAAGAGATCTCGATAAAAATAAATGAAAAATTACACTGTATGTCATAAAAAAACTGACAAGGAAGTATCTGTAATCGTATCTATGAAATCTCCAATTATTTTTCAGCGCTGGCAATATTTTTCATCGTCGTGGCTGTTTCTTCATGCCTTATAAGGATAACCAACCCCTTAATCCAATTTTCAGTGAGCTTCCCTTGTATTTTGTGATAAGTCAACTTTAACAAGGTCTCAATGAGGTTAACTACTGGCCATAAGACGGCCAAAAATTTAACCGTTGGCCGTTAAAAGTAGCTAGTCGTTAAACAGGGTTTTTCCAACAACAATTTTCATTTTGAATGTACAAAGAATATTTGTCGAAGATTTCATGGGTCAGTTATTTCGTCGTCGCCTTTTACGGAAAAATCAAAAAGCTAGAGTCTTGAGTGGTAAACCAGAAGAGTCCTAAGACTTTAAATGTGTTATTCATCAATAAAAATTAATGTTAAAACTTCAAAAACAATGAAAGTTAATGATTACCGTATTTACTCGTTCAAGCGCCGCGGCGCTTATTAATGACATCAGATTTCTCAAGCGGAGCTTATTCGGGGCGGCGATATTTTTCGGATGTTTTATTACGTTTCAAGCAATATTGTTAACAACAAAATAACCGTGTTTTAAACGTTCAAACCTCTCGTTTTTCACAAAATTTTAACGTTGAGTTTGTTCTGATTATTTCATTTGTTCTACAATTATATTTTTATATTTTACTTTATTATTTTTTTATTTTTTGTCGATTTTTCATTTTGTTTTATTTTTTTATTTTTTTCATATATCCACTGAAATGCCCTATTGAATTGCATATCCTTTATTTATACTTGTTTGCTTCCTAGCTTATTCCGCTTATTCTAGATGATAGCCGGATAGTTCTTCGAATAAGTGCTGTATTGTGTGAATACGTGCGGCGGTTATTCGAGGGCGGCGGTTATTAAAAATATTTGCTTTCAAATTCATGCGGCGCTTAAGGCGCTGTTTCACTGTGCAATTTTCTCAGCAACTTGTCTCGCAACGGCGTTGCGAAACAAGTTGCTGGAGGATTGCACAGTGTAACAGGGGCTGTCTCGCAATTTTTGTTTGTTGTGCCTAGCGTTGCATGAAGTAGAACTCAGGTCTACTTTTCGCAACGCATTGCAGCAACTTGCAATGCCATTGCACAATGTATCACCCCTCCAGCAACTTTCCTCGCAATTTTTGAGGCACGTTTTCTACACTGAAGCGCATGCGCAATTTCTCATTTCGCTCTTAGGAGCCATCTTGAATCTCGCTCCCAGCTTGCCTCGGCCAAAAATATTGCAAGTTGCTGAGAAAATTGCACAGTGTAGCAGCGCCTTTAATCGAGGGCGGCGTTTAATCGCGGGGGAGGCGCTTAATAGAGTCAATACGGTAAGCTTTCTGTCAACCGTAATGGGAAGAAATTAATCGTAACCAACATCAACAGGGACAGCGGCATCGAAATTTCGGAATCTTGGATGCCAACCATTCTGGCCTGTGGCAAATGTTTGGGGGACTGAGAACGAGCGCTCTGATTGGTCAATTCCGGTCACTTCAGAATTGTGTTGTTGTTTTGTTTTTGTTGGGAAGGGAATGAAGAAATTTGTGCAAAAAAAGACGTGTAAATGTTAAATTTGGCATTCCATTCTACAGCATGTGTATTTTCCACGGTCTCAAGACTTTCCTTAAGAAGGCTGAAGCGTTTTTCTGTGATTATTGTGGATTTAGAGGATCGTGAACTTTGTAAGCCGTTGCTCGAAATGACGAAGAAACAATATCAAAGACGACCGCCGACGATATTTTATGGCGATCCCGACTCGTAAACTTTTATTCCTGAGGATATAATATATAGCCTAAGCCACACAACAATTGTTGAGCGACATACTTTATATACCCATATCGAGATTCAGGGTACATGGCCGGAGAACGGCGTTTTGAAAAACTTTGGTTGGTGAATGAAGCACATACAAAATCAAAACTTCAAACTTTGTTGATTCGTATTTACAGAGGAAAAAAATCGCGATGGATAATAAGAAACTTTTTACATTACTATAACAAGAATCATATGAACTTATTATTATTATTTTTCCCAAAAGTGAAGTCATATCCGTGTATTGAACCAAAAATGGGACAATTTACTCACCTGTAGTTTGCTGTAAATCAATCATAAGTTTGACAAAGTTTCAAAGACAATTATCCGAAAAAGTGCAAAAATCTTGTGTGTTTTTTATGAGAACTAGAATATATCCTGCCTAAGCCACGTAGGACTGACTGGTAGTACTTACTGGGACTGAATGGAAGAGTTCTCACATTCAGGTAAGCTGAAAAATTTCGTGAAAGTTTTGATAGTTGGAGTTTGTTAGTCCCGGGTTAGTTCGTACGCGCCATGTCGCGTTAGTCGGCTTACAAAGTTCACGATCCTCTACATCCACAAAAATCACAGTAAAACACTTCAGCCTTCATAAGCAACGTCTCCAAACCATGGAAAATACACACGCTGTAGAACAGAATGCCAGATTTAAAATTTACACGTCTATTTTTGCACAAATTTCTTCATTCGCCTCCCAAAAGAAACTAAACAACAACACATTGTGAAGTGACCGGAAGTGACCAATCAAAGCACTCGTTCTCAGTCCCCCAAACATTTGCTACAGACCAGAGCATTGTGGGATTTATTAGAAAGGTGTATAAAGGCAAGCCGCCATCCGGTCTACACCATCGCTTGATGACGACTAGCAGTAGCAGTCGAAACGTCGCGTTCATTGACAAGTGATCGTAATCGTGAGACAATGGAATAAGATCTTTTTATTTAAACAATGTCCTAATAATTCTAACCAGAAAAAAATGCAATCATATTGAACATATAATATATAGATCTAAATATATCTTATAATGTGGTTAAACCAGGCATCTGTTATCTTAGTGGAATACAGAACTATGTGCGTCCTGATAACGACTGAAGTATTTCACCAATAGCTAGGCTTTGCTCTAGTCCAGTAGCGGCCATACGACTTAAAGAAGTTAAAAATTCGACATGAACATAAACATCAGAGATCCATACTGATTTTCTTGAGTCTGTACAAAAAAGATTTTTCAACTATTTATAGCGTTGCAGATATGTGCCTTTTATATAAAATTGAACCTTCTTACAGTAACACTGGTAACACTGTTTGAGAGCTCGTTCTATCTGATGAATTTGCATCAACTGGTCATGTAGTGTAATTGCTATTCTGACGGACAACCACTTAATAAATTTCCGGCCCAGAGCGCATTTTTCCCGCCAATAACAGATTTTGTATCATGTGACTAGTTGATACAATACGCTTATTGCGTAGATACGGTTTAATAAGCGTTGTCTGATTTTTAATACTGAAAGAACTGTCATGAGATATTTAATGTCAAATTGTTCGCTATTCATTATAATAATTATTCTGCTATTGACTATGATGTAGACGTATAGTTCGATCGTAGAAAGAGAATTACAATAGAAATTTCGAATAAAGTGTTAATCACGCATCAGTTCTTTAAATAGTTTAAAGCCTTTTTGATAATAACTGTATAATGTTTGTATGTACCCAAAACAGATGATTCCATTTTTGTATGTCAACCACTGTGTCAGTGAGTGTTATAATGATTATACTTTCATTTTACGGCAATTTTTCAATGCACAGCAATCTCTGGGCACAATGCCGTTCAGTTTGTATTCCGCACCTATACTGTAAATATCCCATAGCCAAGTTTTTCTCAAAGTACACATTTTCTTCTCTATTTGTCTTTCAATTCAGGACTGTCCTCTTTCTTCTTGATTGGTGACAAAACAGTCCACTGAGATGGTTTCCATGTTGGGTCCTGCACTGATTTAGATTTCAGTGCTGGCAGAGTTCCATTACTGCTTGGTGAATAAGTTGTATCTAATGAACGCCGTAAAGGTGGTTCCGCTTCAGCATAATGCAATAATCCACGGTGACCACCTGATTTGGCCAGCTTAACATACGTGGAATCACTGTCGTGGATATGAAACTTTGATGCGCTCTGTTCTGGTGTTTTCTTCATGTTTCCATCAGGGCTGTTGAGTAAGCAAGAGACTTGCGAGATTGGAAGCAGCCGTGTGTTATTGGCATTGCGTTTATACATGTGATGGCTCTGATTTGCTGGATGGGGTGCCTCAAGGGTCGGATTGGTGCCCATGGGTACTTGGGATAGAGCAGGGTACGATCCTTCAGTAAAAGCGGGAAGATGTCGCCGTTTACGTCGACCAAACTGAAAATCACTTTCCTTGCTTTCAGGTTTTATGTAACGCCTCTG
Source organism: Telmatactis stephensoni (assembly GCA_029948255.1). Taxonomy (NCBI): domain Eukaryota; kingdom Metazoa; phylum Cnidaria; class Anthozoa; order Actiniaria; family Isophelliidae; genus Telmatactis; species Telmatactis stephensoni. The sequence continues at coordinate 332,890 of JALIZF010001777.1, forward strand.
TCTGCTGCGAATTTTTGCCATATATGCTTCGCGTTCTCTCGTAAATGCGTCCTCATCTACTCTGTGAAGCCCTAGACAGTCAATCTGTGAGAGTGGTTTGACACTGTTCTCCATTGCTGTAGACTTTGTTTGTCCTCTGTTGTCATTAGTGTCCCAGTGCTGGGATCGCATAATATACTTCACGGGTTGGAGTTGATGGTTGATCTTGAAAACTGTGTGTTTGGTGTCATTTGTTTGCTTGCTTCTATGGACGAAAGATTAAACAAAATGAAATAATAATACATCTCTGGGTGGACTGAGTATGACAAATTATCTGTTAACAAGGGATTTATTTGTCTTAGAACACTTGAAACGGCTACAGGCTTGTTTTGTTTTGCATAAAAACAGCCACTAATTTGTTGCGCTTGGCGGCATCTTTTTGGAATTTAATTTTTGTTCTTAAAAGATTTGTGCGAATTATGCATAGGATTCTCAGAAGCCATTTTTGACGCAAGACGACTTGTAAGCTCCATGTAATCCTGTTCTACCGACTCCTTCTAAACTGGTGTACATATATAGTTCAGTAATATGTGCTTTTTAGGTTTTTTTCTCCTTGTTCTCCTGTTTTCCTCACACAGCAAAAATCAGCCGAGTTGAGCATATATTTAAAATATTTAAGCAGCAATGCGGATAAGAAGTAGCTAGGCACTGTTCATTGCTGTACGCCAATATTAACTTTACCACATAAAAAAGTATTAAATATAAGTATTAATATTAAGTATTGAATATTAATTAATTTTTACCGCTCTTCTGAAAATGAGGAAAGTATTTTGCTTGATGATTAGATAGATAGATAGAAGATACCTCTGAAGTTTTGTAAATAGTTTTGTACAAGAAAGCTCTTCTTAATCTTGAGTTAATGTCTTTGTCAATAAGGCGGTTTATAGAAGATAAGAAAAAGAAAAGACGCTTCAAGTGAGCGGTTGTTGGTGATAAATGAGTTAATTAAATTAAAGCGATGAATCATGTATACATATTAAGTTATAACAAGTAAAACTTGAATTGCCTATGAGGAACTTATGACAGAGCAATTTACATCGAAATAAGTGGACATTTATTCTAGCTAAGCAGCTAAGTTTCTTTCTTTTCAGCCAAACTTTAGACACTGAAATTATGCCCACTTCTCATAACAAACTATCTGTGTAATCAAACTTAAATTAAGATGTCGTCCTTTAAGAAATTTAAAAATGTATTTCTTTCACTCTTTCTTTGCTTCCTTCCTTCCTTAATTCCTTCCTTCTCTCTTTCTTTCTCTTTCTTTCTTTCTTTTCTTCCTTTTCTTCCTTCCTTCCTTCCTTCCTTTTTTCTTTCTTTCTTTCTTTCTTTCATTCTTTCTTTCTTTCTTTCTTTCTTTCTTTCTTTCTTTCTTTCTTTCTTATCACAATTATTTTCTCTTTTCGTTTTTGTTGTTGTTGTTTCCGAGGCATTCTGTTTTCCATTCCATACTGTATTTTCGTCTTCCAATGCTTTTGCGTGTAGAAAAGAAAAATATTGCTTACAATCGGCAAAACTTCAAAGCCCTGTCTAGCTCCTTTATTCTTCGTTTGCACGTTACGTCATAGGTTCAAAATATTTGAACTAAAATTTAATTTCCCCTCCAATCGATTTTATTCTAAAATATAGTTTAGAAAACTGTGTTTCGAGATAATTTTTAAACTTATATCGAAATAATTTGATGCACAAGATGTTTTATCCAATGAAATTTCAATCCATTTTGTCAGTTGCCGTGCATCACTCACGTGTAATCCTTGTAAAAACATCAACCTTACAACCTTTATTCTGTAAGAAAACTTAATCATAAAACGTTTTTTACTATTTAATGATGTTTCTTTTCAGTTTATTTCACAAAACACTGAGCTTTAGGCACAGCTAGCACTCACCGCGCGGATAAACGTTTTCAAATGTCGACCAAAACCACACATAAGGAAACAATACACAGTTACGCGTCAAAAGGTTTACGTTTTAGTTGCCAAAACCACTAATAACGTCATAAAGAAAGACAATTATTAGAAATACGTAAAATTTTACACTTTTATCATTAAATATTCATTTATAAAATATTGCGTGTTGACATACAAAACCTTTTGTTTTATTTTTAGTCACGTTTTGTAGGGTAACTAGCATTGTGTGACATAACTAGTGGGTTGACGCTTTTGGTGATAACTGTTTGTTTTAATCTTAAAATCTTTCATTTTAGCGTCGATAATGTACGAGTAATGATCAATGAGTTATAATCATAAAGTTGTAAAAGTTAACGATTCTTTTTGGTCACTTTATAAGCGCGCCAAATTGTCTTGTGATTGTATGACCATCACATGACCAGAAATAGTGACTTAATTAGTTACCCAATTTGCTAAAATTAAAAACCTCTGGCTGTTTTGTAGTCTTTAACTTACGCTACCATTCTAGCTAAAAACAATTTTAACAGCGCAAAGACTGTATATGCTTAACAGCATCTAGTAATTGCTTCATTTCATTGCGGTAATGCCGAAAACAAATTCAATTTTAATTTATAGAAATCTTTTTAAACGCTGTAAACAATTAAATGATCCCTACGCATAGATCTTGAATTCGTTTGATGTCAATGTTTCTTGGTCTTTCAGCATTATATTCCACTGTTTAAAAGCACTGTTTTCACAGTTTTTGCTAGCGAGCAAACCAACGTTCAAAAACCAGATAAAGATTGCTTCCACAGCCTTGTGACATTGCTTACCTCAAACTTTCCTGTTAAACCACGAGCTTAGTTTTTATCTTTGTCAGTATGTCACTTCGATGACACAGAAATAAGCTCAAATAATAGGCGATTTGATCGAGTGATTTTGAATGTTTTCAAATGCAAGCGAGACGGAACTTAGAAAGACTTCGGACTCCTGTAAAAAATGGTTGACCCCAAAATTCAGGTCACCATGGTAACGACTTTGACTTAGATAAACTTCATAACTTAAAAATAAACTTTGTATACATAGGCGCAAAACCACTGTATGTCGTGACAAAGAAAACTTATATGAAAACCAAATAAACGGGTTGAAAAGACTGAAATTTCCATAAAACATGACGGCGCAAATCAAATTCTATTGTACAGTATACAACTTCCGTGTCTGTCACAGTTTTGATTCTTGTGGATCGTAAGTACTTTAAGAGCACTTGTCAAAACAACTCATTAGTACGTAGAGCTCTAGCGCTATTTGATGATTAATTCCTTATCCAATGGAGAATTGAAATGATGACATTTTCTAATCTGTAATATATTCACTGGATGAGAATTTATCCATCCATGATAGCGCTATCCACTATTCGTGCTATCAAGACCTGGATGTTTTCAACCTGCAGCTTATCTTATATTTTCAGTCAGTTATTAGTTTTCTGTATAGCATTATTTAATATATTTGTCCAGTCTAGACAAACCATCCAAGATCATCCAAATGCACTGTTCTACACAACTCTATCGTTCTTAGCAGTTGAAATACCGTTTTCTAAGAGAGAGAACCGGTCATTATTCTCTATATATGATTCTGGTAAAATCCCCTGATCCAGTTGTGTCAACGGAAATGAGCTCAGTTTAATGTCTCAAATCCCTTGTTTATGATGCTGACTCTACGCGGTAGATTTACCATAATTACTGAAATCCTTGTGTTTAATTCGCGATACAAATTAAATGAATGGACTATAAACCAGGCTCATTTAACGAATTAACGACAATGGACAGTCGGGACGAAACTGATTGAAGGCAGTCTTGTTTAAGCTTTTTATGCTCTTTCAGAAAGGAAAGAAGGAATCGAGGAAAAGAAAGGAATTTGAGGAAAGGAAAGGAAAGAAGAGAAAAGGAAATTGAGGAAAGGAAAGGAAAGGAAAAAGAAGGAAAGGAAAGAGAAAGGAACGAAAGGAAAGGAAGCAAAGGAGAATACAGAAAAGATAAGAAAACGAAAGTAAAAACGAAAACGAAAAAGTATAAGTAAAAAAGATAAAGAAAAGAAATGAAACGGAAACCTGCAAATTGCTTATAGCTATAGCATATGCAAATCCCTTGATCAGGAAATGACCGCCGTCACTTTATTATATGTTCATTCTTCGGTTGTCAGCAAAACGCAAAACGGCAAAACGCATAAATCGTTTAGTGAAATTTAATCTGTATTTATACAACGCAGCTTGGTTGCAATCTACAATTTGGTTTTAATCATTTTCGCCTTCTTTTTATTCAGCCTTTACCTAAGAAAGATTCGAAAGAGACTTCCCCTCTTGTTTTATAATTACCAATTCGCCGAAAAATATTCTGGCTAGATTTTCATTGTTGACGATTTCTATTTACCATTTTGCCAAATTGTTTTCTTTTTTGGCCTTAAACATGACTTCCTTAGGCAAATTACTCACCAAACATCAAGCTGTGTAGTGCAAATGAAATGAATTGTTTGTGTAGAAAATAAGAATTATTTCATTATTGCGATTTAGCGGTTTATAACTACATTTTCAAAGATGTTTTTATATAGTACTGAAAATTGACCAACGATAGAAGAGTAGTTTGAAGAATTAATTTCGCTGTGAAAGTGATTGACTTGATTGACTAGTTTTTCCATATACGTTTACATTTCTGCTTCTTTTTGGCTTCTGTAAATACAACTGATAACAAGTCAAAAAATCTACAATCGAGCTGGTTTTCCTTGTCGTAAAACTTGACAACGAATTAGCATTCAAAAGATAAAACATTTTTAATAAAAAACTGACAGACAGGTAGATAAGATAGACGAGCCAATGGAGTCGACATTCGTACATGAACAGACTATGAACTTCTGCCAAATGTTAGCTTCAATTGAACTAGGTAGTAGCTTAAAATGCACGTTACTAATAGCTTTATATATCATTACGTTTATCAACTTGCAAATTTCGACCTCAATAATTGTGAATAAGTACTCTAACATCTTACTAACAATATTTATGATGTTCACTGGTACTTTATACCTTGCGAATATGTTCCTATAGTCTTATAATTATTTCTATTATATCTAATAATCACATCGTGCTTTTGAACGTACCTTGGAATCCCTATCTAAATCGATATCCAGTACTGCATCTAATTTACTGAAGTTTTGGTCTTGGTTGCAGACGACGAATCGGTGAATGATTTCGAATAGAAATAGACGGAATAAAGATTCGAGTTTATTGAGTCGCTGTAGTCAAGGCAACGGGACTATATTTCACTTATTCTGCCATCGTTACGTAGTGTTTGTCGACGAGATACTGAATAGGTAATGAGTTAGCAAACACCTGTACAATTTAGATGCAAAATTTGAATAATGATTTCATTTCAAATAATCAATAGTTGGAACATTTCCGTCAACATTTTAGATATTTTTATTTGTTTGTATGAATATTCGAACGAGGGGATTTTCTGAGGATTTCTAAGAGGAGCTCTAGTACTGTCGTAATAAGCTCAGCGTAAAGAAGGATTTTATTTGTACAAATCATGGAATTTGAATTGGCAGCGTTTGAACAAGACAATTAATTCTGTTAAACTTTTATTTTGTTTGTCGTCTTCATAAAATTCAGTCGACGTTTGTTTAATCTGTTGGATGTGAAATTTTGCTGGTTATGTCTACATCGAGGAAGAAAATCAAAAACAGTTTCCCTGGTGATAGTACAACGTCCAGTGCTACTAGTTCACAAATCGAGTGCGCAATCTTAAAAGGAAAGAAGACTATCTTACAAGGCAACAATACGAAGAGTTTGGTAAGATTTGAACTTGAAGAGGGGTCTACACGAATAGTGGTTATAGCTGAGGATTTAGCTTGGCGTCGAACACAAGATTCGTTAGGGAATAGTATTGAACACTACAAAGTTATGACTCACTATATAATGGATACTAGTGGGGAACCAAAACGATGGGTCAATTTAGATGCAAGCAAAGATAATATACACCTATTTCAATAAATGTTGTCGGTAAAAGCCTACGCGACTCACCCGAAAGGAAGCATGGATAAAAATTACTAAAGCTATAAAACCACGCAAATGTCCACACCATAATTCAACTTCAGCTTGCAATGACCTAATACATCAAAGAGTTTCATTTGCTGATGCTAAAATCAAGACCAATGCGAAAAAGAGAGTGAAATTTTGCAACTACCTATACTCCCTTTCGGTCTAGTCGCGTAGGCTTGAGACCTCTCATACGACAACCTTATTTGAAATAGGTATATGTACTAAACATCAGTGCCAATCACCAAATGTCGTTTTTATTTTTGTTAGTTAATCATTACAGGTTTTGTAAATTAATTCCCTTACTTGTGTGTCTAAGGTATGTACTAAACATCAGTGCCAATCACCAAATGTCGTTTTTAACTCGTGGATTGCAAATCCATGAGTTATTGTGAGGGGTCGAATATGCAAATGAGTCAGCTTAGTACTTCGTGTATGACAACATGAAATGGCACTATTCAATCTATATCTATTGTCTAACTAGAATATTGCATACATAGGGTAGTAACCTATTGTGTCACTCACTCACTCACTCACTCACTTTCCTGTAAACTTCCGGTCTGTGAAACTTTACTTCCGGCCTATTCCCGATAATAGGATACGGTGATAACTTCTGTTATAATATAATAATATTGCAGGCTCGTAACATGATATATGGGATCAAGCTCCAAATTATGGCCAGGATCAGGGATCAGAGACTAGGGCTCAGGGATCAAATGAGTGGGATCAAGGATCAGGGACATTGGATCAGGATCAGGGATCAGCTCAGTTTTTTGCACCAAGGATCAGGGATCAAAAATTTCTAAAAATATGAGCTCAGGAATCAAAATTTTCGCCGAAAACCCAGGATCATTCAAGACGAAAATATACCATGTTTAATACGAGCCTGGTATAGCAGCCTCGAGAAGCTTTGAACGTAATGTAACTGTTTTAGATTTGTGTACAAAGCAACACTGAATTTTTTATAGGAACACGATCTAAGCTCGATGTCGACCCTCGACATTATACCTCGTGGTCTACATGTACACGGGTCTACACTCCGCGAAGATAGGCAAAAATGCCTATAGATCTGAATAGATAATTTCTTATTCCTTGTCACATTTTGTACTGAACTACTCTCAGCTCCCTCTGCAGCTTGGAATTCGTCATCTCCAAGTTGAGCTGTTCGATTCTCGGATGTGAAAACAATCGGGACTTTAATTTGCAGTCGCTGCACAGGCTTACCATATTGTGTCGGTGTGATGGTTGGGCTTCCTGTGGATTTTAACGGTTATTTGCTGCTACGTTTAATTATTCCTCCAAATTCGCCGAAAACGTAGAAATATCCCTCAAGACTATGATTGAAATAAAGATTGACTGTTTATAAACACTTCTGGCCTATTTGTTTTTGATTTGGATGCGATTTAGGGTGGGTTTTGAGCGATCCTTTTTGACCACGCTTTCAAGTGTAGAAAGACGAACACAAGGCAGGCAGCTCAGGCCGCCGAATCCACGACCAGCACTTAGTCTCGGCCAAAAATTTCTACTTTACCCGGGCTCTTTGAGAACGTCCTTATGGCACAGCAAAGAATAGTAATCTAGCAAGATTATGGACAAGCTTGAGCTCCCTAGCTTTAAAGCTTGCCGAGATATTAATTTTTGAATTTCGATAATCGCTTTCTCCAGGGGATCTGTCCAGTCTGCCCTCTCAAAGGAATTCCAAACACGCAAAAACGGTCGAATTTAACATGTAACCCCCCTCCCCACAGTAAGCAAATAACACGAACTCTCTATTGTTATTCTCTGTTCTTCTTCTTTTTATTTAATTATTGGACTATACTCATGTATGAAAATACCAAAGTACCAATAATAAAGTTATTATTATTATGATTTAATTATTATTTGCTTATTGTGGGGAGGGGGGTTACATGTTAAATTCGACCGTTTTTGCGTGTTTGGAATTCCTTTGAGAGGGCAGACTGGACAGATCCCCTGGAGAAAGCGATTATCGAAATTCAAAAATTAATATCTCGGCAAGCTTTAAAGCTAGGGAGCTCAAGCTTGTCCATAATCTTGCTAGATTACTATTCTTTGCTGTGCCATAAGGACGTTCTCAAAGAGCCCGGGTAAAGTAGAAATTTTTGGCCGAGACTAAGTGCTGGTCGTGGATTCGGCGGCCTGAGCTGCCTGCCTTGTGTTCGTCTTTCTACACTTGAAAGCGTGGTCAAAAAGGATCGCTCAAAACCCACCCTAAATCGCATCCAAATCAAAAACAAATAGGCCAGAAGTGTTTATAAACAGTCAATCTTTATTTCAATCATAGTCTTGAGGGATATTTCTACGTTTTCGGCGAATTTGGAGGAATAATTAAACGTAGCAGCAAATAACCGTTAAAATCCACAGGAAGCCCAACCATCACACCGACACAATATGGTAAGCCTGTGGTCGCTGTCTTCAAACAACATCGTCGCAAGTCCAAAATCAAAAATCGTCGCCAGTCCAATATCAACGAGCCATCCAAGCATTTAGTGTTTGTGCTCTATCAGCACGAGAGTAAATGTTGAAATAAAAAGCAAACAAAATCATAGTTTGAGTACGAACTGTGCCACCTGCCGAAAAAGTAAACTGGCCGTGCCGAACCGCTACGGCCCCGCTGGCCGAAACGGCATCAAAAATGCGTATTAAGTTTAAGTTTGGTGGCTATCATGAGTACTTTTATGGAGTAATTTATTTTATTAATAGCGATATTTGGTTCATAGAGAAACTTCTTTCATAATTTCATAGCTGCCAACCCCCAAGGCTTTCGTATCTGGAGATCAACATTTTTTCCTTAGAATTGGGTCGATTTTCACGCTCAGTGGGGGGGGGGGGGGGGGGGGGGTTGGAAAGACGATATTTCAAGAAAGATAGACGATATTTCAGTTAAAATGGCCGCAATTTTAGGATTCAAGCGATTATCCGGGAGATTTAGGTCTTTATCCGGGAGACCGGGAGACGAGGCCCAAAATCTGGAGACTCCCGGATTATCCGGGAGGGTTGGCAGCTATGTAATTTGTACATATTTAACAGATGTAAGGAAGTTACAAACGTAAATTAGCAATATGTACAAAAAATATCATCTTGAAAACAGTGAATTGCTCATTAGCTCAAGCGGTTCGTTGCTGGCTCGAGTTCCGAAGGTCGTGGGTTCGATTCCCGGGTGGTACATATAATTTTTTTCTTTTTTTTTTCTTTTTTATCTTTTTTCTTTGCTTCGTTATCTTTTTCTTTTGTTCTTTCGTACTCAAGTCTATTATTTTTTTGCTAAAAAATTACATTAGCTCATATTATTAATGATTATCCAACTGACTCCCTAAAAATTCCTTTAAATGCTTTACAGGTGGGCCCAAACTTAATGTTTAAATTTGTGAGAGCAATGATCTATCATTTAAAGAAATATGTATTGCTTTAATTGATCTATAATTTTGCCTTCAAAAAATCCTCATTATTTAACTAAAATTAAACTAATTTAACTAAAGGGGACAATCCACGAGTTACTTCGCCATTGGCGGATTGATTATTTTTGTTAGTTAATCATTACAGGTTTTGTAAATTAATTCCCTTACTTGTGTGTCTAAGGGTTCAGAATTGGAAGACGTCACTAGCACTGAACAGTGCCAAGTCTTTGATGGTGTCCATGCTATCGTTGTTGTCATAGATACCAGCATTTATATTATACACGGCTGCTGTACAATTATCAAAATATCATTATGTCATCTCAATTATCATCTTCATCATGATATCAGTGACATTGTCATCATCATCATTATCTGCATAAATAACCATAACCACTCGGAAATCCCTTGCATAGGCTTGTCCTGTCTATTTATGCATCAATGGGCGCTTTCTGTCAACGTGCGTTGCATTTTGTAACGATTAAATTTTTGTCATAAATATTTTAAAAAGTCTACGGAAACTCCATGAGCGCGTGACTACTTTTTTATGTGCGCACTGTCGTCCTCGAGACGTTATATCGTTAGAAGATCAGTTTGAGCTTTTTAACGCCCTAAGTACGTTGAAAACGACGGGACGCCTGAAAAGCAATGAGCTCACGTCGTCTACACGTCCTTCACGTTGTTTTTCTTTGACTAAAGGCCGATAGTTGTAGCCACAAGTTTTGCCAACAATTGTCGCATACAATTTCTTCATTACAACCTGACTTGCGTTTGTTTGCAGTGTTGTGAGCACCAAAGTTGTACTGCAAGTCAAGTTGCTAGAGAGTTGAATGCATTAATTTTAGGCAAACGTTTGCGGAGTAACTAGGCCTTAAAGGTTTCTACAGGACGATTTTACCACTAACTAAGTAATAAACATATAGTTGGCGCAAAATTGACATCAATGCCAGTAATACTGATAGGAAATAAAAATATTTCAAAGTGAGTCAACATTGATCAAACTGCGTGTACTATAGCCCATGGAAATATCCCAAAATGACCAAAAATTGATGAAAATGCGTGTACTATAGCCCATGGAAATATCCCAAAATGACGCAAAATTGACCAAAATGTGTGTACTATATAGCCCATGGAAATACCCCAAAATGAAGGAAAATTGACCAAAATGCGTGTACTATAGCCCATGGAAATATCCCAAAATGACGCAAAATTGAACAAAATGGGTGTACTATAGCCCATGGAAATATCCCAAAATGACGCAAAATTGACCAAAATGCGTGTACTATAGCCCATGGAAATACCCCAAAATGAAGGAAAATTGACCAAAATGCCTGTACTATAGCCCATGGAAATATCCCAAAATGACGCAAAATTGAACAAAATGGGTGTACTATAGCCCATGGAAATATCCCAAAATGACGCAAAATTGACCAAAATGCGTGTACTATAGCCCATGGAAATACCCCAAAATGACGCAAAATTGAACAAAATGCGTGTAAAATAGCCCATGGAAATATCCCAAAATGACGCAAAATTGAACAAAATGCGTGTACTATAGCCCATGGAAATACCCCCAAAATGACGCAAAATTGATTAAAATGCATGTACTATAGCCCTTGGAAATATCCCAAAATGAAGGAAAATTGACCAAAATGCGTGTACTATAGCCCATGGAAATATCCCAAAATGACGCAAAATTGACCAAAATGCGTGTACTATAGCCCATGGAAATACTCCAAAATGAAGGAAAATTGACCAAAATGCGTGTACTATAGCCCATGGAAATATCCTATAATAACGCAAAATTGAACAAAATGGGTGTACTATAACCCATGGAAATATCCCAAAATGACGCAAAATTGAACAAAATGGGTGTACTATAGCCCATGGAAATATCCCAAAATGACGCAAAATTGACCAAAATGCGTGTCCTATAGCCCATGGAAATATCCCAAAATGACGCAAAGTTGACAAAAATGCGTGTACTATACCCCATGGAAATATCCCAAAATGACGCAAAATTGAACAAAATGCGTGTACTATAGCCTATGGAAATATCTCAAAATGACGCAAAATTGAACAAAATCCGTGTACTATAGCCCATGGAAATATCGCAAAATGACTCAAATTTGATCAAAATGCGTGTACTATAGCCCTTGGAAATATCCCAAAATGAAGGAAAATTGACCAAAATGCGTGTACTATAACCCTTGGAAATATCCCAAAATGAAGGAAAATTGACCAAAATGCGTGTATTATAGCCTATGGAAATATCTCAAAATGACGCAAAATTGACCAAAATGCGTGTACTATAGTCCATAGAAATATCCCAAAATGACGCAAAATTGATCATTATGCGTGTACTATAGCCCATGGAAATATCCCAAAATGACCAAAAATTGATGAAAATGCGTGTACTATAGCCCTGGAAATATCCCAAAATGACGCAAAATTGACCAAAATGCGTGTACTATATAGCCCATGGAAATACCCCAAAATGAAGGAAAATTGACCAAAATGCGTGTACTATAGCCCATGGAAATATCCCAAAATGACGCAAAATTGAACAAAATGGGTGTACTATAGCCCATAGAAATACCCAAAATGACCAAAAATTGATGAAAATGCGTGTACTATAGCCCATGGAAATATCCCAAAATGACGCAAAATTGACCAAAATGCGTGTACTATAGCCCATGGAAATACCCCAAAATGACGCAAAATTGACCAAAATGCGTGTACAATAGCCCATGGAAATATCCCAAAATGAAGGAAAATTGAACAAAATGCGTGTACTATAACCCATGGAAATATCCTAAAATGACGCAAAATTGACCAAAATGCGTGTACTATAGCCCATGGAAATACCCCAAAATGACGCAAAATTGACCAAAATGCGTGTACTATAGCCCATGGAAATATCCCAAAATGACGCAAAATTGACCAAAATGCGTGTACTATAGCCCATGGAAATACTCCAAAATGAAGGAAAATTGACCAAAATGCGTGTACTATAGCCCATGGAAATATCCTATAATAACGCAAAATTGAACAAAATGGGTGTACTATAGCCCATGGAAATATCCCAAAATGACGCAAAATTGAACAAAATGCGTGTACTATAGCCCATGGAAATATCCCAAAATGACGCAAAATTGACCAAAATGCGTGTCCTATAGCCCATGGAAATATCCCAAAATGACGCAAAGTTGACAAAAATGCGTGTACTATACCCCATGGAAATATCCCAAAATGACGCAAAATTGAACAAAATGCGTGTACTATAGCCTATGGAAATATCTCAAAATGACGCAAAATTGAACAAAATCCGTGTACTATAGCCCATGGAAATATCGCAAAATGACTCAAATTTGATCAAAATGCGTGTACTATAGCCCTTGGAAATATCCCAAAATGAAGGAAAATTGACCAAAATGCGTGTACTATAACCCTTGGAAATATCCCAAAATGAAGGAAAATTGACCAAAATGCGTGTATATTATAGCCTATGGAAATATCTCAAAATGACGCAAAATTGACCAAAATGCGTGTACTATAGTCCATAGAAATATCCCAAAATGACGCAAAATTGATCATTATGCGTGTACTATAGCCCATGGAAATATCCCAAAATGACCAAAAATTGATGAAAATGCGTGTACTATAGCCCTGGAAATATCCCAAAATGACGCAAAATTGACCAAAATGCGTGTACTATATAGCCCATGGAAATACCCCAAAATGAAGGAAAATTGACGAAAATGCGTGTACTATAGCCCATGGAAATATCCCAAAATGACGCAAAATTGAACAAAATGGGTGTACTATAGCCCATAGAAATACCCAAAATGACCAAAAATTGATGAAAATGCGTGTACTATAGCCCATGGAAATATCCCAAAATGACGCAAAATTGACCAAAATGCGTGTACTATAGCCCATGGAAATACTCCAAAATGAAGGAAAATTGACCAAAATGCGTGTACTATAGCCCATGGAAATATCCTAAAATGACGCAAAATTGAACAAAATGGGTGTACTATAGCCCATGGAAATATTCCAAAATGACGCAAAATTGAACAAAATGGGTGTACTATAGCCCATGGAAATATTCCAAAATGACGCAAAATTGAACAAAATGGGTGTACTATAGCCCATGGAAATATCCCAAAATGACGCAAATTTCATCAAAATGCATGTACTATAGCCCTTGGAAATATCCCAAAATGACGCAAAATTGACCAAAATGCGTGTACTATAGCCCATAGAAATATCCCAAAATGACGCATAATTCATCATAATGCGTGTCCTATAGCCCATGGAAATATCCCAAAATGACGCAAAGTTGACAAAAATGCGTGTACTATACCCCATGGAAATATCCCAAAATGACGCAAAATTGACCAAAATGCGTGTACTATAGCCTATGGAAATATCTCAAAATGACGCAAAATTGAACAAAATCCGTGTACTATAGCCCATGGAAATATCCCAAAATGACTCAAATTTGATCAAAATGCGTGTACTATAGCCCTTGGAAATATCCCAAAATGAAGGAAAATTGACCAAAATGCGTGTACTATAGCCCATGGAAATATCCCAAAATGACCAAAAATTGATGAAAATGCGTGTACTATAGCCCATGGAAATATCCCAAATTGACGAAAAATTGATGAAAATGCGTGTACTATAGCCCATGGAAATATCCCAAAATGACGCAAAATTGACCAAAATGCGTGTACTATAGCCCATGGAAATACCCCAAAATGAAGGAAAATTGACCAAAATGCCTGTACTATAGCCCATGGAAATATCCCAAAATGACGCAAAATTGAACAAAATGGGTGTACTATAGCCCATGGAAATATCCCAAAATGACGCAAAATTGAACAAAATGGGTGTACTATAGCCCATGGAAATATCCCAAAATGACGCAAAATTGACCAAAATGCGTGTACTATAGCCCATGGAAATATCCCAAAATGAAGGAAAATTGACCAAAATGCGTGTACTATAGCCCTTGGAAATATCCCAAAATGAAGGAAAATTGACCAAAATGCGTGTACTATAGTCCATAGAAATATCCCAAAATGACGCAAAATTGACCAAAATGCGTGTACTATAGCCCATGAACATATCAAAATATAACGCAAAATTGAACAAAATGCGTGTACTATAGCCTATGGAAATATCTCAAAATGACGCAAAATTGACCAAAATGCGTGTACTATAGTCCATGGAAATATCCCAAAATGACGCAAAATTGACCAAAATGCGTGTACTATAGTCCATGGAAATATCCCAAAATGAAGGAAAATTGACCAAAATGCGTGTACTATAGTCCATAGAAATATCCCAAAATGACGCAAAATTGACCAAAATGCGTGTACTATAGTCCATAGAAATATCCCAAAATGACGCAAAATTGACCAAAATGCGTGTACTATAGCCCATGGAAATATCCCAAAATGACGCAAAATTGAACAAAATGCGTGTACTATAGCCCATGGAAATATCCCAAAATGACGCAAATTTGACCAAAATGCGTGTACTATAGCCCTTGGAAATATCTCAAAATGAAGGAAAAATGACCAAAATGCGTGTACTATAGCCCATGGAAATATCCCAAAATGACGCAAATTTGACCAAAATGCGTGTACTATAGCCCATAGAAATACCCCAAAATGACGCAAAATTGACCAAAATGCGTGTACTATAGCCCATGGAAATACCCCAAAATGAAGGAAAATTGACCAAAATGCGTGTACTATAGCCCATGGAAATATCCCAATATGACGCAAAATTGAACAAAATGCGTGTATTATAGCCCATGGAAATATCCCAAAATGACGCAAAATTGATGACAGTGCGTGTACTATAGCCCATGGAAATATCCCAAAATGACGCAAAATTGACCAAAATGCGTGTACTATAGCCCATGCATGCAAATATCCCAAAATGACGCAAAATTGACCAAAAGTGCGTGTATTATAGCCCATGGAAATATCCCAAAATGACCAAAGATTGATGAAAATGCGTGTACTATAGCCCATTCAAATACCCCAAAATAAAGGAAAATTGACCAAAATGCGTGTACTATAGCCCATGGAAATATTCCTCAATGACTTTAAACTGATAGTTGGCTGGGTGTTTTTTTCTTTTGGATTCGCCCGAGATTTTCTCAAATCTAATCACCCTTAAGCGTAACCCAACATTCATTAATTTTCTTTCTCAATATTTTCATAACAATTGCAAAATGCAAGCGTTGTTTCTGGCTTTCATTCAGTATTTACAAATATTTTCATCGTTGTATTGATATATTATCTTATTCTTGAATAAGTTAGTGAAATTGTTATACTGTAATAAATAATACGTAATACTATCTTATATGTGAAGTGTATCCAAGAGATCATTAATAGTTTGACTTTTAAATGATTCCCAGTTTGCTTGGTCTTGTAGATTTTGTTCCAGAGTTTCTTGGGTTGGGTAAGGTGGAACCTAGTGAAAAGATGTCCTTAGTATTAAATATACATCATCACGTGTAGCTTTCCATAGTGGGAGGGGGAGGGAGGACAGGACAAGGGGGATCTTCGGGGAAGGGAAGTAGATGACGGAAGGGAAGAACAAGCTAAGAACAGGTTCTACAATCTACAGCTGTAGAATTGAACATAATGACTAGAAATACAGTCTCTAATATGCTACCATGCACTATCCGTGAAGAAAGTGGCGCTTTAGAAGAATCACTTAAAATTAGCCTCAGCTATAACTTTGGGCATCCTGTAGTGGCAGCAGTAGAGAGAGAACTGGGTATGTAAGAGAAGACGATTTACCTGTGCTCTCAGTTCTCTCATCAAGGATTCACTAGCGTTATGCATAAACCAGCTTTTCTTTATAAGGATGCATTCAGCTCCATTACTGACCTAGAATACATCATATTAGATAAATACCACTTATTAGATATTTTCTTGTGTATTACGGGCTGATATTTTAAGGTCGCGTATGTATTTTGCCGAGTCTTTGCGCGCTCGGGAAACCGTCAAACCGGCTCGAAGCCTTGACGTCATACAGGGCCGAATACGCAAACCGGATTTCTAGAGGGTATTACCGTCCCATATTGGCCCTCAAATGATACCTTATTTGGTAAATTCACGTCACAATTGTATAATAAAAAGTAATATTTGTGTTATTATGTAAAATTCCCTCTGGTTGACTAACTTTTATCAATAGCGCGCTACGTTTCCAGCTACGTTTTTACCACTACGAGATTGCGCGTTCTTCTTCCCAGCTTGTCGCGGAATGATATCAGAATCACATTTTACTTTTGTGACACGACGCACAAGGACATTTTAGCATCTGTGCTCGTATATCGGTACAGTGGTAACATGTTGCAATGAAGATGTAGTTACATGATACACTATTTTTGCGTGATTTTTTACTACAACATTTCAGGCACAAATGCAGCTTTATTCTATAGAATATACCCTTTTCCGCACCAAAACGGTCAAAATGTATACCCTATAGAAACCAAAATGCTAAAAACTATACCCTTTGGTACCGCATTATAATATAACTCCTTTGGACTCCACGCTTTGTTCATCAGAATTTAAAGTACTTTTAATGTATCATGACATTATACAAGATATTTTGAGCCTTACCAGATGGCACTTGACGGCTTGGTTGTCATACAGGATTGAAGCAAGCCCCTAGAATCAAAACACATTGATTGTAAGTTGTCTTCACTAGCATATAGGTTCTATTTTTGCACTCCTACTTACAAATTGATCCTTGGGTTTTAGTAGCTCAATCTGCACACAAACGTGTTCGGTTTTCTCGCTACAGGTTTTGTTGTTGTTTTGGTCTTTGTTTGGATTCTGAGGGGAAAGTAAATGAATATAATATACTCGCAATTCATAATTATGGCTACATTCGACAGGCCTTAATGTCGTATGAGAATATACAAGAGAGGAGACAGCTCTTTCGATTCTTTAGAGGACGGGTTCTTATGTTCCTTAATTTTGGGAAAAGAGGTTCTATCAGTGAGACAACGGCGTAATAGCTTCAACAGTAGCAAAATGGTGCGTGATTGGATTTGTGCGTGATGCGTGATTTGCTGTGATTGGATCAAAATTTATCAAGATATGATCGTGATCGATCCCCCACTCCACCCCCTTGCTACCCCACACTTCATAATTTCTGGGGAACAGGAATTAGTTACAAGGGATCATAGTCTAAATTGGTCTGGAAGCAGCCAGTAACCATTGAAGTACTCGCAATTATATACACCTATTCCACAAAAAGTTGTCGGACGAGAGACCTAAAGCACACGCGACTAGACCGAAAGGGAGTATGGGTAGATGCAAAACTTAACTTACTTTTCGGGTCTAGCCTCGATTTGTAACATCAAGTAATAAATTTTTTTGTTCTATAAGGGTGAAGCAAGCTTGATGTGGATATTTTGTTGATATTCGTGTGGTTTTACTTATTTTAGTAATTTCTACCCATACTCCCTTTCGTGTGAGTCGCGTATGCTTGGGGTCTTTGGTCTGACGTTATTTGAAATAGGTGTATCTACATACCGTAGTTTTGGTTTTCGTCAGAGAAGCGCATGTCAATTGTTTATGTAACGTTTCAATTCGTTGTCGATGAGACTCCACTTGTTCTTGAGCTGAAACAAGTTAATCGTTCTAACATTAAACTGAGCCTTTACAAACGTGGACGCACTAAAAATCTCCCTACACAATCAGCTCTATCTGCATACTCACCATCTTTTTGGTTTAGTCTTTCCAGCCAAGGTAATGCAAAATTAACTTTCTTGACTGTTTTCTGTAATGTATGTGGTATATTAGTGCGCACGCTTACATTTTCCTTGCGGACCGCTGTACAACAACTTTGCAGTAGATCTCCCTGTGAGGTCGGAGATACATTTAGTTAATTCCCCTAAATGACTGTCAAAGGAAACCCATTGAGCTGCACTCGATTTGTAGCGAAGTCAAATTAATTCAAGAATCTTACCTTGAATTTTTCTTGGTTAGGAGTTTGTATTACAGGTAAATTTAAAGCCTCTTTTTCTTTGCTTGTATTTGGCTCGGTTCGCGGTCTTTTCTGATCAGGTGACCAGGTCAATCGACTTTGCACTCGTTCTCCGCTTGCTAAAACAAAGTCACAGTACGTAGTATATCATTGCATTAATAATATTGACATGGCTATTGATCATTCTTATAGAATGATTAACAGTGGAGAGAAATTGGCCAGCCAACACAAAGACACACCAGAAACGCAAAGCCCTCTTACATGGGCGTGACACGAGACAGTTTTTTTAACTCTGAGGAGCAAGGATGGCACAGTTGGTTAGTGCGCGGCCTTCGGTGCAAGAGGTCCAAAGTTCAATCCCCCCGATCTCACATACTTGTTTCAGCTTTTTCTCCTTGCTGTGTAGCTTTAAGTAGCTTTAAATACCCTTAAAACGGAGCACTGATAGAGAGAGGGGAGTAAAATGAGCGCACCGTCGACCTCAAGTTTATCAGTTACTCAAATTACTGTCACGAGTTATCGACGTAAAATATGGTCGCTTTACTTTACTTTACTTTTTTCTTGTAACTTGCAATACAATGCTGACGAGATGTCAGACGCGCGCGTGCAATTATCGCAACTCGTAATGCAATTTTTTGCATGGTCTCCGATAGAACCATATATGTCAGATTGGATGTGTTGGGATTGTACATGTGGAGGAGCTGCGCTCTGACGGGCCATTTAATTTGCAACATTGCAGGTCGCACGGGATATAGATGTTACACGCTGAAACTTGATTCGCAACGTTGCGAAAAGTAAAAGCTCGTTCAACTTTTTCAAAACTTCAATGTAATTTTTTGCATGTTGCATTGTAAGTTGCAAGAAAAATTGACCGCGATCATGGCCTTTACGCTTTATGTGCTCTCCGCAAAGACGATATTGAGTAGTTCCTTTCTAAAACCTTTTATGTTAAATTTGTTAAACAATATTCAACGTCTAAGTCTGTTGATTTCAGTTAACATGAAGGTGGCAGTTACATACCAGTATACAGTAGTCTTCTTCTTTCATACTCGTCAACAGGAATCGACGGGAGACGCATTATACTTGAGTTCGCTCGTCCAGGACTGGTTGGTAATGCTGGTTTCTTCTTTACTAAGTTTGTTAGCACACGACAAGAACCCTACGTAAAACAGATCATTTTGAAATTGGGCCCCCTTCAATGTCTGATAGCTTTGCTTTAAAGCGAATTCGAAGGCTAAAGAAATTGAAGTGCGCACGCAAACATGCATGGAAAAAGGCTGTTGCACAAACATTGACCCTTTCAAAATCATTGAAAATACAAGCTGAGACCGAAATGGTTACTGGGTACACTTCGAACTGGATGTTCATATGTGTTATCCTACGATAGCAAAGTATGTCTCAGTCGCTGTTCGAAATGCTCAGCGCGCACGCGCTTCTTTAGAAGGACCTTCTAAATGTGATTCTCTTTTTGTGAGATTCATGGTCAGCATGGTCGTTATGACAAATACCAACATTATATGACAGCATAATGTAATTTTATCTCAAGTTACGACCAGCCATTTACATATTGTTCATTGTAACGCATTAGTCCAATCAGCTGCAAGGGCGGTGACGCGGTCTGAGGAGTATAAAAATCCCTAGGATAGCATGTGCTCGTCCTCTTCTAGCGACACCATCATACAGGAACACGAAATAAGGATTCAACTGAGTCAAGATAAAAGTATTTTGTCCTTACCGATTTGATAATATAGATCCATTCTGCGTTACTGTTCTTTACAATAACAACGCCTCGTCTGTTGGAATGTAAAATCAGTTTTCTTTGAGAATACCGACGATGTGTGTTGTCACAGTTTGTAATGCCTTTACCGTTTTATAACACCCATTGTAACAATATAATTATCATGCTTTGTACTATCTGAGATTCACACGAAATGGGAAATCGTTGCATGGATTTACGCATAGCTAGAATGGAGATCTCGACCCACTTCGCGCTATCCAGTAGTACAGTAAGCTTCACAGTCACAGATGGATGAAACAGTCGGTTTTACTGGCTGTAAAGGGAACTGAACCACACCACTAGACTTGCGTTTCAAGTTGCAGAGTAAATGTTGCCCCTGCGCGCAACAAATTTTCTTTGTTACAAAAAGTACAAGCGCTTTCTACTTTTTTTAACAAAGACATTTGTTACGCGCAGGGTAATACAAGCAACATCTGCTATATAACTTGCAACGCAACAATGTTGCGTAAACTGTTGCACGATTTTGTTTCCCGCATTACCGTACCCTTAAAACTCTAAGTCTAGCATCTTCCATGGACTCCTTTGGTTTAGTTACGGTACAACGATAACTACATACAATGTCGTCCTTAAAGAGATGCGGGGTATGACTGTGATTTATGGTATGTAATTAATGTAAAATAATTACCTAAAGTAGTGGAATATACAGACATCAGGTTTTGTGGTGCATTGTTCAAGAGGAAGATCTTTCATGTACGGCACTGTCCTGTAGTCAATAGAAAAATAAATACAAAACATGAATAAATACGATGTAACAAATTTTATATATTGTCATCAGTTATATCCTTTGAGGTCTAGTGGTCCTTTGAAGTGGATGAAGAATAAAAGCATTCCTTCTACTAGAATTTAAGGTCTCATTGGGGGTAGTACGTACTATGAGGGATGGTGAATAAAAATGTCAGCATTTAGACGAGTAATTTAATTGGTATATATTTTTGGCTTGACGCTTAGTTTTTTCTTTAAAGTCCAAAACGGCGTTTAACGGTTGCCAATAAGCCCTTTGCAGCATGTTGGAATGCAGCTCAATTTGGAGGGCAAAACAAAAGAATTTCAATGTCCTGTTAGCTGAAAACCATTATTTTTGCCCTCCAAAATGCGCTTATGCGCACGTGCTGCAAAGGGGCTATTAAGGCCTGGCACATAGATCAACTATTACTACAACAGTTGCACCGTGCGTCCACCCCTATACAATGTTGCACGCAATATCACCACCACCACCGATAGTGCCTGTCTTTTGATCAAACAAGTAAAGCTGCAGTATTGATTTCAATATCGACTTACCACAGAAACTGAACATGTTCAGGTTCTTTACCGTCTTCGTGGCTCATAAAGATATCTCGAAAATCCTAAATCAATGACAAATGGCATTACAAAATAACAAGCCGAGGAGTGTGAAAATTAGGGATTAGTAAGAAGACGATTCAAAGAATGTCTTGGTTTTCCCTGTATATTTGCAGGAAACACAATTATATTCGCCTGTTACTCAAAGAGCCTCAGTCTAGCCTGGTTTTAAGCAACACGGTTAACAAAGAAAATAACCTCCAATTAGTCCTTCTTCCCCCTGCCGCCACGCCCCCCCCCCCCCCCCCCCCCTCGCCTTCTCTAATGGTTTGGCACAAAGACTCTTGCTACAGATCGACAATTCCTTTTTCAGAGTTTGCTTCGACCCCAGGGATAGCGAAAATATAATGGAACAGTCCCGTACCTCTCGTCCCACAGCAAGAAGTGCAACATCATTCCTACATAAAACCGTGGCACTCCTGGTTTTGTGATGGAGAAGTGCAAGCTCCTAACGGAAAAGAAATATTTGGTTAGCAAAATATGGCTGCTTAGGAGTAACAAGAGGCTGACGTGTATGCATAGCTATACAACCCTTTCTTGTGAGATATCACAGGACGTCTCACGCGTCACAAGCCTCACGTCCTGCGTTTCCGTGTCTCACGAGATATCCTCCCAGATAACGTGCGGGGAAAAAGATTTCCAAGGACGTTTAGATGCTGTGTACTCTCAGTAATTAGCACTTAAATATTTTAAGCCAGGACTATGAACACAGATATATCTCCGCAGGTTCCCAAAAAGAACCATAGATTGAGCTATGCCATGTTCAATACTACAGCTAAACAAACGCTCAGAAACAATAACAACAACAACAACAACAACAACAACAACAGCAACAACAACAACAATAACAACAACAAGAGAATCGTTTACTTCTCTTGCAGCAGTTGACTAGACGAAGTGAGCTTATGAAAACCTCACTGACTGCTTACCCCAAAACTGCTTCCTTTCCCAAGAACAGCTATAGTCGTTGATCGCTGTTCGCCTGTAGCTGAATCGTGTACTAACAGCGTCACAAGTGCTAAAAGAATCATAGTTAGATAGTTTATTAGATATATCCGGGCTGAAAAATCAGTGCATTCATTGTCTTGTGTCCTATTCGTTCCCTAACGTCTGTACGTGCTTACGTAAACGCGCCAAGACTTAATTTGGAGGCAAAAAAGGCATAAATGTCGATCATATACGGTAAAAATAATATTCCGTTAAAGGATCTGAATACGCGTACTGATAGTGAAAGAGCACAAGTCTTGAGAATTGACTGCTACATTAAGATTTATTTATATATTTTTACGGGTTTTTTTTCGGTTTTTTTGTTTGTTTGTTTGTTTGTTTGTTTTTGTTTGTTTTGTTTATTTGTTTATTTGTTTGTTTTTTTTTTGTTTGTTTGTTTTGGTTTTTTTTTTTTTCGTCTTCCAAAATGAAATATCAACAAAAAAAGACAAAAATGAAGAAGAAAAAGGAAAGAAAAATCGAGTAAAAGAAAAAAGAAATAAAAAAGCAGGAAAAAAGAAAATCATACTGTCCGAACCGGGACTCGAACCTGTGCCTGTTTGGCTAAATTTATGCAAAAATGGACCATACTCCCTAGACATTCAGTGACGCTGGGACGTCGTATGGAAATTTCACGTGTAGGATGAAGATTTCGGCCCCATCCGCGCTATCCGGCTCTTCACAAATAGAATAGAAGCCAAAGAGTGAGAGGAAGGTCGGCCACTAGACCTGCATGATGCGAAGACCAGCCCCTTGCCACTAGACTATTGTGTCACCGAGTGATTTGGAGGGTTAATTTAGCGAGTCTATCGTGCGTAGCGTATTGTTATGGAAATGAACTGGTCAACGTGGCTCACGTCGTTAATGCTCTGCGTCCGAATCAAGCGGTCCGGGATCGATTCTCAGTGGAGCGGTGCACTTCTTTTTTTTTTTTTTCTTTCTTTCTTTTTCTTCTTTTTTCTTTTTTCTTTTAAATTTATTTTCTTTTTTTTCCTTTCTTTTTAATGTTAATATCTTCATCAGGTGAATACTTTAAGCGATTTTTGCACATAGGCTCATATTCGCAGTGGGAAGTGGTTGTATTCTAAGAAGCTTTTATGTATGATATCTAGGAGTAGGGTTACTTTCGAAGGAAGAGCTTGTTTTCGGGATTTTGCTGTGTATTACAAATTTTTTTTGGAACTAAAATTATTTCTTAAAACTACGGCGCTTTTACTATACCTGTTCCTGACAAAATGAAATAAAAGTTTTCAGCTCGATGACCCTGTCTGATGATAACCCTTTTTGCTTCAAAACTAAAAAAAGAAATTTGACTGAGTATATAGTCACTGTGCCATGCGCGCTAAAGAAAGACGAGGAGTTACCTTTCGTACCAACCAACACTGACAAGTCGTTTCTGCATTTTTAGCGGGTATTCACCAAATGCCGCAACACTTGCTTTTAACCCTGCAAGGGCCTAAAGGAAAACGCACAAATTATTGTACGCAGTATCGGGGTTTTCCTTTGCCGATAGAATAATCTTTTTTTACAACACTTGACACTAATCTCGCAATCTGATTGGTTGATTAGAGTGTGTCAATAAGAGGACAGACATACTGCTGACGCGTTTCGGCGCGTGCGCTCGTTCTGTTGCTCCGTTTGAAAAGGATTTTTTAACTTTTATCTCAAATAATTGTTGTAAAAAACAAATTGAAGATGGTTTTGAGTTGTCTGTCCTCTTATTGACACACTCTTGACGCCATACATTGTTCAAAACGTTGCAGTAAAATCACTCGTTGCGCTCTTGATTCCACTTGAAGTTTTGAACATTTTATGACGTCAAGAGTGTGTCGATACGAGGACAGACAACTCTGAACCATCTTCAATTTGTTAAAATTTTCACAAATCTATGCGCGTAACGTGAATTTAGTAGCACAACCAGAATCAACCTCCATGCACACGCACCCAAACCTTCGGTTGCTAAATGTGATGTGTTGTCCCACAGTTTGGCCCTTTTTTCAAACTCGTTTGATCTCCTTCGCTTGGGGACGGACCATTGACCATTTTCATACCGTAAGGACAGGGTACGAGTCCCTAAATTTTTGATAATGTCCCAAGACTCACCTAGAAAGAAAGAAGAGCATATCGAGCTTTGCAAAATCCCGAAGTTTGGTGTTCATTGGTTACAATATTGAACGTTTTACAGCTGTTCTAATATGGTAGAATTTACAAAGAAATGTATGGTTGTAGGGAACAAATATCGGACAAATGTCCCTACAACCATAGCATACATTTCTGTGTAAATTCTACCATATTAGAACGGCTGTAAAACGTTCAATATTGACCTAATTAACACCAAACTTCAGGAATTTTGCTGGCCTCGTTTTCATGTTTTCTTACAATTAAAAGCTTTTTTAAAAGTCCTTTTGGGGTCAGTTTGCCTTAAACTTTGAATCTTTCCTTAGGTAAACAACTTCTCTCGAATGGAAGACCAAATTTTTATGAAACATCAAAATTTAAACAACTATTTCTAGTAGAAATTTTAGTCTTTTCCACTCTAGGGAATTGAAAACAATCGCAATATTCAAAACTTTATGTGCTCAAGTGTTTGGTTTTCTTCGTACTCTTTGTACAATACGTTTGAGATCTCGGGGTTTTAGCTCTCGTAAAATCACCACAGGGTCATGTATATATACGAGTGAAATTAAGATATCTTTCTTAGGCACAACTTTGATAAGATGCGAACCTCTTCTATATTGCTTTTAGTCGCAATCGTGCGCGATTTTAATTAATAAGGAAGATTCATGCATGACAGCCATTGGAAACAGGCTCCCTTTTACGTCCGCATACCAGAAAGTAGACCTAAGCGTCTTTGATATTATTCAGGGAAAACCCCTAGTCTCTCTCTCTCTCTCTCTCTCTCTCTCTCTCTCTCTCTCTCTCTCTCTCTCTCTCTCTCTCTCTCTCTCTCTCTCTTTCTCTCTCTCTCTCTCTCTTGTTTGAAAACGGGTTAGCGCTAACCCTGGGTTAACGCCAATGGTTTTCGGCGCTAACCCATCTGGTCCAGTCAACCAACTACTTACCGCCTGTAGTTGTTCTTCTGTACGAGTACCTGGTAGCATTGATAAAATCTGAACGGCATCTTGACTGAGCTTCACCTGTAGAGATGCAGAGTTCAGTTATATAAAAACTTAAGTCCATACGCGATGCTTCTACACTGGTTTATCCGTTTATTTCCATTGATGACAAACCCCATTGTATCGCCCAAAGTTTCTCGTACATCACTTTAATCAGTCATTGTCAATCATCATAAGTTCCGCACTGTTTTGAGCGTTTTTAGTTTCTCTTGAGAGTTTGAGAATTCGGAGTTCTCCTGTAGAATCAACGAGTGAAAATAAGACGCGACTTAAATAAGACGCGAACTCTCGATGTAAACGGCACTTTTAGTCTGAAGTCGCGACTTACTGAGAAGCAGCGTTCTGAGATGTTCTTATTTTCTTCACGTCCTTAGCACAAAACGATGAAAAAAGAAAAAGAAAAGAAGACAACAACAACAAAAAAAATAATAATAAAAGGAAAAAGAAAAAGAGCGTCCCCGACTGAGAATCGATCCCGGACCGCTTGATTCGGACGCAGAGCATTAACGACTGTGAGCCACGTTGACCAGTTCATTTCCATAACAATGCGCTACGCACGATAGACTCGCTAAATTAACTCTCCAAATCACTCGGTGACACAATAGTCCTAGTGGCAAGGGGCTGGTCTTCGCATCATGCAGGTCTAGTGGCCGACCTTCCTCTCACTCTTTGGCTTCTAGTCTATTTGTGAAGAGCCGGATAGCGCTGGATGGGGCCGAAATCTTCATCCTACACGTAAAATTTCCATACGACGTCCCAGCTTCACTGAATGTCTAGGGAGTATGGTCCATTTTTGCCCATGAATTTAGTAAAATAACGCAGGTAGGTTCGAGTCCCGGTTCGGTCAATATGATTTTCTTTTTTTTCTACTTTTTTGATATCTTTCCTTTATTTTCTTTCTTTTACTTTCTTTTTTTTCCCTTATATTTCTTTCCTTTTTGATGATATTTCAATTTGGTACACAAAAACTAATTAATTGATAAATTAATTAAATAATATAATTGAGAAATCTCAATGTGGGAGATGATGCTAATGCTCGAGACTTAGCCTTTTGTCAGTCTCCAGGCCCTTTAATGAAATATTGATTTTCGGAATTTTACGTACCATAACGTACGTAATAGACATTTATACCGTTTTTCCTTCGAACTCAGTCTTGGCGTCTCAACGTACGTACGTACTGACGCCAGAGAAGAATGGGTACGACAATGCGACAGCGTTCTGATCTGTACTTATTGTCTTCGCGTCTTACCACAAAAAGTGTCGTTTATACCGGATCGAGATGTTCACGTCTCTACGGTAAGACGTGTCTTATTTTCGTTTAGCTTGTATAATAGCCGTTATAAGTTACTGTTAAATGGACGTTACCTCTTTGACTGCCTTGAAGTAGTTTGGATCAAACACCATTCCATCATCATTACAAACTACAGTTTCCGACAATTCTTCCAACTGCTCGAAAACAACCGTGTGTTGTTGCTGCTTGTATTTTCTGTGAGACAAGATAAACAAAAACGTTACGGAACATTTTTCATAAAAAGATGTCGTTCGCACGGCCACCTAATCTATATCCATATTTGGGCATTTTACCTTATTTGGAAGTCAAAGCTGATTCTTTTTTGGATATATTTCAGCTTAAACGGTCGAAAATTTGAATGAAAACTTAACTTGTAGATATCGTGGCAACGAAACACATCACACTGTCAACCATCTTGAAAATGGCTTAGAAACCCGGCTTTTTACTCGGGCTACCTGTGGTAGCTCGAGTCTAGGTTTACCTTTTCGGTCTATCAATCTATCTATCAACGTCGCAAATGGGCAAATTACCCAGAAGCCTTTGGGGTACACTGTTGACCACGAGGCTTCCTGTGGTCACGGGAGATTGAGAACAAAATGGCGGACGCTATCAATCGGGAATCAATCGGAATTTTTTTCGAACTATTGGCTTTTAATCTCAAGATACTTTGCTTTAATCGTTAATATCGAATTCTCGAATTTAGTGATGATCTTCTTACCAGCTGTTGTAATCAACTTATAATGTATTGATCGTCCAAGAACACGAGACAGATCGATTTGTGGCAGCGAACTTCACTTGAGGACAGACATGTAAGACATGGAGATATTGTCTTTAATAGATCAGTAGTTTGTTTAAAATACTATTTCACTACTGCTTGCACATATAAATATTTGCTTACACGGTGTCTACAGTCATGCTCTTCCTGAGAGCCGTGTTAAAAACGAACTAATTAACTAACAATATCTACAATGTTTGTTTCTTTCTAGTTAAAACTAGAAAGACTAGGAGATTCTTGCCTTTGCGTATTAAATAAGGTGACTAGGGTGTATTCAATAATTAAGCCAGGAAACAGGAATTAGTAAATGGTGCAAAAGTACACCAAATAAACAATGGAAAACAAATGATTTTTTATTATTAACTTATAAATATTTAGTGCAAATATCTGTATTTTGTACAATGTCATTTTTATATTGCATTTGAATGCACTTTATTGTCAATCATGCTCAATGTTAGCAGATAAAAATATAGTGATGGATAATCATGGAAATGATAGTAATGTTTATGAGACCTTACTGTATTAGCAACAGTTGAAGAATAATTTTAGAATACATGTACAAAATGATATTTTCAATCAATGAAAAGTGACACTCAACCACAAATTTGTACAAGCTTTTTGCAACCATGTTCACAGAAACAAGATAAAGTGGATTGAATTGAAGATATTACTGTATGTAGTAGTATCAGATTGATGTGCATGGAGGAGCTATATATGGTATCGGTAATGAGCATATATTGTATGACATTACACTTCTTCAAATAAAGCATCAGCAACTGACTACTGCTATAATCATTGATCTGCTCCATATTAAAAACATGGTAATACATGTATCGAAAAGTTGTGTTAAGAAACTGAAATGATTTCATAGAAATGTAACTGTGGTACTTCTAGAATCTACCAATGTGACAACGGCAATATCAAAATCATTTTAACTTGGATATCGAAACAGTCTGCCACAGTTTGTAAGTTTTGTTTCCATAAATCAAAGTAAAAAAGTACAGAATAGAAATTTAAATTTTGTGAGATTGGATCATTTGGTAGGCATTTACAAAATAAAGCAGACTGTATACTGTATATGTCTGGCATGATAAAAAGACCAGCAGTATATTAATAACCACCATGATGTGGTACAATTATGTACAAACTACTTTCTCTCCAATATAATTTGTGTTCTACTCTGGGAGTTCTTGTCATGCATTTTTGCAATCAAAAGACACTGACAAGTCAAACTGGTTTCCATCAACTTCTGTTCTACATTTCTCCCCAAGTACTATACACAGGTGTAGCCCGAGTGAACGCCTATTAGGCGTCTAGTTTATATATAAACAGGAGGTCCATTGGTAAAAACACAGGGAGCCCAGCGAACGATATGGATAAGTTTGTTATTGATCACCAAAATAACCGTGAGACTGCGTCACGTGATGTGACGGATTATTTTGTGACCGAAAGCAACTTGCATGCGCTAAACGTTTTGACTATTGTAACCATGCATTCGCTACAGAGCAAGTTGAAATCGTTCAAAATAGCTGAAGAAGACGGGACCAGTTCTAAAACTGAAAATACTGATAACAGTTCACATTTAGCTGTTGAAGAATTCGTTATACACTGGGAATTTCTGCCCATTTCCTATGATGGGAAATATCTAGGAAATTGCATTTTCCTATAATATAGGAACTGGACAAAATATAGGAAAACATATTTTCCTAGATTTTCTAGATATTTCCTACCATCAGGAAATTGCATTTTCTTAGAAAATTTCCTAGATTTGAAACTTTAATGGTAGGAAATATCTAGGAAAATATATCCATTTTGTCCACCAGTTCCTATAATGTAGGAAAATGCAATTTCCTAGATAATTCCTATCATATGAAATGAGCATCAATTTACTAATTTACTAAAACTAGAGTTTACTAATCATGCAGTCTTTCTAGCACAAACGGCAAATTATTATACATTAATGTACATTCGATCTATGATGTTTTTTAAACGGGGTAATTACAACAATTTTTCAATTCGGTGCACATGTACATGAAGCACGTAGAACTGTAACAATATTTTTGGGTCTTACCTGTCTGTACTGTTCTTTATCTTCAGCAAGAAGCAGAGAAGACGAACAATTTTTTGGAACCTTTCGATTGGCTAAAAAATTAAAACCAGAGAGTAAACACCTTTAAAAAAACTTTTAACAACTGAAGATCTAGTCACTGAAGTATTTTCCACCATTTCTATTCATTCTTTCATAGTCTTTCTCTTTCTCTGTCTCTGTCTCTGTCTCTGTCTGTCTGTCTCTGTCTCTGTCTCTGTCTCTGTCTCTGTCTCTGTCTCTGTCTCTGTCTCTGTCTCTGTCTCTGTCTCTGTCTCTGTCTCTGTCTCTGTCTCTGTCTCTCCCTCCCTCCCTCCCTCCCTCCCTCCCTCCCTCCCTCCCTCCCTCCCTCCCTCCCTCCCTCCTCTCCTCTCCTCCTCTCCTCTCTCTCTCTCTCTCTCACCGAAATCTCCATCCTATAGTTACGTAACATGCGACGATTCAGCGATTTGTCTGGATGTATTGTCCGATTTGGGTTTTGCATAAAATTAGCATACTAATTTTCTTTAGGTTCGAGTCCTGCCTGCGCCAACAACTTCTCTTTTTTTTTTCTTTTTTTCCTGTTTTAATGGATTTTATTTCTGTTCTCTGATTTTTAATTTCTTAGCTCCACAAATTATTTACATTAGCTTGATGCTTTCAAATTTTGCGGAATTTTAGAAAAACAAATTCCCTGAAATAAGATGCAACTAAAAAACTGACTTCATTCAACTTTCCAAAAGCCAGCTGGACCTCTGATACTTATACAGGTCATTCTGAAGCATGCCCTAATCCCAGCCGAATATGATGGAAATCAAACCTCTCCTATCGAACTTCCCCTATCCTCCTGCGGCTACATGAGGAAAGTCAACGGGGTTGCAAGAATCAGAACAACCAGTAGTTGAAACGTGAGCTTCTCGCACAGAAAACCAATTATACCAACTGTGGTCTGATAAACTGTCATGCGTCATCTGAAACTCTTTCTCGTGAATATTATCAAAATTGCACACAGTGTTGCAGGTTCACAGTGCCACGCTTTTTGCAATATCACGTGGCATATTGTTTCTCCACGACGTGGAGGGATGGGAGGGTGGGGGAGGAGCAGAATGATTTGTGAAAGAGTTCCGATTTAGTTCCTCGCTCGCTATTTTGTTACTTTGGGATGTGTGAGTAAGATGAGAACGGTGTGCTGGTGGGGGAGGGGAGTGGAGGGGAAGGGGAGGGGGAGGGGAGGGGGAGGGGAGGTTAAGGGAGAGAGGACGAGGAAGAAGCTTCGAAGGAGATCTAATATGGTTTCCAACTAATTGTAGTCATTGATGGACGTACCCTGCGTTTAGAAACCTCGCTATTGACCTGTTCAGTGAATACATCATCACCCACTTTAGAAGACTCAACATCCATAATACTTGTATTTTCACTTTCTGCATTGTAAACCTCAACTCTTTTTTCTTCATTCTTCTTCTTGCCAACACTTTGAAATACTTCCTAAATCTCGTGACTTTTCTTCATAACTTATTTTTCTTAGTTTACTTGTTTGCTCAAAAGTTTTTGTTCTCCTTCTGCTCATCTCACTAGTGCTGATGTCAAATCCTGCAAAGCTGTTGGACCTTCTCTGAGAATGAATAAGAGTTTTTGATCGTTTGATTGGAGTTACTTGGGGTAGCCTTGTTAAGTCTGTTTCGTCTTCTGAGCTGCAGGTAGCTCGCCATGGTCTCCTACGGTGAGATTTGTCAGAATGAATAAATTTCCTGTTGCTTACTAGAGTTTTGTGACTCACAGTAAAATCTGGCAGACGACTTTCCAAGCAAGATTTCTTCTTGCGTTCTGATGCAATAGTTGAGCTATGGAAGTGAAACTTTTTGATCGATAAAGGTAACTTGAAATTTCCTTCAGTA
This sequence comes from Telmatactis stephensoni, assembly GCA_029948255.1. Lineage (NCBI taxonomy): Eukaryota > Metazoa > Cnidaria > Anthozoa > Actiniaria > Isophelliidae > Telmatactis > Telmatactis stephensoni. The sequence goes on from JALIZF010001777.1 coordinate 364,604, forward strand.
TAACTGCGCTTTGTGGTTCTTAGAAGCGTAACATTGTCATTCTTTGGATTTTGATTCCTATTGTCAGACGAACTTGGAATATTTGGCAGTGAATCTGTCATGTTGATATTTGTGGCACCATTTTGAGTCAGGAATAAACGTCTTTCTTCTTGGCTTATATTTGTTGCTTCCATGCTGCATTGGAATCTTTCTTCGGTTGGAAGGAGCTCTACTGTCAAACAAGCTCATGTACTAAATTACTGCAAAAGTTTGACCTTGTTGTCATTGAACTCATAATCTTGCTTACAGGCAGTTACACTACAAGAACTTTTCAAGACCAAGAAACTTGATCAAATATCTGCTATTGACATCAGTTTATGACTGAATAGCAGAAAAATTAGTTCTATGTGCTGTAGGTTTAGTCTAGGCTTTACACTTGTGTCAAATACTAGCAAACAATTCTATGTGCGTCCGAAACTGTGAACTTGATAGGCCAGTCCGTTGTTGCTATATATATGTTTCTATGCCTGACGTCCTCTCGCAGTGTGAACCTTTTGTAAGTAAGTTGAATTGTTGATCTGTAAGCAAATTAACTTGGTCTCGGATAATCTTCTGAACGGCCTCTTCAATGCAAAACAAACTCGACCCTCAGGAACTCATCATTCCGAGTATTATCTTGACGGCACATATTTGATCTATACATGTATTCCAAATATCTTTGCTATGCCTCCTCAGTTGGAGTCGCTTCTTGCCACTGGAGACCACAAGCACCTTCAACTGGAGTAACTGGTAGTGTGTTTTTAAAACAGCACCAAACTGTGTAATTTAGGGCAAACTTTACACTCAACCAAAGCCACAATCGCAGTCGTCTTTGAGAGTGAATTTACAGACAAGCGTTTGCACTTTGCAGATAAATGCCACTTGCGTCACAATAAGTGAACTCTACTGACAAACTGTCAAAAGCGATTCTCTGTTAAGAAGTATTTTCCAATAAAAATAACCATTCGGTATTTTGGTGCATGAACGTCATAATACTTGCCATACAATTGAATTTAATGGGTGGATTATTGTCTTATCACACTTTATAATCAGTGCAATACCACCTTGGGTTATTTGGAGAACAGATTTATTATTAAGCCCTTGGATAAATATAACATTCCTTTTGAGCTTGCGATATTGTTGGTATGATTTTTGTGGAGCCATTGTATAAACGGTACATAGTTTGTTTGTTGACTGTTATTTGACCATATTTAAGGTGAGACATCAACCTCGTTGCCTTGGCAACCAAAAACCAATTTACACCTCTTATGAATTTGTTTGATGAAGCGAGTGATCACTAAACAAATTATTCCATTTTATTAGAGATTTGTTTGATTGTCATGGACAGCTTAACTGTACAAAACTTAATTGGTTTCCATCGACCCACCGAGCTGATATTGATGTCGTTTTGACGAGAGAGGAGTGGGGATTAATTTAAAGACAGGGAACCCACAGCGATGCAAAAAAATCTACTTTTTACTGTGTCGTTTTTAATTCGAGGAAAGTGATGCCTATTCGAGCTTCCTCGCATCCAACTCTTTCCTACCTGTCCATGTTCTTTTCTCCTTTCATTTTCAATATTATTCCCATTCTCTTTCATTAAGTTTGATTTTTATTGGATAACTGTTGCCACATTTTTCCCATCAGGAAATGCACGATAAAAACTGTTTTCATCTCTGATGGGTAGGTCCTTCATATATGGTACATTATAATGAGTCCTATTGCATATAACATCATAATAATAATAATAGTATTTCGTTATATACACAATAGGACCCATTATAATGTACCATATATGAAGGACCTACCCTCTGATGTGGGAATACCGCTGAAGGTTTGTTACTAGAAAGTTTGACGCACCCCAAAAATTTATCTCGATGTTTAATTTCTTTATTTCTTTCTTTTCTAGTTTTATCTAGAAAGATCTGACTAGTGACAAGAAACTCAATCCGGATTAATTCTTCTTTCTTTTTATCACAATCTCTTGATACCTTCGCTCAAAATGCGATGCTGAAAGAAACATGCATCCACCCTTCAATAGTCCTATATACATTGTATATATGTTAAATTATTGACAGTGTATTACCAGAATTAATTCTTACCGGGAGCTTCCTGCCTTGGTTGTCACACAAGGATATCTTCTTTTGCAAGTTGCAGCGTTTTAGTGGCTGTGACGACTCAAGTAGCTCTCGTTTCCTTATTCGTCTTACATGTTCTCTTTCTTCTTCCATTACTTTACTTTCTTTTCTGTCAATTTGAGCTTGTAGCTGTTGTAGTCGCTTGACTTCTTTGTTGATATCCAAGCCTGAAGACTTCAATTTCATCATTTTCATAGCCACACTGGTCAGACTTTCACGACGTGCCCTTGGCGGGGACATATACTTATACATATCTTCACCAGTCTAAGTAAATTGATCAAACTATGAAGACCTGGATACGACTTTTCCTTTTTAACAGTACATGTGCACTGTGCGTAACACAGAGCCGCGCATCGTGTGTCCACCCTAGTCCAGTCCCAGACTCTCTTTCTTGCCGCTCCAGGACTCGCGGAGAAAGAGAGTCCAGTATAACTTGCATGCGCATGTGCAAAATGAGCCAATCAATTAATTAATTAGTATTTTGCGAGCTTGCAATATGCAAATGTCAGTGTTTGGTAGCAGTGGTAGTGATGCGTATCGAAAAATTCACAAATACGTCTTTCACAACTGTCCATCCGTAAATGGCCTGTAACTGCTCAAACTTTGGTAAAAGATTATAGTTGGTTTTTCCAAGTGCATAGCTCACTGAATCAACAAATGGCTTTCCGAAATGAGACTGATATCGTGTATACAAAACACTTTCTTCTTCAGCCATCTTGAATCATTAGATGACTTTAGGATTTGTAACCACGCGATCACCACATGAATGTGGTGATCGCGTGGTCACTAAACTGACATGCGCATGCAAGTTATACTGGACTCTCTTTCTCCGCGAGTCCTGGAGCGGCAAGAAAGAGAGTCTGGGACTGGACTAGTGTCCACCCTTGCAAGTAGAACTCGATTCTACTCCTGTATCTGTACGCAAGAGATGCCTACCAGCAAAGGTTTTCTTACAAATTCACACTTTTCCAAAATTCATATTCTCGGGGGTTTTGGATTGAATTCCTTCAAACTTCACTGTCTTGCTGATTTTAACCGTGATGCTCTTTCCAGCTATGGTAAGTCTCTTTCTGTTTTACGAATTTAAAAATACCTGATATAGCTCATTGTTGAAAGAGTTAGTTGACACACGATGCTAGACTGCGAGCAATCCAACTTTTTCCACAAGATGCGTGTACTAAAGACGAGTCTTTAGAATACGTGGACGAGCGCACTCGTTTTCCGTTTGTCTACGAAAAATCTCGTCTTTACTGAATCTCGAGGGAAATGTGGGACTACTTGCAGCTTACACGATGCAGCTTTTATAATTATCGCGTGTAACGTTGTAGTAAAAGCCGCATTAGAGCAGCTTTCGTATGAGTGTGAAAAGGACCGCGCTGTGCCGTGACTGTGTCAGTGCCGTGTTGTCTATAGAAACATTCGAAATTCCTGCCGTAACCGTGCTGTGACCAAGGGGTGCTGTTTTCACAGTCATACGAAATCTGCTCTATGTTTCTGGGCATTTACCAGGGAATTCACAGATGTTATTCCATTTGATTGAGTTGCACGAGCCTATGTTTTTTTAATCTTTATATAATAATTGGCATATTACACGCGCTCTGATTGGTCGAAAACCATGTGTGATTAGAGTACACACGCATAGATGGCGTCATCGAATCTTACGCGCGCTCATTGGTTGGAATGTTTCGATAAATATTATATAAAACAGATAGATTCCATTTTTCCGTGCGTCTGTACTCTAATCGATGCACAGAAGACGTCAAAATGTGGTGAGAACAACAGTCACGCCACTCGACTTCGTACTTTTTTGTTCTCACCACATTTTGACGTCATCTGTGCATCGATTAGAGTACAGACGCACGGAAAAATGGAATCTATTTGTTCAATAAATGATGTCCAAAAGTCCAGTGATTATCAAAATAAAAGTGTTTTAATTATCAGAAATGATAAAATGATTGTCATTTGTTTTCAGTTTGACATGGTATATGTTTGGGCTCTCTTGTTGCCGACCACTGCAGGTACTTTAAATACTGAGTTTTAAACCTGACGTTGGAGTATACAATTGCCTTATCAAAGTGTACAATATTCTAGCATTGCAGCCATGCACCAAGTAAGCAATTGTGCAATATTGAAACTACTGCTTGTGCAATATTACAATATAATATTGCAATATGATTATGATTTTCATTGTCATCTTTGCAGTAGAGCCTCAAGCACTGTTGCAGTGTTGTAATCAATACTTTTGTAATGTTGCATAATTAGAATAAGTTGCAATTTTTGCGCTACAGATTGCACACAACATTTTCAATGAATCTCACCTTAATTTTTTGGGCCACCATAGACCACCTTTTCGCAGCATGATTGGATCGCGGAGTCGACGAATACTTATTGATGTTGTTAAGACTCCGTATAGTGGAGTTGGATTTACGACCGCCAGATAAGACACTATTGTACCTTGTTAACTTTCTTTTCTTGTTACCTAGACAAAAGAATAATTCATAGAAACCATTTGTTGCATTCTCTTTGGACAAGATGAACATCATCAACCGTGTTGAAACACTACAAGCACCAAACAATGAAGAAGTAGCAAACGGCTTCAACTCTATTCAACAAATTAAACAAACGTTGGATGTTTAAGTCAAGTTTAAACTCTTTTAAACTCATTCAACATCGATTCAGCATCCAACAACATGTTTTAACAAGGTTGATAGGAGGTAGCAAACGGTTTCAACATCGGTATTCAACAAAATGGAACACATGTTGAAGCAGATGTTGAAGCTGTCATTTGCCCGGGCCTGGACGAACCGGCTGGGAAGACGATTTTCTTCTTGTTTCGATCAGCATCATATACAGTTGATGATTTGGGACGTGCCACTTTTGGCCCCGTTTCCAAGGGTAATCGTGTTGAAGTATTAGCCAAATGGAGAACAGTTATTAAACAAATTAAAGACGTTTTGTTTTAGTTTTGTTGTATGAACAGGCTAAATACTGGAAATACTGAATGTGGTTAACAATACCAAACAAAGAAAATATAAAGAAGTTATGAAAGACAAGTGTTGATTGTTCAAACATCGTCACTAAAGTGTATATAGGTGTTCAAAAGGCTTTAAGATTAAAAACTCGATATCGATCGCAAAAAGAATTTTCGAAATGACTAATTACAACAGGTGCAGCGTACGAGAATAATCAAGGCCAGACACCAAGACAGAACGTATTTACTGCAATTAAAGCTCAGCGTTACTATCGTCTTAAAGTGAGATTTGGCTTGTCAGTTTAGTGAATCAAAAAGTGTCAGAACTACGTAAACAAACCCACTAAATGATTTACCTATCCGTATGACTAAAACTTAGTATTTAGATATTGAATATTGTGTGCTTTGTTGGTAACATACGGATTGCATGTAGAGGCATCCAGCTGTGCCAGTAATTAAATGACTTTTGACAACTATCAGTCTTCTTTTGCTGGCTAATACAATAAAACCTCCCGCTTGGACTTACGAGTACAATCTTCTTTATGATATGGTATATTTTAATCTCAATATGGCGTTTTCCCGTGAGTTTGCAGTGTCCAGGTAAATTTGTGTCTAAAAAGGTTAACTTTCATTCCAGTTACCAGGAAACAACTGTTGCTTGACCAGGTCAGTGTTTGATTTCCAGACAAACTGATGTACTGAAAACACAACATGTTTCAGCAAGACACTTGTTTGCTTGTCCTTCTGACAATGATACGAGTTCACTTGGTTTCTTGAACTTCTCTTTTATCTTAAGGCATTGGACTTTCATGCTAAATTTTGTTGCCGTGCGTATTTTTGGTTCAACAATGTTCTCATGTTAATGGTACTATTGATAACGTCACCACGGTCCTCGTTAAATCTCCATTACTTAATTATAACACTAAACTAATCAACAGCTTCTTTTACACCTTCTAGTACATGATGAAACAAATTTGTAATATCGGCAACAGTGTGTACGTGTGTATGTGTTTATGATTTATATACTTATGCTTATTATTTATAAACTTACCTTGATCATTGACCTCCTCTGAGAAAACATAGTTACCACTCGAAGCTTGAATCTTATGCATTGTTTAATAAATACAGTCCTTGACAACCTACACCAGTGACTTTCAGGCCATGTTTGACTTGAACAACTCGCTCAAAACTATCTTAGAAGCTGAATTAATCACTAAAGCATCGGTTCTAGGCTCACCATACATACGAACTGTTGTTGTGTTGTTGTGTGATGGGCAATATAATGAACTTCTCAGTAACTGTTTTCTTTTGTTTGCAAAAGATTAAACATGCTCATCACAAACTCGACGTAATGGACTGCTAACTGCTGTGATGAGCAATTTTTGGTTTAATTATGTTTTATAATCCATTGAAATGTTGGTTCCGCGGTGTTTGGTTTGATTGAGTCCAATTGTGAGTTAATCGACTTTCACAGATCAAAGACAATCTTTTGTATCCTATTGGTTCATTAGGTGTTAAAGTTTTAATCATTTGTTAGCGTCCATTGATCAGTCTCTGTGGGGCAGCAACTGTGATATTTGCATTGGTAAATTGCTTTTTAGAGAAGCTTAAGTAATCCTGATATTAGCTATTATTAGGTTATATAAAAGACATGAATTTTTTTGCATTGCCATTCACGGTGTACATAAGTAACTGTTTATTTAAGTGTCTTATTTCGTTAGCCGGCATTTATATTAAATCATTTCCCAAAGAGAAAAATCTCATTGATATAACAGGATTAAAATATTAGCACTGTTGTCGGCTGATATTCTTCTATTGTTATTTAGCAAATTAATTTTTTTTAATATCTAGCAAGAAATGGCTATACACTGTAATCGGAATTTTGGCGCTATCCTGGATTAACTGATTAGTAACTACAATGAATCGCTTTCCCTACGTCTCCTTCCCTAATGCTGGACCGTGCATTGAAAGGGGCAGGGGGCATAGTCCCTTGGGCATAGCAAAGCGTTCTTGCTTCCCACTGATTCAGTTATTTATGTATGGAGATTGTAGCTTATGGAGATCATTGTAGCGGTTTTGTTCTCAATAACGTGTGATACTATTAAAAATGTCGCGACAAAAATACAATAAATAAATAAATAAATAAATAAATAAATAAATAAATAAATAAATAAATAAATAAATAAATAAATAAATAAATAAATATATAAATGAATGAATGAATGAATGAATGCATGAATGAATGAATGAATAAATAAATGAATAAATAAACAAATAAATGAATAAATAAATAAATAAATAGATAAATAAATAAATAAATAATCAATCAATCAATCAATCAATCAATCAATCAATCAATCAATCAAATAAAGTAAATTAGGTGACAGGAAATCGATACCTTTTGTTCCTGGTGTCATTTTTAAATGCTTTACCTCAATTTTTTGTGTTACTAAAGTCCTAGTGTTAAGACGGTGCACCTACCGTACTAAATACCCACCTACCATATATCAAACTGTTCAATTTTATGACTGAATTAGCAATGAGCTTTTATCAGGTATTTTTAAATTCGAAAATTTGAAAATTTTCGGGTCAAACGTTTACACAGAGAGCGCAGGAAGACTTCATTTACATTTACATGGGTCTTTCAGGCCTACCCCGGGCCCTATAATCGCCGTTATTTTGGGCGATCTTATGCGATTTTAGGACGACATGAACGTCTTTTCAACCCAGGCTAAAAGTCTTCCCGTGATGGCTAGTAAGCCCGTCATGAAATGGTTGCGTGTACGTGGGCAATTGTTCCAGGCTGAGTTCGTGCGTAATGGGACGGTTTTGCATGATTTACTTAAGCCGCAGCTACACGAGCGATTATTTGCTTGTACACTCAGGCGACGCGATTCAGTTTTGAAATCATCAACGCGCGGCGAATATCGCACGGTAGCCATCCTTTTACAGGTGACGCGGCAGCAGAAAATTTGCCAGGATTTGATACCAGCACTTCGCTTGTGCAGCCACCACTGCACTTTGGTGATTTGATAAAAATATTACGTCGCCTGTGGAAACAAAAAATCCCACGCGGGCACAGTAGTCACGGGAAGAGTTTTAGTCCTGTACTAAAAGATTTTCAGTTCATGTCCCCACGGATAGAAAAGATTCATGTAAACGTAGAATAACGCATTAATTCTTGTCCCGCTCTCCTGATGTAAATGTCTCACCCGAAGATCACGTAAAACCCGTCCCGTGACGGAACCCGGCCTGCGGGACAAATCGCCCTTGTAAACATGTATACCTAGAATCAAGAAGACGTAACTCTTCAGAAGTCAATCCTGCAATCACATGACTTAGATAAAATTTGAACTTTATTTATCAAAAACTGTGCAGTAAATCAACACTCCTATTTTTCAATAGTAATCTTAAGTACCTAAGATTCCAGCCACGTGCAATAGTTAATATAACGTGAACAATTTTGGTAGAAGTTTTGGGGTTATTCTTCCTATTATCATCTATGTTCAAAAGGTCCAGAATTCTAGCTATCGTTACGATACAAAACTGTATTACAAAATAAAAAATTAACACTTAATTTCTTCATTCGAGGTTTCACTCTTCACAGTATTTTAGCCACTGGGATCATGATGTATTTACTTTCGTGAAACCCATGCAAATGTGAATAGTACGATCATTGGTCCTTCATAGGCTTTTTTTCATATGGCTACATTGAAACCTTGCTAATGATAGCGCCACCCTCCCCTCTCCCTCCCCTCCCATCCCTGGTTCAGTTGGTGCGAGTTTTGAATATGATAATGAAGTGCTGGCAGTGAAAGGAGAAGGCCAGGATGAGAAACAGCTGATTGGAAAACAGCTAGAGGTTGAGGATATCAGGAGAACATAACTAGAAGACTGTGACGTCGCGTCACGTGATATTAAGTGTGCCTCGCATTTGGGCTATTTTTAGACCACTTGCGCACGCGCTCAATATCTTTAAATATTTGTCATCATTTACTTTCAGAGCGCACTGAATTCGTTCGAATAGAGTTCTAAAAAAGGTCATATGCGGGACAGAATGTCAAATTTGGCTGCTGGTCGTTGTTATGGAGTTGCGCTCGGAGTACACAGTCTACTGGTATTAGTGTTTTCTAGCTTATATAACTCGTACAATTGAGTTTAACGAGGAGAGGAGAGATGGTAACAATATTTCTGATAGTTTCCTATTTGCGGGATCACATGCTCAGGTTGCTCCAAGACATATCGTAAGGCCTGTAAGAAGAAAAAAGTTTGTTAGCCAACTGACAAACTCAGTTAGTTATTAAACTAATACGTGGTTAGCCGACTGACAAAGTCAGTTAGTTAATTAATACGTAAGACAACAAAGACGGAATTGAAAGATGAAGAAAGGAAAATAAGGAAAGTATTTGACGTTGAGTTACCTTTCTGTCGTCGAAGGTTTTCCAAAACCTCCCCTGTAGTCGTGCGTTGTAGTAGTTTGCCACTGCAAAGCGGGAGTCTGAGCTGAAATACAAAGCCATTCAATTACTACAACCACTGAATTTTTATTCCAATGAACACGCGATCACATCATCCTAACAACTCATTTTCAAAGACAAAAATCTTACGACAACTTTTAAGATAAGAATTCAGTACATTTTTTCTATCCATAAATAACTACTAGTCCATACCAATCCCGGATGAGAACTAGACATTGCACGTAATATATGTTAATATATGTAATCTATGATGACATACCTTTAGAACTAGGTCGAAATCGGTCGGGTTTCCATGGATTATACTGCTTGTAACTTTGAGGAACTAAAAATAGAAAAAGTCACTATTTTTAGATGTTCACGTTACGGCGCATGATCAAAGCATCGTCCCTGGGTACCAGAGATCGCTGTTTCTTAAGGCACGGACACACGGTGCAACTTCTCCCGAAACATTTGCTGAAACACCGCGCGCAACACGGTTGCATCGTGTGTCCACCACTTAAACATCTCGTGCAATGTTGCGCGCAACAGTTCTGGACAGTTTCAGAAGTAGAACTCGATCCTACTTCTGCGGCTGTTGCACGTTGATGTTGCATTTATTATTTTAACATTGTGTTGCGCGCGATGTTTCAGCAAATGTTGCACCGTGTGTCCGGACCTTTGATCTATGGGTTTGGTGTGCGAGAGATGCTGTTTCTTACTCTCTGGGTTTCGTGTGCCAGAGATCGCTGTTTCTTACTCTCTGGGTTTGAGATTTGCCAGAATTATCCCAGAGCAACCTGGCATATTTCTATACTTGTCGTCCCCTAAGATGTTACTCTTTATGAATACGTATTTTACGAGAATTTAATTTTTTTAGAATTTACAGGTACACACGAAGAAACAGAAACAGAAACACGTTCCATTTGCTTGAGATAGTGCGTACTAGTGATTTCCTAAAAAAACTTGTTGCCGCAAGGAAACATTTTTGTCACAGGTGAGTGTTTCATCATTTTATAAACTGCCGAGGGGAATTGTCCCTGCAATAATTCCCTGCTTCGTGTCACTTAGGGCCCCCACAAACTAGGGGAAATAGTTGTCGATAACTAGTTGTGAATGATAACTAAAATGTATCGACAACTAAAATCACTTTGTTTTCAAATTCAAATGAGTCCAGATTGTTATCGATCAACAGCTCCTTTTTTCCAGTGTGTGGACTAGTCATCGCGGACAAAAAATACTAATGAGCGTGAAACGCGTGACAGCACTGTGCCGTGCCGTGACCGTGTCAGTGCCGTGATGTCTATAAACACTCGAAATTCCCGCCGTGACCGTGTTGTGCGGTCGTCGTGGCGTTTTCCAGAAAACTACGAGCACTGCAAAAACAGCAGAAAACTACTTGAATTTGTACCTAAAGTATCAAGTGGTGCTGTAACTGAAGAAAACCCCACTTACTGTAGCCGGTATTTATTCAGTCCACTACTCTCATGACCCGGGGGGGGTACTCCCTATAATTGACTATACGGGGATGCTCCGCCCGAAAGGGGTACCTTTTTCAGGCCGCAGCTATGGGAAAGGGGTGCCTTTTTAGGGAAAGATATGTGAAAGGGGTACCTTTTTCGGGAAAAATGTACGAATTTTCGAAATTTGGTATGTGAAAGGGGCGATTTTTTGAAAATTTGCATGTGAAAGGGGTGCGATTTTCCGAAATTTACTATGTGAAAGGGGTACGATTTTCCGAAATTTACTATGTGAAAGGGTAAGGGGTCGGGAGTCCGGGCGGAGCATACCCGTATAAAAAGTTTCGGAGTACCCCCCCCGGGTCTCATGACTCCTCACCCTCAGAAAAAATTCCGCCTCAATTTTGATAATGCTCAGCCCTCTATCCTTCTTCAACCCTCCCCTTCCCTCCCAAATCTAGTTTATACCCAGTGGTTTACTATCAAATGTTTAGTTATGTGGTGGCAAACCTCCCTACCCCCTCCTCCCCTAATCTACCAAACTAAGCCAAGTACTTACCAAGTGGTTTCCCATCAAATGTTGATTTATAAGTGGTACTAAACCAGCGATGTTTATTATTTTGTAGAATGTTTATAGGCGCTGACTGAACTTCTCTCGGTTCCTCTGCTGCAAGATTCTTCGTCCAAACCAGATATGTCTAAAAACCCAAATAATTACAAATAAAAACGTTTTCAGACTGTTATACCACAAAGGTTTTGGAAGAAAAATGGGGATTGCATCCCGACTATAAAGGGTCAGAACATGGTCACACAATCAAAAAGCCTTCCAGCTGAAAAGGTTTTGATTCTTAAAAGCTTCTAAGGCTAAGGTTAAACGTCGTACTTAATTGAGCCGTACTTATTGAGGAATTTCAGGTCGACCCAAACAATTTAGTTCGACAGGCTAGGGCAAACGTCGTACTAAATGAGTCGATCCTAAAACTCGGTTAATTAAGTTCAAGTGTAGCACGCCCGAGTCAGTCGTATAAAACGACTTAGTCGTACCAAATTCATCAGTCGCACCTAATTTGGGTCAAACGTCGAACTTTACATGAACTTAATTCTGTGAATTAAATACGGCTCATGTGAAGTACGACGTTTGACCTTAGCCTAACTGATTAGCTTCATGATGCGAGATCGAACCCAAGCGTGATGCGCAATTTAAAAAGTATAGGCCGCGTCAATGTTCGCCACGTGATTTGGACCCTCCCCCTAACCCACCCCTTTGCCAACCTTTCTTTTGGGGAAATGAATGAAGATGTGAGGAAGAAGTGGGAAAAGGACGGAGGTGTGAATCTGTCTCACCTTGTCAGGGTAATGCCATGGGTCAGTAAGGCGTGGATGGGGGTTATTTCGTCTGTGTACTGACTGAGGTGTCGGGACGCTGTGTCGACTGTAGTGAGCTTGTGGTGTTCGAAATGTTCCTGCATAGTGCGAGCGTTCAAATGGCCATCCTCTTGGAAGATGTTCTGCTGTCCTCATTCTGAACGAGATGTGAAAATTTAATTAATACTGATATTCACTGAAATAGCCATCAGCAGCGCCCTCTCCTCTTGAGAAAGTATATTGTCTTACATGTTTAGATAGAAGACAGAAAGAGAGTGGAAGAGAGTGAAACAAAAAAATTAAACTGATAGGGCCCAACTGAAAAGTTTGATCTTGACTTTTTCAGCCATTTTTCGTAGTGTACTAACAGTGCAGCGCAGTTATTTTAAAATTGGGACTGAGATGAAACGAAAAGAACTACAGGAATTGCTCTAGTTTACATGTACAAGCAATTGTCAGTGAATTGTGCTTTCATCAGTTACTCGGTGTTTGGGATATTCTCTAATCCAACACTCGCTCCTATAACATGCGCGATGCGTGCAGACTCAGTCATTTGAAATACAGCTTACTATCAGGCTCGTAACATGGTATATGGGATCAGGGATCAAGCTCCAAATTATGGCCAAGATCAGGGATAGAGGCCAGGGCTCAGGGATCAAATGGATGGGATCGAGGATCAGGGACATTGGGTCAGGATCAGGGATCAGCTCAGCTTTTTGCACCAAGGATCAAGGATCAAAAATTTCTAAAAATATGGGCCTCAGGAATCAAAATTTCCGTAAAAACCCGGGATCAGTAAGACGAAAATATACCATGTTACGAGCCTAGGGGTTACGTTGGCCTTCATCGCATGACATGTAACTTTATACGCAGTTAGCGTCAATTAAATAGAAGATCGAATATAATTTGGGTCTCGAAACCCTTGAGAATCACGCCAACTGAAACAGGGTTCAGTAGAAAAGATAACTTTTGATCGCTAACTGCATGGACAAAGTCAAGCTTGTTCCGTAAATTAAGATGACTGTGTTTGCAAAATCAATATCTTTAATTTGAAAAATGTAAATTTTGTTGAAGTATTTTTCGTCTATCCATCTTAAGTTCATTCTGGATGGATCTTTACCTTTGCGGGGCAGCTACAGATCCTGGAGCTCCTACATAGTCTCTTGCATAGGTTGTCCATGGAAAGGCTTTCTTTTTAATTGCTGTAGCTGTAAACATACCATTGCAATCACTTAAATGATTATACAAAAATCTAAACATTAACAACATGATAATGCTTTGACTGTAAATAACCACCAGTTTGTAAGCTAACATACTCAAATCGCTGAAGCACTCGTAGTTATATTCACTTAGTTCAGACTAGCCTTAAGTCAAGCCAAGTAAGGATTTTGCACTCAAAATTACATGACTTAGCAACGAGTTAATTGTTTTTATCGAGCTATTGAGAATTATGTTTTTATTATATATAGCACGGAAACATCGTGCCAAAATGATATTTGCTGGTCATCAAGGCTATAACAAGCTTATGCGTACCTGTGCTAGGAGTCTCTGGTTCTGTTCCCCAGGGTGGATTTTTCACCGTGCTTTTAATCAAATCGTCTTGATCTTCTTGTGTGAATTGCCTCATGGTCAGATCTCTTTACCAAATGTGTGCTGATACAACACCAGGACTTCTTGGCTTCTGTCTGGCTTTTTGTTGTGATGTTATAACTTTGGCATTTCGCAAAAGACTTCTTAAATTAACTTAATTTCTCTTTGTAAAATACAAAGTCAAATTCCTCCTTCAAAAGTGTGAGTAAATTTGCAAAGCGTTGTTGTCTCTCAGACACGAATACTTCTTTAATTCAACAAGCTTGGCGTTGATAATTGGCTGAACCGTTGCCATGGGAGATACATGCAAATTAATGTCTGAAAAGTGACCTTTTGTCTTAACGCTATTGTATTCAAGAAATCGGCTTTTCTTTGTTAATAACGCGCTAATAGGACTAATTTAATCAAAACAACCAGTGTGTAAGCGTGCGTTGTGTGTCATTTGTGTGCGTTGCGTAAGATCCGTTTGTATGGATGATTTCGAAGACCTTCATTTCGTCTCGAGCATTAACGTAAATGGATTCTTGCTCCTGTTTCCATGTAAAGTCTTGCCCGAAAATGTGCAAAATTGTCCTGTGACGAATTCAGGCCGAATCGCCCTCGCCAGAATAAACGCACCCTAACTAGCGTTAGCAACTCGAAAATGGAATTAAACTTTCGCTACAATGTCCATTAAAAGCAATTGCTATTTTATATAACTTAGCGTAGGTCGGTTTTTGATTTTTCTTTTTATCTTTCAACTATTCAGTAGCCAAGATAACCAGCCAATAAAAGTTTTGACAGGTAGGTTGTTATGCCACAGGAAGCCCAAAGCCGTTTGATTGAGTCACTAAGTTGCATCTTGCTTTCGGTGAGAAAGATTTCACAGAGAGTGTGTAGGGTCAAAACGTCTGTAGTGTGTTGAGAGAGGACGTCTGATGTGCATGCGTCTGTATGAAACAAGAAACCTAGCAACGCCTTGAGTTCCCGAAAACAGTCTTTGAGGCCAAAGAATACAGTAAGATTTCATATTTGCTGTGGAATTTCCTCTTCATCTCATCTTCAAAACTCAGAAGCCATTTATAGAATGTTTTATAAACGCTTTACATACTATAAATGGCTTCTGAGTATTCACAGAGTGGCCAGGAAATTACTCATTTTCAGTAGCTCAATCACAACTTGTACTATCTTTACTGCGGTACACTATTTATACACTATGGCATGACTGGTGTTCAAATATTTAGTCAAAACATGTTCGGTGACCTTATAATGTGATTGTATGACATTTTTATGAATGTATTTTTCTCGTCTGGTTGGCAAATTGTTTGTCACTACTAGTGACCTGCCCGGCACGTACTGATCTATGCTAGGTATCGTCTAACAGGAACTAGATCAAACTAGAGAGCTGAAGGGAAATGACTACTCATTATGCCAGGAACAACTCTTGGTTGTGTAGTCGATTTTCGGCCAGAAAAAATTTGGCGGCAACAATCAAGCAGAAAAAGGCTCATTTACCGCAAACGTTTTTCCGACGGACGGAAATTGGCGAAAATTACGCGTTACTGAACTTTCTGCTCGTGAGCGAGCAATAACTGAAGAAGCAATTAATCAATCCGTCTTTGGTCAGCGCGCTTAGAAATAATACTTAATTCCTGTTCTACGTTGAATTCTGAAATTCCCTGTGCACGTCTCCGTCGTGCATGTCACACTGAGGGGACTAGATTTCCCGTTTGCAGCCTCCGTGTCCACGAATGATTATTTCACGGAATTTGTTTTATTTGAACGTCTGCAGGCGTAATGTAAGGCGAAATTAAAAGAGGGCATTCAGCATAAAAGGTCGTAATAATGTTTCAGAGGCCTCACGTATTTGCCGGAATTGGGCGGAAACAATAAAGAAAAATGATTTCCTTCCTTTGATTCCGTAGCGGATTATGCTTTCCTATTTCTCTTCTTTTAGTGAGCTCCTAGTGTCAGGCCTAAGCGAATATAGGTACCGTGCGGGATGGATGTCAGACATGGATGTCAGATGTGCCTAAAACATCCCACACAAGAGGCTATCGCATCCCCGGTAGAGAATCAGTTTTAGCAAAATCGATCACGTAGGTTTACATTCATAGCGCGAAACTAATAGTTAAAACCTACTGACATTTTTCATTCTCAGACGTGATTGAATTCATGTTTTGTTCTAATAGTAAAACAGACAGTGCATTATACAAAGGCCTAAGTCTGTGTGGCTTTCAATTATTTTCTACTTTTCGATGCTGTGGGTCTGCATTTAACCTGACCAACCAAGAATAGTACCTTTTATATTCATTTTTACACTGTTGAGTTGACAATTTGATTCTGTACATAAGTTACTGACAGTTAGAGGTGGTCCAATAATCGATTCTTGAGACGTATTTCTTTTGTACTGACTAGTTTTTTAATGAGCAAATTTGGACCAGCTGAAACTGTCTTGGTATACGTAGTTAAGACGTGACCAATTATGCCTCTCATGGCCAGTTCGGACCGATAATAAAATATAATACTCTAAATGTCGTCTGTTATTTGCTCTAATTCAAAATAATCTAACTTGCGCATGAGCGTTGATATTGCACCTGACAACTATTGACATTTCACCATCGACGAACTGCCAATTAGTGGTAAAATTGGGAAGAGGGAAAGTCATGAAAAAGAAGAATATATAAATTTTTCATCAGAGTATGTGTTGTGGTTTGAAATTTTCCACCAGTTTTATCTTTTCAGGGCATTGTCTTGCTATGTCATATTTAGTCAACTTCCTTTTACTTAACTGAACCTCCAAATCTAACCCAAATACATAACGTACCACCATAAAACCTAAATTAACGGAACCTTAAACGAACCTTCAGAAAAATTTAAACCAGTGAAAAAAATTCACCACAGCATGTATGATAAAACGATGCCGGATTTATCTCGACGAAGGACTACGTTATCGATATCTTTACCAGGGAGTTATTAATTTGAAAATATGATTTAAAGAGGGTAATGGAAAGAAAGAAAGGAAATAAGAAAGAAAGAAAGAAAATGGAAAAGAAAGAAAGAAAATAGGAAAGAAAGAAGAAAGAAAGAAAGAAAGAAAGACAGACAGAAAGAAAGAGAAAATGAACGAAAGAAAGAAAGAAAGAAAGGGAAAGATAAAGCTTGTTTATGAGTGATCAATCGAGAATGGAATGCCTTGAAAACATCGGAATTATCACCTTAAAATTCTCAAGGAGTGAACTGAATGTGATTTCAAGACCGATGTTGGAGAACTATCGGAAATCATGTTGATGATCAAACGAACGTATATTAAGAATCGTATTTGTCATTTGTCCTCGATTTTCCCAAGGATTTCAACTTCATATATAGTATTACGAAAAAAACACTGGGACTGTTCGTGAAAAACAAAAATATTAACAGCTTGATATTGACTAACTCAGTGATATTAGAATGTTTTATCAACGGTGTTTTCTTAATTTTTCTAACATGACGTCAAAACAATTTTTTTTTATTTGTTAAATAAAATATTGCAGCCACATAGAAATTCTCTCAATATGGTGTCCGCTTTTTGTCACGTATCTGCAAAAACGCAAAATTAAGAGTTCTTTTATTTTTTATTGTCTACCAATTTTCCTTACTTGGTCACCAAGGGTCCATCTTTTATTTCTTTTCAATTTCAATTTATTTTGTTTTCGATTTATTTTCCTTATAAGGAATTTCTTGTCATGCAGTTTCAACCATAAGTACACGTCCTGGTGGTTTTGACTCAAGATTTCAGAACCAATCAGAACGTTGTGTATAAATTCATAAAGATCATAATCGCCCCCGTTTGACTTCCGTTTTCGCCTTTGTCCAATTAAACCGGAAGAACAAAGCAGCAAAATATGTTGACTCCTCATTCTCTTTGTGAGCTATTAGAATAAAAGAGGAAATTGTATATGGTGAAAACATATAGCACAAAGCATAAATTTGTCCCTTATATTCATGAAATTGATATACTCTGCTACTTGCTCCAACGAAACACCCCGACGCAGAAAGAAGGGAAGTTGCAGACGTCCACACGCAATTTTGTAATGTCTTTTTTGGAAACTTTTCCCCTCGTCGGTCTACGTTTACCATCTGCGTAAATACATTTACGGACGCAGAAAGTGGGGGCCGAACAGGCTACGGAAATACCGACCACTTAGTTGTATTTTTTTGGTAAATCTTTTCTCCCCCAACTAATCCAAGGTGAAAAAGTCAAATCCTTACAAGGAAGTAGAAACTATTGTTATTTATGTTAGATTGGCGTATACTACGCTTCATTCCTGTTTAGGTAACATTACATCATATAACAAAGAAAGTGAGGGAGTTTGTGTATATATTGTATGTTTTAATATAAGACCATTGAACAGGACATTGTTATCAAATAGACAGCTTTACACATAAGGATATCGACCGGCTGTTTTGGAAATATTACACCATTTGACAAACCAAGTGAAGTGTTGGTATATTATATTACACGGACTTTATGAAATAAAAAGAAGATCATTGTGGTGTGATATCGGCGTAGAAATTGATACTTTCCATTTATAAACAATTGTATAATAATGACAAGCCGTCTAAAAATATCTTCTAAAGTGTTAGTACTTGGTAAGTGTTACGTAAGAACTGTAAGAAAGCTTAGTCAGTGGAAGACAGATTGTAAAAAGTCAAAACAAAAACTGACGTTTTAAAAGCAAAAATAACAAGATCTTCCCACGGAAAAAGGCACTTATTTTATTATTGCATGATAATATATTGAGTAGCAAGATTATTTTATAAAAAAGGCAAAACAAAAAAGTATGTTTTTGAAGACTAAAAATAGTCGTTCCAATGGGAAAAGCCATATGTGCTTTGTTATTGGTAATATATTTAGCAACAAGATAATTTTCTAAAAAAAGAAGAGTTTTTAAGACTGAAATAGTCTTATCTTATTGATAGTATATTAAGTAAAAAGATTATTTTATACTGAAAATGTAAAACAAAAAACGTACGTTTTTAAAGACTAAAATAGTCGTCCGAAGGGAAATAGTCATTTGTTTTGTGCTAATATACTTAGCAAAAAGATAATTTTAAAAGTTTTTTGACTGAAATAACCTTATCACGAGCTAAAAATCCATTTACTTTCTATTGTTAATGTATTTTGACTTTGTTATTCATTTGCATTTCCCATTATTCAACCATTAGCCACAAGACGTCAAGCGGGGACATGGTTCTATGATTTGCTACTCTCTATGATATTGCTGCTGGTAATTAATGACGTAGTGTTTTTCAAATGAAACGACCGTGTGAGCTTGTTTTTGCAAGTACCGCATCAGGAAACTTAACTAAAAATAGCAAATTACTGCTCTCGATAGTCAAATTAATGGCCTCATCTAAAATGTCGAGACCAGAAATGGATTGCCAATGCATGGAAGAAATTCGTCTATTTATAGTTTATTTTCTCTGCATATGAAAAACCCTTTTTAGACGGTACTTTTCAATATTCAACTCTACAGAGTGGAAAAAATGAGTGCCTTAAACAAAGCCCATTCCCAAAATTCAATTCAATGTTTCTAAGTGATTTACTATTATTTTTTCATCTTATTTTTATTTCGATGAATGCTGCTCTCCTGCTGCTTCTTTAAATCGTACCATCAAAGAGAAGTGAAAACATCACGCTCGTATATTGTGGAGTTCAGTGCTCCGCCAATCACTAGTAGCCTGCTGTTAGGTTTTCATTCACAAAATGTTTCCACGCCGTTCTTCTAAATGTTTCAATTCTTTTGTTGACTTGTATGCTTTCAATGTGTATTCTTTTATTTTCGCCATTCTTCCGGTTCCCATTTTCTCCGGAGCCAGAGCCGCTTTGAAGGCTATCAGAAGGTTGAGTAAATTCTCGTAAAAATGACTTTAGCAGAGTACTTAACTGGCAGTGAAAGGTCTGAAAGCTTTATTAACAGCAAGGCTAAAACGAAAATTCAACGATGAAAACTGAGGCCTAATCTAATAATTTGTTCAATGGTTTGGCATAGATAACATATGACATTCTTTATCAGATTCAGCTGATTAGAAAACACAAAGAAAAGGCTTAGTTAGTTTACGAGTTGTTTTCATTTTAGAGCATTTGCAATGATTGATGCACTTTTAAGAAGCCATTTTTAAGTTGTGTTAAATTGTCATATATTTTGGGTAAATGTTTATCAGTATATTAGCCCCATACTAAAACGAAGATAAATCATATTGAACACGTTCACCCCTCAAAACAGGTGAATAGGTGGTTAAACCAGTGAATAGTTATATTTTGGCACTCATTGATGTATCAAGGGGTCCGGGTGAAGAACACTGTCCGCTATGCGGGGATGTACTTCACTGTAATGATGGATGCAAAATTGATGCTATATTTTTGCGATTTTATCACATCGTTTTTCACTTCTAGCTTATTCGCTTCATGATGAGTATAAGTCTGAGCTAGCGGAAACCTTGAAAACATTCATTGTTTCAGATAACAATAGATAATTCTTTGAATTCTACTCATCTTATCCTTCCTTTATTTTCTTGTTATTCTAGTTTCTTCGTTGGAGTCAGTTTATCATCAACAAATCTAAGTTAAATCCAGATATAGTTTTGATATAATCTATTAAGTAGTTGACTTCTTTAACAGATGGATATCTGAGCATTTGGGCCTTTTCAACTCAGAGTGCTGTATATATGGCAATTTATCTTAGTTTCAGAAAATACTATTTTCTAGACTCCTCTCAACATTTCCTTCAAAACCATATCAAAAATGATTATATCTCCAGGGAACAATTAGTCAAGCTAAGGATAAAAAAAGTCAGACAAACTCCTCACCGAAAACCCGCGCCCAAACCACCAAGCTATCATTATAATTGTTGTGAGAAATGATATTGTGATATTTAAAAAGATACATTAAGTTTAAATATGTATTTTTCTATGTCTCTTGTTTTCCATTTTTGTTACTGTTATATAACATTTTTTCCAGAGTTGATTATTCTATGCGTCTTCAGGTATTTGAGTATTTATTCAAGGTATTCACGTGTTCCTATTCGACTGCACGTGTTTTTCTTTATGGCTATCATAGCCCAAGGAGTTTTTGCTCTCATCTTGGGACTCATCTTGGGTTCGTTGATGTTTTTGATATTTCTTCTGTTTATGTGTTTTTATTTTGCATTTGTGTGTGTTTGTGTTTATATAGTATTTATTCCAACTCATTTATCCAGTGAATTCACGTGTTGTTAATTAAGCGCCTGCGCGTGTTTTCTGTGTTTATTAACTAAATAATATTTCAAAATAGGAAGCCCTTTCATGAACGACAGGATGGTTTACAAAGGGGTACTAAGGTGCTCTACAAACACGTTTTAGTATGTTACAGTAAATTGTAAACATACATTCAAAATCAGTTCAGAGTTAGTGTTTATGAATCAAAGGAAAAAAATTGGAGTTGAAAGTGTTGATGGTATTAATTGTTTCTTGTTTCCAGAGGGAGCGAGCCCACTTATTTTGGGTTTGTTTCAGTTTTGTTGTTGATGTTGTATCTTTTTATGTGTGTTTGTTTTATGTGTATTTGTTTTATGTGCTTATTTTGTTTCTTTTTTAATTTGGTGTGTGTTTTGATAGTATTCCAGTGAATTCACGTTTTGTTATCCGGCTATATGTGTTTTGTTTATAGTTATTATTGTTCCGGGCCACTTTTATTGTTTCTGTTTATGTATGTTGTGTCAGTCAGTTCTTGTTTATTACTCTTCCCAAAAGAGCATAAACTAATTTGTTTTGCAGTTTTTAATCTATATCTTTAATTTTTCAGCGTCACTATCTCACTCAATTAATTTTTCATGTTAATTGCCATCCTTTCCTAGAGATTTTCTTATCATTGTCGTAGTTTTTCTTGTCTTTTACGAGTTTTTTAGTAGATGCATTGGTTTTCTATTGTCTATTTTGTTTCTAAACCGCGTTGTTTAGATTTTATACAGACACACTCAAACTCTTTGTTTCTAACGAGTTTACTTTGATCGTTTTGTGAAATTGATCCCCATGGTTTTCAGCTCTTGAAAACCGCCTCGAGATATTTTGACCAAACGAGTGCACGTTGCGTCGTCATGTTTTTAACTAATCTAAATTCACGTGTAAATCATAAGTGTCACATCTTGGTCACATTATAAGAACAAAATCTTTCATTTTGTAGTACGCTCCATAAATAGAAAACTAGGGATTAATTCCATGCCGGGCCGTAGGCTGTTTGGGTCTCCCCCATCTTCAGAGTCACTGCAAGTTTCGAATGATAATTTACCTTTCGAAAACGAAAGCAAAGACTAAGTGTAAGAATTCCCTCAAACCCTGAATGAATAACCCTACTCTTCTCCTACATTTCAAAGATAACCTTCTTCTGGTTTCTTCAAGATATTTGTTCTCGACCTCTGTAATTTATTCTAGAATGACGTAATCGTCGGGAAATTTGCATACTTAATATATTCATGACGTCATGGGGTGATATGATCAATACATTCATTTGGGTATAAATACGAGTTTACACATCGTAAAGCCATCATTCTACGGCTGCGATCGATACACAACAATTCAGCTTAACATATTGAGAGATACGAGATGAACATGACTCAGACGAAGACAGGATTTCTGTGGCTCTTAAATGAGTTTGGCCATAAAACGCAGAAGCTTCGGGCAGTAGCCTACATTGGTATGTCTGATCCTTTTGTGGTGTTCTACAACGAAGAAAGTCCAGTTTGGAGGAAGCCTTGCGCCGTACTAAGATTGTCGCATGAGTTTAGAGTCCAAGAGAATTCAGACTTAAGTTTTGAGGTCACTCCGATGGGAGAACGGATTGGAAATGGTCCAGCCTCGCTTACGTTTACAGCAGAAACACAAGAAGAAATGAATGAATGGATTCAAATTTTCAACACTACTTCTCGAAAAGAAACAGAAGCGAAAAAGAATCTCATAGAAAGAAGAAGAATCTCACGCTGTATTCCTAAATTAGCTGCGATAGAGGAAAAAGACGAGAGTTGGGATCAGAGAAAGCGAAAAAGAAGCCTCATCTTAGCGTGACCTGTCAAGAGCTTTTGTGAAAAACATTGCCAAAGTGACATCACGTACAGAACTGCTCTACTAAAACAAACTAAAATGGATGTCAGTTTGAGCAGTTAGAACAGGAATCGCGTAGAAGATATTTGTAGAAGTTGTACAAGTTGTTTGCTCTGATAAAACTGGTAGACGCTGATAGGTTGGGCTGAGCAAACCAACTAATGTACGCACGTATGTCGAAAGGGTTGTGTGACTCATTGGAAAAACCCACACAGCAGGATTTAACCGAGGGAAGACAGAAACCAGCAATTAGAAAACAGAAAACTTAAATATAGAAAATGATGAGAAACTATAAGGAACAAAGTGAAGGTTTTTTCCCTGATGGCTTGCTATAGGCCAATATATCAACAAGGCTTTTAGCAAAACCACTAGTGAAGCTACTTATGCAAATGAGTCTTGCTGAGTTCGGCTGGATCGGCTGTTTTTTTCAGTGAGTAACAAACCAGGAATTTCATTTCCGAGAAAAGTTTTTCTATGCTAGATTTGAAACAATTATTTATTTGTACAGTCATAAAATTAGTAAAATTAGAGATGTATATACTAGTTTTTAACACGAAAATCAATAAAAACAATTTATATTGCACACCCTATATTGTGTCTTTCGTATCAATGTTTATGTAAAGGTTTAGATTAGCTTTATGGTTATTATCCTTGTAAAGTATTCTAGATCACATGGTAGTTCTCATGTCGGATTACCAGAGTAATTACAACGAAAAAATGCCATTTTTAAGATTATAAAATCACATTTAAAACGGCTGGGTTGTTTTCAAGTCTCAAAATGTCAAGGTCGTTTTTCATAGACATTCAACCATGCGAAAAATGAGTCACGATGAGTTGGATTAGACTGTTTTTGAAAGCGTCTTTATTGTTCGGTAACCGTTAAGAAAAACAAGTTTCAAGAACTTACAGATCAGGTTTTCGTGACTATTTATCTAGTCACAGTCACATGTGTTTTCGCTAAACAAATGTAGTTTTATTTTCACTCTTGTTTGTCTAGTAATTTGTTTCGCATCGTTCGCTCCGTTTCTGGCGAACTTGTTGACCTAACTAGGTTGTCCGTGCGATCACGTAGTAATTCCCGTTTCCCGTAGCAACCACGTAACAAGCTAATCCTACCTGTTTTCCCACTGTACGAACAAAGTAATTATCCACCCCCTCAGTTTAACAAGCTGTTTCGAACTCCATTAAACTTCAACTAGACCAGTCTTTGCATGATGGTGAAAATTGATCGGTCAAGACACGGCACGGTTACGGCAACGGGGAATACGGATGTTATTTTTAGATATTGCGGTAGTGACTCAGAAACTGCAAGGCGCGATCCGTTTCACACTCATACGAAATGAATTTGCTCTGTTTACATCCAACTCTCCCGCTCCATTATTTGTATGGGGCAAATTACAATTGTTGTCCATGGGAGTTTAAGGTAGCGGGTTTTTCTGTCGTTTTTTTGTTTCTACGAAAATGCTTTGTCAGTTCATAACACCTTATTGACCCTCTGTTACCTATTCTTGCGCATGCTCAGTGGAGTCCGACGTCACTGAAATTTCCTGTTTCCAGCTTCTCTTTTCCCAATGAGCTCAAGCAATATCACTATTCTCTTTAGAGAGTCCCTCAAGCATAAGATTGTTAAGGTGTGATGTGCTTTATTATTGGTAATGCCTGTTCAATGCTTTTTTACTACGTAATATCTGAGACAGGTGAACTGAGCGGCTTGGTATATAAAGCACGCAAATCATTTTGGAGATAAATAACTTCTCTTTAAGAAAAATATACGCATGTTTTATTGTAGGACATACGTTGTTTGTGTTCAAAAATGGCACCACACACGTTTTAAGAAACATATTGCCTGATAGTTGTTAAGCGGAGGTACTACAAGGTCAAACTTCGTTATCGTCTTGAAAGATGGTCAGGACAAATTGTTTGGTTTATCATTCAATTATCTATCAAACCAACGTCATATGGAGTTCAAATTTGAAATTGAGTTGAAGGTGCTTCAAAAGATGTGATTAATATGAATAGTCATGTGCACGTTCAGTCTTTCAGGCCCCGTCCACACGGAAACGCTTTGTGAACGATTAAATGTGAATGACTAAAAAGGTCTCTGTCCACACGAAAACGATATAGATGAGCGTTTAACGAATATACTCACTTTGTAAGGAGTTTTCAAAAATGAGCGTTTACAGTGAAAACGCCAGCGTTTTCGTGTGGACGAGCCATGTAAACGCTCAAAAATTTAAGCGTTTACAGATTAAAACGTCTCCGTGTGGACACGTGGATCTACGACGAGCTTGGTCGGGCTGAGACTGTGCAAGCCAAATACGGGAAGTACTGAGATGGTTTTTGTTTGCTAATAGCTCATTCCTTATTTCTAAAAGTTGATTTGAAGGATTAATGAAAACTGAGAATGATTGCTACGACGTGTTCATCTCTTTTGCCTGATTAGAGATGATCACTTAAAGTGTGACTCTGATAAAAATCGGCCGTCAAAATTGTCATTTGTAGGTATTTATTTGTCAGCTTTAATTCTCCCTTTATTATTTTTACCATCTGTACTTATTAATACAAATAAAGTTCAAAAATAAAAACTAATTATTACCTACCCTCCTTAAATTCTCCATTTTAAGAACAATAGTGTTGAGCTAGATGACGTCATCTACCTCCAATCTAAATGCCAAAATATTCAATAATTTGTTACCCCCCTCCCGTCCCCTTTCTCTCACTTTGGGCCAAGTTTCAATTCATCTCCAACTGACCGATTTTTATCCAGTCCGAATGACCATTTAAGTGTTTTATATGATCGTCGATCGTCGCCCAAAATCGTGTGCGCCTTTATCGAAATCATCCGGGATTAAATTCCGGTTTGAATTCAACTGTGACAGAATGACCAAAGTGCCGCAGAAGAACAATTATCGATTTAATTTTGAAAAATCTGCCTTGCTTGACATCCTACGCACTTCTACAAGGAAAAACGCATTGTTGAGTAGTTTAAAATTGTTTTTTCCTCATAGTGTTCCATTCAAGAGCGTCATAGTTTAGTTGTAGTACTTCCTTCAACGCCTAGACTCGCGTGGCATCCTTAGCGTAGTACCCCTAAGTGTTTCTATTTTCATTCTACGATCGACACTACAAGTATTTGAATTGTTTCAATCAGGCCATAAAGGTTAAGAGCTTTGTTGTTTTAGATGTATTTATAGTGAGGAAAAATGTCTTCAAGTGCTTGTTGTGGCTCGCGGTTTTGTTGTTTTCATAAATCGATTCGATGAGTTTGGAACACACCTAAATAAAGTGTGTTTGTGTGGTTCTCAAAACTTTTCCACGCGAATAAATTTATACGAAGAGTTTCAGTTTTACTCCTCTCAGCCGTTTATCAATTTAAGTATGCCATTTTGACCCATAAGTCAATCTCTCTTACACTGTTTAATAAGCCCCAAGCGTAATGACGTTTTGACCCTCTCTCTATACCAGAATCCTTTTTGAGTAATTTTTGTTCACTAATTAAAACTATTATGTTTATACTCTCGAAGGAATTTAAAATTTAAATATGAAAGGTCCTTGAAAAGGATTCTGGTATAGAGAGGGGGTCAAAACGTCATCATGCTTTGGGCTTATTGGGAACAATGAAAATGTTTTACATGAAAAATAGAGGGACTGCTTGTGACCTAAATTGAGCCAGGAGAGATTTCACTGCAATTTCAAAAGCATCACAAGAATGTACACCTTCTGAGGCAAAATAGCAAATATTGTTCCCAAGGTACTTTGAACTGATTACAGACGTCCCAAAAAGAAACGCTTGCAGGCCAGACTAGAGGATTATTGGGAGACTTCACAGCATTTTTCTCTTCGTTAAAAATGAAGGGGATGGGGGTTGGGGGTCTTTAATTTTAAGGAGGGCGAATGTTTGAAAGAATCGGTTAGGGTGTGCCAAATTTTGCTGATGGCAAAAGAGGAAGGCCACCCCTTGCCATACTCTATTATTACAATGTACCAAGCCCTCTCACACACGGTCAGTTGGTAGGCACCTCGCACGTTTTCAATTAGAATTCCATGATATTTTGAAACTGAATTCTTTCTTTCCAGTTGTTCGAGAAGGCTATTAAGGATTACCCGAGATGAAATCTAACGAAACCATAATTAACAAATAGATTCCATTTTTCCGTGCGAGACGCACGGAAAAATGGAATCGATCTGTTTTATATAATATTTATCGAAACATTCCAACCAATCAGAGCGCGCGTAAGATTCGATGACGCCATCTATGTGTGTGTACTCTAATCACACATGGTTGTTCGACCAATCAGAGCGCGCGTAATATGCCAATTATTATATAAACACTAATCGCGAACAACTTGGCCCTGGTACTTTAGTGCCATGAACTCACATGCGCGCGCAATATCATAAACAATGATCAAATTGTTCAAACAAAACACAGTAAAACAAAACCAAGAAACAAGACTATATATAACTTTATATATATCTACTTTGGACACTATTTACAATCAAGATGGAAAAAATAACGTTCTTCTAGAACTTTAATAGTTTACTTCAGTGCTTTGTGGCCGGTGCGCAAAATCGATGCACAATATCTACGAGTTAACCTAAAACCAATATCCACGAGTTTGCTTTGACTCAGTCTCCATACGTTGGTGCGACTACGCTTTCAATCTCAGGGCTTCACTCAACGAGTCCACTACGGATCGCTCTCTAAGCATCGAACTCTTTTAAGACTTGTTTACACTAGCGTCGTAATCGCAATTTTAATGGAAATCGCAAGAAGCGTTAAAATCACAAATGAATCAAAAATCGTAATCGTGAACTTGCGACGCTAGCGGGAGCAGACTTTACACGTTTATCTTGCGTTTTAATTGCATCGTACGATTGCACGTGTGTATCAGCATTCTCAGTACGATAAAAATTACCTTTTATACCATAAGCCTTTTTAGATTGGGACGATCAGCTCACTTTTGACTGTTTACGGCCCCTGTTCCTCTTATGAATCCGTAACAACTGAAAGAGGTTTTATGAATTCTTCCAAGCGAGAAACGGGTTACTCTTAAGAGGGGGAGACGGCAAGTGCCTCCTATTTTACAACTCCGCCTCGATACACTTAGACGAATCTATAGAAGGTGAAGTAGTCTGCCAACACAGCCGCTTTTGTTTTAGGCCGCCCTTGCCTCTTCCACAGGCAATTCCCAACCGGGATTCCTGTGGCAAAGACAAGACTTTCTCTCGAATCACCAGTTATCCCTCTTCCCCCTTTACCACAGAATATCCAATAAATGAGATTGCAAAGGAACGCTTAAGGAGGCACAATGTGTGTGGGGCGGTATTCGCAAGCTAAAGATGAACCGTTAACAGCCAAACTGAGATAGTGATAATCCTGTTTTAGTGGATTTGTAATAAGTACTAGTAAAACATTCTACTCTCTTTCTGCTTGTGCGTTGTGTGATTCCTGACTGTGCCCTCTCGCTGCTATTGCCGATGCACCGGCTCCACTTAGTTGTTACGAAGTATGTGCAGTACGGTTTCATAAAATCATATTCAATTCATTATGAAGAAGTGTTCCAATATTCTGTATAAACCCGACAGTACACCAAACTTGTTGAGGTACCACCTACCCCCAGGTTAAACTAGGGAAATGGTTTGTACTCATGTTAAGCTTTGATAACCGCATGGGTTTTGAGGACCACAAGGGCGTTGAGTTCTAACATCAACCACTTCAAGATGGAAAAGCGCGCTTGACAATGCAGTACGGTGTTAATAGCAGCACGGTCAGCTGTTAGTCATCAATGGTGACACTTTGCATCTTGAGTCCTTGTAAAAGACGCACTCGAGAAGCGCGAGACCACAACACGTGGATAACAAATACTCCTATATTCACTAGACCCGCCATATTAGTAAATGATTTGTACTATCATCTCTGCCCGCAGATTCACTGGTTGAACTCGTCTTAAAATCTTCATAACCATCTCCACCACTAATTATTAAAATGTCTCTAGCGACAGTGTTCCCTGTAGGTCCTCCAGGGGAAAGTGAATGTCCTGAAGTAGGAGCTGAATTGCTCAATGGGGTCGAGGGCTCTTTATCACTAGTGTTCTCCTGGCCTCCCTCTTTAGGGACCTCGACAGCCGTAAGAAACCTCACGTGTCCCGTATGACCGTGATAAGAGGCGGTGGCAGTGGGACTATTACGTAATGAGGATGTTGATGCTGTTATTGTAGGTAGCGGTAGCGTTAACACGACTCCAGCACTTGTTCCTATCCATAGAAGGTCCTTACAGGTCAGTAATGATGTTACTCGAAGACAAGCAGCTTTGTGTTGACGGATTATGGCATCAGAGCCTGCAGTAGAGAAAAGTATCAAGAGGCCAGTTCAGAGAAATAACCGAAAGTGGATCGCTCAAACCGTCATTACTTTAGTTCACTTCTTATTGTCATGCATATGATAACAGTATAAGGTGGTCTCATTTAAGGTGCCTCTAGGCGGTCCTAGAGTGCCGTGCTAAGCTTGAAGTCAGAAAGAGAACTAATCAATCGAATATATGTGCATGAGCACAAGGAATCGAACACGACTAGCTGAGCAGTGAATTC
This sequence comes from Telmatactis stephensoni, assembly GCA_029948255.1. Classification (NCBI taxonomy): domain Eukaryota; kingdom Metazoa; phylum Cnidaria; class Anthozoa; order Actiniaria; family Isophelliidae; genus Telmatactis; species Telmatactis stephensoni. The sequence continues at coordinate 394,283 of JALIZF010001777.1, forward strand.
CGTTTTGCATTATCACAGAGGGTTTAGCTTCGCATTGTTGCCGGCCCACTTTCCCCGGGTCCTCGATTGAATGAACACCTTTCACTTTACTCAGAAGCAAAAATTTGATTTGATTTGAGTAGCTTAGTAGCTTTATTCACCGCGGTGCCTGGCAGACGCACCATAGCCATACGTTTTGTCTACTGATGATTTTCATGCTTCGAGGTGAAATGAATACTTTACTGATAGAGTAGATTTCGTATGACTGTGAAAACGGCACCGCACGGTCACGGCAGGAATTTCGAATGTTTTTTATAGACATTGCGGCACTGACATGGTCATGGCATGGCGCGGTCCGTTTCACACTCGTACGAAATCTGCTCTATACAATTCTAATTCCCTCAAAGGTGGGTTTTAGTACTTATAACTAAGTTAGTGGTACGTGACAGTTTTAGGAAATATAAATGATGAAACACAATTCGAAAATCAGCATTTTGAAGAGATTCGGGATTTAAGTTTCCGTAAGGTTTTAGTACTAGAAAGTGAGTTCTGTAAGGTCGTTTTTAATACTCGTAACTCACTCTCCCTCACTCACTGCAAGACACTCCTTCAGGTGTATTTTTAGTGTATTTTTAGTTGTTCATTTATGTACTCAAATAACTCTCATTTTACTGACCTGCTAACATTTTGTGTACAGGAGGAGCAACATCAACATCAGCTAAGCACTCGTATCGTGTGGCATGGAAGAGTCTAATAACAGCACTGCTTTGTAAAGACAACCATACTCCCATACCAGTACTAACCATACGGTATACTGAACGGTCCTTGTCAAGACTGCAGTTAAACTGGGTCTGTTGAAATTAAAAATAATAAAGTTCAGTCTTATATGCTTAATTCCAAAATGGCGGCCGGTTGAAATTTGTGGGTAGTGAAGCATGAAAGTGAGGCATCGGAGACTGCGAAGTCTCGGGTTTAAGGTATATCTACTGGAAAGGACAAGTACCCAGGAAAGCTAGCTGTTCAAATATTTTTTAGCCTGCACAGCCTGGCTCTTTTGGAGAAGGGAAAGGGGGAGGGAGAGGGGAGAAGGGGAGGGAAAGAAAAGGGAAGGGAGAGGCCCTTCCTCTCCTTCTCTTCCCCTCCCCTCCCCTACCCCAATGGCCAGCTACGTAGGCTAAATATTTTTGTGACCTGACTGTGTTTCGCTTTCTCGATAGGCTGTAAAAATAAGTCATGACTTGATGCTTGGTTTTAATCTAAAGTGCTGAGTGGTGGCCATTTTGAAATTTGCGCCTGAAGATGACGTCACCTACGGTCACATAAAGTCTTGAGGGAATCGCTCATTGCCCGATCTCTGGGCAAATCCCCAAAAGGTCCGTATATTTGCAGATAATCCTTTATCAGAAAATGAATAGCCTGACGAAATAGATGAATATAATAAAATCTCTTATAACAGAACAAAATCCACACGGAACGCGCACTAAAACGGGTACGGATGAGCGTACGCCCAAGGCGTGGTCCATGCCGTGCGGTTTTCGTAAGATATAATCAAGAAGATAAGGGAAAGCCGCCCAAATGAAGTCAAAGCAAGTGGTAACGGTTCTAATTTTCCTCGCAAAAATTGTTACCTCAATTTTAAGCGTTGTAGTGTTGTAAATAACAGCGTTACACTGACACCCACACCACAGTCGTCCATGGACAGCGGTCATACACGATACAGGTGCCGAGGTACCAACTTGTAGAGTTATAGGTGCTCCAACTTCCCATGCTGAACCTTTATAAAACAATTAGAGAATTCACTTCGTGTCAGTAAAATATCGCACAACGTTATCATCAACAACACCAACACGGTACAATTGTGTTGCATGGGGTAGGCACACGCTACAACTGTGATGCATGCAACATTGCAGGGGTAGACACACGCTACAACTGTGTTGCATGCAACATTGCAAGGGCGCACCCCTACAGGGGTGGACACACGCTACAACTGTTGCATGCAACATTGCAGGGGTAGACACGTACACGGTACAACTGTGTTGCGTGCAACATTGTAGTGGTAGACACACGGTACAACTGTGTTGCATGCAGCATTGCAGGGGTAGACACGCTACAACTGTGTTGCATGCAACATTGCAGGGGTAGGCACACGATACAACTGTGTTGCATGCAACATTGCAAGGGTAGACACACGCTACAACTGTGTTGCATGCAACATTGTAGGGGTAGACACACGCTACAACTGTGTTGCATGTAACATTGCAGGGGTAGACACACGCTACAACTGTGTTACATGTAACATTGTAGGGGTAGTCACACGATACAACTGTTGCGTGCAACATTGCAGGTGTGGACACGCGGTACAACTGTTGCGCACAACAATGCAGGAGTAGACAAGGTACAACTGTGTTGCGCGCAATATTGCAGGGGTGAACACACGGTGCAACTGTGTTGCGCACAACAATGCAGGGGTAGACATGATACAACTGTGTTGCGCGCAACATTGCAGGGGTGGACACACGGTGCAACTGTGTTGCGCACAATGTTGTAGAAAAACTTGCATCGTGTGTCAGGGTCTTACCAATGGCAACAAAGAACAACAAGTCACAAATAACAATGGACAACAAACAATGGGGCAGGGGCGCATTCAGGATTATCCTTTAGGAGGGAGGGTGCAGCATTTTAAAAATCGGAAACCGTCCAGGGAATCCAGAACATATTCAGGAAAATTGTCGAGAAGAAAAGGGTTTAAAGTTGTCTCAGAAGGGGATGCGCACCTACCACACCCCTCCCCTAAATCCGCTCCTGTGGCGGCAACAGCAACGTCACTAATGACTCCAACAAAAGCAGCCGTGGATATAAAAAGAACTATAAGATGCGGGATCAACTTATTTTTAAAATATATAAATTATGGGAAAGTTGAAGTGTTCGATATTATATCTAAAAAACAAGGTACCTGGTTGTCTTCTGTAGATACAAAGATCACCATTTCCTAACGATACAAATACTTGATTGTCTACGTACCTAAAAGTCAAACAAAACATTTAATAGTCTTTATGGGGTAACAAAATCACAAAGTTGCAAAGGAACTCGGCCATCGCACATCTTGTCGATTGAATCCTGGCTCCTCGGCAAGCCACCTTTTTGGGCTTCCTTTGGTACACAGGAGTCGATCCCAGTAAGAGGTGACTTGGGAGGAGGCTGGACTGTAATGTATACTTACAGAACACATTGTACAGATGCCTGGTGTTGGATTTTCATTTTAGTTTTCTTCTGGTGAGCTTCAAGCACAGGATAAACATAGATACTGAAAACAAAGTAAAGAAATGGAAGCTTTGAATAAGAAATGCTCCTCACTTCATGACATCAGAGTGTAGCCTTACAAGGAGCAAGGGGACGAGGGGGCGGGACGGATTGTTACAGGTGCGCGATTATAGTGCAGATCAGATGTAAAATATACCGACCATAGTGTCGGATAGTAATCGGAACACCACGATTTCCACCCGAATTACACACGCACGCACGGACATTCAAGGCGATAGCCACAAAAAGAGAAGAAAGTTGTAAAACAGAAATCCCATTGAGAAATCCGTTTCCGAGCGTTCACGTTTTATTGCCCTAATAAATGAAAGGAAAAACTTCTCTGCTTAGGATTTGAACCCAACCCCTGGATTTTTACTCCAAATTCTATGCTAACGTTTCCATCAAACTCAACTATCTTTACTTTGTTGTCTGTTAGTAAAGTGACGAGTGTCGTGTTACCAAGGAACGCGCGACAGTATGTTCCAATTTACAGTGAAATATAGCCGAATACAAAGGTAAACCGGTATAGAAAAGCAGCTATTGGGCGCCAGCAAGTCGTCAATCCCTACAAAACTGCCACTTGTCCAGTTTTCGTAAGCTGGTATAGATACAATCATTAATGTCTGTAAAGGATGGCACAGTTGGTTAGTGCGCAGCCTTCGGTGCGAGAGGTCCCGAGTTCGATCTCCAGCCAGATCTCACATCCTTGTTTCGACTTCTTTCCAATCTGTGTAGCTTTAATTAGCTTTAAATACCCTTAAAACGGAGCACTGATGGAGAGAGGGGAGTAAAATGAGCGCACCGTCGACCTCAGGTTTGTCAGTTGAATTACTGTTACGAGTTATCGACGTTAAATATGGTCGCTTTACTTTACTTTACTTTTAATGTCATACCTTCCATCTTCAGTGCCTAGCCATACCGTGGACCCCTCTTCGGTATCGTAAGGTACAATATCACTAAGGCTTAGTTTATCCTCAGCACTAGTAGCAGACCCTGTAGTTAATGCACTGTCTCTTCTCTTGGAATGCCTTTGACTAGCTTTGACTTTATTGTCCTCGTCTTCACTTTCATCGATCTCAGAATCCTCATCGTGGCTGCTGTCCATCTCACCATCTATTGTCCCAAGGCTACTCCCCTCGGGGCTCAATCGACCGTCAAAAATTGGCGAGTTGCGACCAAATTTGTTATCGATAAAGCCATCGTTATTCATGCCTTCCTCGTCTTCAGAACTGCTGTCAAACGCCATAATTGTTTGTGCGTTACGATCATCGTCACTTGAGTACCCTGGGGAGAGTTTTTGTGGAGGGACTTTGTAACCAGTCTCACCGTTGTTGCTTATTGATCGAGTATCGCTTTTCGAGTCGTTTTCGATGTTAGCACTTTCTAGTCCTACAAGTTTGGTCCCAGGTACGGGAGAGATGCACAAAATACGTGAAGAACATACAGATAACGATGCTACAGGCTGTGAAAATAAAAATAAACCACTGATTAAAATGGTTGTAATGGTAGACTTTGGGCTGTTTTCGTATGACTGTGAAAACGGTACGGTCACGGCACGACGCGGTCACGGTTACGGCACGGTCACGGCACGGCACAATTACGGAATTTCTCCCGCACCGTTACAGCAAGAAGTTCGATTGTTTTTGTAGACATTACGGCACTGATACGTTCACGGCATCGGGCGGTCCGTTTCACACTCCTAGGACAACGATACGGTAAGGCACCCCCTTATACCCTCACCATCCCTTCGAATTCTAGAATTAGAACGAGTTAAAGTTACTACACGGCAACAGAACTGACATAGTCACGGCACGCCACGGGAGGAAATGGAATTTTCAATATTTTGAGACAATTGCAACAATGCATGGCGCGCCGGTTCGTGTAGCGAGTTTGAAAGTCATATGAAACAAACTCTGCATGTTGCAATATTTCAACTGCGCAACAATACAAGGAGTTATCAAATTAATTAATCAAATTAGTTCATCTCATCTCGCGCGTTGTACATTGTCACTTGACCTGATGATGGACGCTTTGTCAGAAACCAGTCTTTATTTATAGACGGAAGCCAATTTAGCTTTCGCTAATCTTCCATTCGGCCGTCTTTCATCTCACACTCACTACCTGTCTACACTTGAATATTTTTCATACAATGCTCAACTCACATGTTGATTTTTGCTGAGGGAGGAAAAACCGGAGAACCCGGAGAAAAAACCCTCGTGGCAAGGGGAGAGAACAACACATCAAACAAACTCTAGCTCACATGTGGCAGTCCGCAGGGGCATCGAACCAGTGACCCTACCGGTTGGAAAACAGGGGTGAGAGGCGAGTGGCTTAACCACTACGCCATCCATGCCACTTACACTTACACCCAAGCTTGACTTACTAAATTGTTAAACTAACCTGATTATTTTGTAAAATGGATACGTCCACGTACAGTGGCATTCTTAATTATTTGGTAACTCAAATTATTTTGTAAAATACAAGGAGTTGACAAACGTCATTAATCTACTGCGTCAAATGTTGCAGAAAGTTCTATTGCTCACGCAGTTACGAGCGCTAAAGGGGCTGGTCACAACACACCACGCACCGTAATCATTCTATGCGCACTATCAGCGTTACAGAGTACATCTAGAAACATTACCTGGATCTGATCACCCATGGACAGGATACACACTTGACCGACATAACCATCACTGTTACACACCCATACGTCTCCTGAACCACAATGGTTACCTCTGTCCAACATGTGTGGGACTTGACTGGGTGACGAACAGGTGAACTAACGAATAATAGAAGTAATTGGATTCATTAGAACAGATTAGCTGGCATCATATTTTCATCACGGTATTATCTGCACCCATAATCTTCATCATCACCATCAGCAGCAGCATCTTAATCACTATCCGCATCATCATCAGCAGCAGCAGCAGTAGCAGAAGCATCATCATCTTCATCATCATCATCATCATCATTATCAGCATCATCAGCAGCAGCATCAAGCATGAATACTTTTATCAATATTAGCTTAAAGAAATTTCCTCGGCTCTATCTCGGTTGAAAGATGAGAGCGACAAACATGGTCGTCACTATGCAAATCTTTGTTTGAGAAATATAACCTATTCAAGCGTAATCTTCACGTATCGTGACTTCGAAGTACTTTGTCAATTATGTAAAGAAAAGTGGGAACAAACTGAACTCAAATGTTTCTAATTCCCATAAACCCTCACATTCGAGTGGTAAGATTCAATGACGTCATCTATGCGTGTGTACTGTAATCGCACACAGTTCTCTTTACTTTACTTTAAAGGGGGACGACGATCAAAATCGGTTAAAATTGGAAATGGATTATTCCTAGTTGAAGTAACTCAGTGATGACAATAAATTCATATTAAGAATTAGTTTCCCAAAAATTCTGCATTTTAAGCTCGTTATCACCGAGAAATTTGGATTTAAAAGCCAAGAGAACAATAGGTTTGAGTAAATGACGTCATTTACTCACAATTTAGATGCTAATATACTTGATAATTTTGATCTGTCTCTTTTGAATATAAAAAAATATGTTGCTTTGTGATTATAGGAACCATACAGATAGTTCAACCGAGTTTCAAGTCATTTTCAAATTTCATCGTCGTCCCACTTTAATAGTTTTCACAACTTACAACAGTTATGGGGGAAAAACCTGAACAGGAAATTCTTCCCTTACAAGCAGGCTACCCAATTCTAACACACGACCAATCAGAGCGCGCGTAAGATTCAATGACATCATCTATGTAATTACACATGGTTCTCGACCAATCAAAGCGCACGTAATATACCAAGTATTATATAAATTTCTATACCTGCATTCCACTCCTAGTTTTTGTTATTGGTATTGGATACTGGAACTCTGGTGGGAAGGTATCCTTCGCATAGGCTGAAGTAACGAAAACATATAAATCAATATATAACAAAACAAACAAGTTCTGGAAAAAATCAAACCGTCTTACCGAGCTTTTGCTTTGCATTCTCAAAGTAAGCTTCCCAAGTGTTTTTTATTTCCACATCCAAAAATAAGAAGACAAAGTTTTCTAATCCTTCTCTGCAAATACAAGACAAAAACATTAAGGCCGGTACACACGAGGGAGCACGCACCCGGCGCACGCTTCCGGCGCACGCTCCCGGAGCGTTGCCCACAACTAGTACACACGATGGAGCATGTTCAATTTGCCCCCGGCGCACGCCCCCAAATATTCAACAAGTTTGATATCATGGAGCATTTTGCGGGGTGAAAATTCTGCTCCCAAGGAGCAAGTTTACCCATGAAATCTTTGGTACACACGATGGAGCTTTGCTCCGGGAGCGTGCGCCGGGAGCGTGCTCCCTCGTGTGTACCGGCCTTTAGTAGTGATTCATCGAGAGGAGTAGAAATCTAAAAGGATCTGATTTTCTGATGAAAGTTATGCAAAAGCATCTATCTAAGACCCCTCGAGTTGTTGTACCTTCCCTTCTTGCTCCAGCTATATGTGCAATCAAGGACTCTCCAAAAATGGTCACTGAACATCCTTATTCCTAACGCCGTATGTGCGATCATCCCTCCCCTACCTTCCCTGTGCTTATCTGTTTGCCATAGAATGTGGAATGAATGGAAATCTGCAACACATTAAAAACGAGAGAACTATCAATCACTGACATTTCGTGATGGCTCAAAACGTCTGTAATATCAGTTCTCTCTTTTGTTACTGTGTTACAGATTTCCATTTATTCCTTATTGCATCTGTATACATCGACGCAGCTCACACTAGTTCATTCACTAGTATCCATTTGCCATAGAGTTACAAACTAAGAATCATAAAAACGCTCTACCTGTAAAAAGGGTGACTATTCTTCCATATCCCTTACTTACTCTGTTTGTGCTTGTATTTCTACTTTAGTGTTGAGTGACTGGTGCATTGGGATTTGTTTCTCAGCGATTTGTCTGCTGACATCGTTCATCATTTCTCGTATCGACGAGTCTAACGCCTGAAAATATTAGTTCACAAATTTTGATAAGCATTAGGTTATACACTCATAGACCGACCACACCCAAGCCTTAAATGTTTCCCATAGGGCGTGGTACCCTAATTACGACTAACAAATATGGGATGGGATGGGATGTTTCGTCTTGTACTAACTTGTTTACCACCGTTTGCATAATTACGCTCTGCGTCAGACAAAAGTGTACTAGGAGTAAATTATTGGCAGATAGGCTACCGTGAATCCAACAGTGTTCAGAAAGTCACTTAAATATCCACAGTTTTTGGACATTTGAGTGGTGAAAATTCCACCTATTTTTGAGATTGTCACCTTTTTCTCAGTCGAGACTTTGGCCTGATGCAGCACCAAGAGACCATAATACTAAGAGAGCGAAACTCAGTATTGATGTCTGTGCGATGTTCGCGGCGACTAAGGCTATTTTTAGTAACTTCGCCATCGCGCGCGCAAGGCCCTCAACCAATAGAATTTGCTTTTTGGCGTGCGCGCGGAAGGGACCGTTTGAATTCTATTGTTTAAGTGCCTTGCGCGCGCGATGGCGAAGTTACTAAAAATAGCCTTAGCCGCCACGAACATCGCACAGACATCATTACTGAGTTTCGCTCTCTTAGTATTATGGTCTCTTGGCAGCACGCAATCGCGCAAAGGTGCCACAGTGGTAAACCGTCTATATGATAACCACTCCATTGATATATTACATCATTTGTAAAAGATTCTATTACCTGGTGACTAACGTTCAGAGCGTCTGCTAACGAACTGATTTGACTCAACAACGACATGTCATTTTCAAGCTTCTCTAGTTGTTTTTCAAGACTGTTTCGACGCTGCATTTCAGGTGAAGCTAATAGAATATCAATAAACGGTTAGCATAGAGAAATAAATGTAAGCGAGATGTCAGACAACCGAAGTTAGACAAACAATATTACTTGGCAAGTAAGTTGCTCAGGTTGGCAAGCCACGGAGGTAAACAGACAGACAAATCAGACAGACAGATCGGATTTCATCCGCAGGACAGGAAACTTTTGTGGATTATGACATATAAATATTTCAAAAATACACATATAACAAATAGACAAAACAGACAGACACTAGGTAGATATAATGTATGCATTAAACTGAGAACTCACATTTCACAAGCTCCACATACTCAAGTGGCATCTTCCATAAAAGTTTGTGTTTGTTAAATTCACTACCTGATTGGCCAGAAAACCTGGAAGACAAACGGGAGAATATAATCAGCAATTACGTGCGATCCTATCTCTTGAACACAAAGCTCGCAGGAGTAAGGCCAGGTTTTTATGAGCGAAGGGAGCAGAAGTGGAAACAACATATACATACCGTATTGCATGCTGTGAGAGAAGACAATGAGCAACATGCATTACTGAGTCTGCCTATGTTCAGGGTTCATATGCCCAGAAAATTCAACAAATCCAGGATTTTCAAGGAGGATTTTCAGGTTATTTTCAGGAGATTTTCACTAGTTCACTCAAGCAAAATACATTTGCATAAAGGAAACATACGGAGCTTTTACGCGAACATATATGCACAGTAAACGTCCACTTATTCGTTTCTCTTTTCCAGGAGTTCTCCAGGAATTTATTAAAAATCCAGGACTTTCAAGGACTTTCCAGGAAGAAAATAAAAATCCAGGATTTCCAGGAGGCGTACGTAACCCTGTATGTTGCTTCCACTACTGCTTTAGTCGCTCGTGAAATACAGGCTTATCAAATGACAAAATACCGAAAATCATCGAATACACCCCCTGGTCCGAATAAGTGTCCCCTCCCCCAAAATTTCTGATAAACTTATAAATTTACTATAAATAGTATCCAATGAGAAAGTATTCTTGTGTAGTCCCACATCTCCCTCCGTAAAACTTGCGCAAGAGAAACTCATTCAACTTACAAACTTAGTGAACCTCTTCGTAACGCATTTGGTTTTCGTTTGACAGAAGCGCAGACCAGTAGATCAGTAAATAGAAACAGACATCGGTCTTTTTTGGTGATGGATCCTCTCTGAAATATATAACGAGAGTTAAACATCATCATCATCATCATCATCATCATCATCAAAAATCACTCATAGCAAGATAAGCCACAAAAACCGTAGCAAAGCTGACCTAATCGACCTCAATTGAATGGGTATTGAATGAGTCTAATGCGGAAGCGTAAAGTCATAACAATAAAAAGCGCGCGTGTCGTGATATAAAGACAATGGGACTTCTATATCACAAAACAGATGCACTGGTGACCATTCTATATTTTACATTGCTTTTATATGATATTTCTCGACGTTTTACTCAAGCGTCTCTGTTCTCTGACATAAACACAATAGTCGAGCCATCAGAGCGGGGTTATATTTCAAATATTTTATAATACAACGTATACATGTGTCTGTACTTACAACTTCTGCGGCCAAATCTTTTCTAAGGAATCGTCTGTTTGGTAACACTAACTGTAGGGGGAAAAGATAATACAAGACTATTAATGGTGATAGAAAAAATACGCAATGTGCAAATAAAGGTGCCACGTAACGTACACACGTGGGCTACATAAGATAAAGAATTTTTCGCGCTGAACCGTGCACGCATGTCCCAATCTGTTCGTGGCGGAATCCGTAAGCAGAATCTTAAGTATTGTCCCTAGCCTATCCCACAATTGCTTTCTACGTCACATGTACTGCAATTCGGCGTGACAGCTGTTTTAGGCGGAAATGTGTTTGGCTGCGTATCGTTTGTATGGATACTTATAGTGGGTAACGTTTACGTATATATCAAGCGTTAGGGCTCCATAAACAGTACCATTTGGTTGTGTATCTTCTCTCACTATACGCGTAAATATACTTGCACACGACTACTTACATCCGTAATACCCTCAATCGACGCTTCAATGTCCCTTAAACGATCAGCCTCTATTTCAGCCTCGTTGACTTCTTTCTCTCCTCTATTCATACGATCAGCAAGTGTTTTGATTTCACCAAGGGCAAGCAACAGATTACCGTAATCTGGGTGGTCCTGGGTTGTATGCTTGATCATGTCCTAAAGATAAGCAATTTGACGTTGAAAGTAAGTTTTCCTGTGACTTTGAAAATGGCCTTATTGTATCGTGTTCCGCCGTGCCACGCTGTGTTTTGAATAGACGATACATCAACCAAAACCAAAACGTGGAGACACAATAAGGAACAACGCGGAATGGATATGGATAAAAAATCGAAGCCAAACGGCCCGCCAACCCAGGTCCTGAACACGCTTTTGGCATTTTGCATCGAAGGCACAGCGTAAATGAATAAATCAGAATATTAACATTGACATCCCAAGCACCATTTCGGTCTCAGCTTCTATGTTCTATATTTTTAGAACCCGACAACGTTTCTTCAATTGACTATATATACTTATAATAATGTGGTACTAATAAACATCTTGAATCTTGAATCTCTAAATAGCATGACACCGATATACAAAAACACACTAGATTTAAGGCGCTGTTACACTGTGCAATTTTCCCAGCAACTTGTCTCGCAACGGCGTTTCAAGTTGCAGAGAAAATTATGGCGCTGTTACACTGTGGAATTTTCCCTAGCAACTGGCCAAAAATATTGCAAGTTGCTAGGGAACATTGCACAGTGTAACAGCGGCATAATTTTCTCTGCAACTTGTTTTGAAACGCCGTTGCGAGACAAGTTGCTGGGAAAATTGCACAGTGTAACAGCGCCTTTACGTAAGCTATGGTTGCTATTTACTCCTAAAGCCAAAAGGCAATAGGGGTGGGGTGAGGGTAGCTGAGAATATCTTACCTTTAGAATCAGTACGTATCGTGGTATTCTTTGAACAGGCATGATCATTAGATCTTGTAGCGTTAGTTTTTCCTTGTGGTCTCTGCAACATTGCTATTACAAAAACATAAACACATTGGTAACTTATACCTTAGTTACTATATTTAGCGACTACTAAATTTAGCGATTTGTCTGGGGGAAGATTTAGCGGCCCCTAAGTTTAGCTTTTTTTTTGGGGGGGGGGGAGGGGGGACAGATGAATTTTACTCAAACTACTAATTTTAGCGAGTACAAAATTGATCGATTTTGAAAAACTCGCTAAAATTCGATAAATTATGTTGTTGCTAAAAATAGTAACCTTAAAATAGTAACAGTCGAGCGTAATTGGAGTAACGTTCTTGTATACACAATCGCATTAATCCAACTGGCATAGGATTCCTTAAATCCAAGGCCCAGTTGTATGAAAGACGATTAGCGTTAATCCACGATTAAATCTAAAGAAAATCATTCACGTTAACCCAGGATTAGTGCTAATCACCCTTCAAGCAACAGTGTCCAGGACACATGGTTTCACTCACCTCGATAAACCTTTGGAAGCCTGGTCGTGATACAGTAGCTATTCTTACAGCTGCTCTTGCGTGCAGGAAGTGACTGATAAACGCGCTGTATGCATCCATGAGAAAGCATTTGGTAAACTGTAATTAGAAAGCAAGTTATGATTACTTATACGGTGTAGCGATGTCACAGAAAACTATGGGTAAAAGCAATGGAGATTTCTTCTGTAAATCAATGTTGTGAGGTTGATCCCCTCAAATAAGATGATGATGATGGATGATGATGATGATGACGATGATGATGGATGGTGGTGGTGATGATGATGATGATGATGATGATGATAATCATGATAATCATGATGCTTTAGGTCTGATAAAATGGTATCGTACCAAACGACATAAAGCAGACCATTTTTATGCAACCTTTGGGTGATTCTGTAATTTTTGCACTGCGCACGTTCTACTGTGCACGATTCTAATCCGCGCGAGCTCGCGTCTACGGACTTATTTGAAGTTTTCAAGATTGTGGGTATTTAGATGAGAAGGAACGTTTTAGAAATGTTAGATCCACAAAATAATTCTGACAACATCATAAAGACTTGAAACACTGGTACAATACTTTTTGGTAATCACTGTCAAACGCCACGTACTACCTTGTCCAACAAATCTATCGTTATGAATACAAACAGAAACTAGCGGGTAAAATAACGCGCGCGCATGTTTCTGTACTGTTATTACTCAAAGTTACCAAATTATTAAGAACGACACAACACATATTTCGCGACGTTTCGAAACGTCGCAAAATATGTGTTTTGTCGTTCTTAGTAAAATCTTGTTCCAAAGCCAATCTTTATCATTTTACATTAAGTTTTATAAAATATTTGAGATATAACGCGCGCGATGATTGGCTGCCTACCATGTTTATATCAGAGGACAGAGACATGGCCCGCTCAAAAAACGTCGAAAATATTTTATAAAAGGAATACAAAACGATCGCTTATGTCTCTGTACTGTGATATAAACACTCTGGAAGATGTAGAGCACTTGAAAAGCAAGAGAAACACTCGGCTACGCCTCGTGTTCCTAATCTTGCTTTTCTCTTGCTCCACATCGTCCATCGTGTTTATATCATAGTACAGAGACATGCATGCGCGTTTTATATTACTTAAATGTTTTCATTATTTGTAACATTATTATCACTGTATTGACCGCCGATCAACCGTGAAATGACTTGTTTACTATTTAAGCACTATTAAACTGAAATTATTACTGATATAAACACAATATGAAACGTAGAGCACAAGAAAAACAAGCTTTGAAACACGAGGCGTAGTCGAGTGTTTCTCTTGCTTTTTAAGTGCTCTCCAGCCTCCAGAGTGTTTATATCACAGTAAATAGACATAAGCGATCGTTGTATATTGCTTTTACAACATATTTTCAAGGTTTCTGTGCGAACCATATCCCTGTCCTCGGATATCTCCTCGGTAGCCAACCAATCAGGTATTTTATAACGTGTGAAGAGTACTTATAATACTGACGTTTTTAGCATTGACCCATCATCGACGAAGGGCCACAACTCAAAATGTCAGTAATGCATGAACTCTCTCTTTCAGTCGTTATAAATATCATTATCAACGGCCATCAGCGGCATCATAAGGTTTTCATCCGCATTCTTCACATCATCGTCCGCACCAAAACAATTAACGTCTAAAAATAGAAACGACCAAATTATAACTTACCGATGCGACTAAAATATCCCCAATTTTTTGCTTATCGTGCCAGTCATTAACTCTTGCTTCCAGCTGTTCCAAAAAGAACTCGTGGCAAAGAAGAATGTCGGATATTTGGTAGAACATTTCGTCTACTTGAGCTGGGTCTACAATATTGGCGTTTTCAGGTTTTTTCAGCGGCTTATAGTAGGCCTAGAAGGAAAGGAAATGTTAGGGAATTTAAAACTCGTGGTATAATTGGATAAAACAACGAAAGGCCCATTAGATTGTTGATAGAATGTAAGGATTTTGTGGTATTAGTGGAATGTTTCACTGTGGTTAGTAATGCTGATTGATTCCACAAGGATTACGATCTAGCTCTTAAGCTAGCTCTAATCAGATTGAAGGCGAATCGAAGCGAGAGAAAATCATTATGGATAATGGATACATTACGGGAACGCTTACACATTTACACATTTTTAACATTTTTTCCTAATCCCACTTCTGCGTATTTGCTTGCAATTGTCCATCTTTCTCTGTCTTGTCTGTCTGTCTTGTCTGTCTGTCTGTCTGTCCAACTTCGAGTCCAACTAGTATATTGCTGTCTACAGTAAATGACTTGAATGTAGACTGAGTGATTAACCCTACGACAAAAGATTTTCAAATTTATCTAGACAAGTGTGGATGTAAACTTAGAATCAGTACATAAAAATATTGTCAATTTTTTACAATTCTGATTTATTTTGGCGTTTCTCTTTCTACTCGCCAGCCTGTCTGTCTATCTGTCACTCTGTCTGTCTGCTTTCCTATTTACAATGTATATAGCTCACTAGTTTGACTGTGGCTGTAGGGCAGCCGTTGCCAAGTTGTGCTGACTTTCACCCCTACCCCTCCTGTTTCCTGTCAAGACCACAACTGGAGTTCATCCATTCATAGTCTAGTGACCTTGAGGGATTTAAGCTGTGCTGACAAACATGACTTGTGCTGTTCCACAGGAAAAGACACTTGTAAAGAACGAGATCAAACAACAGCTGTTCAGTTAACAACCGTTTTTCAACTGACAACTTAAGATAGCTATTTTTAGCACACCGACATTCTAAATTTACGTCGAATACATTTGAAAGGTTTTTTTCGCAGTTTCGAACCTAAGATAAATGATAAACGCTGTTTTAAAGTAGACGGAAGGCCAACAGTAGATAAAGACGTGTTTTTTTTCTACATTTATCCGGATTAGTATAGCCTAAAGCGCTCGTACTTTCCACGCAAAAAAACGACAGCAAATTATCTAAACCTTTAATAGCTAGTCTGCGGCAAGTAAAACAACGGTAGAAGGGAGAAGTGCTTACTATAAACTACACTATGAACAATTTGAAACTTCCTGCTCGGCTTGGCTGGCAGGAAGGAAATATTATGATTATTATTCATAATGTACAAACTTTATCAACAAACATCTCGACGAAAAGGTGACGCGTGTAGCATGAACTGGGTCACGTAGCTAGCACATGTTTCAGGATGGATTTAGGGCATTTAAGACAAAGACTAAGATTACAAGAATCTTCTAGATCTTTGAAGTGTAAAGTGCTGCCTAAATTCAAGTTAAGGACTATTTTTGATGCTCTCTGCTATAATTAGTACGACTATAAACGGTCGGTGACCCGATAGGGTGCCGGTCATCCACCCATTGCCTAATTCAATTATAGTGATGCGTTCTCTCTGGTCGAACACGAACACCCTAAGACACATTTCTGACCGATAAGATTGAACCCTCTCGTTGACGGACAACCCTCTGTAATGTGGACAAAAAACCCGTCTATAAGACGAACATCTCTCAACAATACATTCTTTTGTACAATGCGGACAAACTATAACATTAATCGTAAGAAGATTTCTGACTTACAAATTCCAGTCATTCGGTTGTTTCAGTCTTAACACTATAAAACGGATACCTCTCTAAGACACGGAACTGCTTATGCTGATCGTATAGGTCAGGGTCCAGCTTACCATATATGGTATATTTCCACGATAAAGTAGATTTCCTATGACTGTGAAAACGGCACCGCACTGTCACGGCACGGCGTGGCCCGTTTTCACACTCATACGAAATCTGGTCTATGGCCAAGGTAAAGTCACGTTTACGTAACACGCACGAAATGCATGAAATCTAGGACCAGTTACGGGTGCGTTACAGTCCATACGCCCCGTTAGGATTCACAGTTACGGCTACGTTACAGTCAATACGCCCCGTTAGGATTCAAAGCTACGGCTACGTTAGTCAATACGCCCAGTTAGGATTCAGAGGTACGGGTACGTTACAGTCAATACGCCCCGTTACGATTCAAAGCTACGGTACAGTCAATACGCCCCGTTAGGGTTCAAAGCTACGGCTACGTTACAGTCAATACGCCCCGTTAGGATTCAGAGTTGCGGGTACGTTACAGTCAGTACGCCTCGTTAGGATTCAAAGCTATGGCTGCGTTACAGTCAATACGCCCCGTTAGGATTCAAAGCTACGGCTACGTTACAGTCAATACATCCCGTTAGGATTCAGAGTTACGGGTACGTTACAGTCAATACGCTCCGTTATCATTCAAAGTCTAGTTACGGGTAAGTTACAGTTAAGGCGAAGTTTGCTCTAAACTTACGTATATACTTACCGACACAATGTACTGTAAGTTCTGTACGTAAGACTGCTCGGTGTCTAGCAAGTTTTGAACGACATGACGCTTTATGTCCTAAAAATTGGCGGAAAAAATGAAATACATATTAAATATTAGTTTAAAGCCGTTTGTGAGGGTGGGAAAAGCAAAGAAATGCTACGCAGTTCGCTATTCATTGGTATAAAAGAGCTTTTAGAGTACAATGCTAAAAGCGTGCAACAATGTGAACTGATAAGACGATAAAAAAGTAATACAATTCAAAACAATAGAGTAAGAATAATTTATTACTATCTAGTTGTACTGGTTATATTGCACGATTTCAGTGTACTCGGAAAAGAAAATCTATTTATGATTTATAGATGTCTAATATTGAACAAGCTTGAAGCAAAACTTTAAATGTAAACATGAGTCTATTAATATTACAGAAGGTCATAAACTAACAATAAAACGATATATATCGATAAAAAAGAATACATTTAAAAGTAATATTATGTATATAGGTAAGATAGTGGAATAATTAACTCAATACAATAATGTACAAAGTCGATTACACGGCAATATTATGTACATAGGTAAGATAAAGAATTACTTTACTCAGTACAATAACAGAATGTAATGACTAATGTGCTGAGTCGATTACATGGCAACACTGAATAATACATTCGAAGAATGAATTGAGGCAGCCGATAATAATTGTACGAATACAAATAAACAAATGAATAGGCAATAAAGAAAAAAAATATCAATAACAAAACAAATAATAAGTAATATTGACACACAATCAATATCAATATAACAGTCAAAACAAAAAATAAGCGAGACAAAATTCTGCTAATAAAGTGAATACACAACAATAAATAAATGAATAAATAAACGAATAGATAAACGAAGAAATAAAGAAATGAAGAAATAAAGAAAAATACATATAGAAAAGGAAGCAAAAAAGAATACGAATATCAAGCAGATATTCATCGACATAAACAAATAAATATGAACAATAACTAACAAAAAAGCCAAAATTTTCAAATCCAATAGAATATTTTTTCATGGAATAAAATCCAATAAAACTTTATTCCATTAATTAAAAATAATCAACATGAATGTTATGTTAACCCAGTGTTTTCACATCGCGTGATTTTATACCAAGAATTAATGTGTTTTGAAGGATAGATTTGCTTCGGCACACAATTACACATCGTTAAACTAGACATTATGTACCAGTAGACAGTAGACAGTCATGTATACACGCAAATATATTGTGGATGTATGAATGGAATTGAATCGCAATACGATGATCGACGGTTCCCACACAAGGGAAATATGTACACTATTTTAACCATAATAATAATACCCTTAGATTATTTCCACCATAAATATAATCAATTCCAAACTAAAATCATTCAATAAAAATCAAATCTTTGTAAA
Organism: Telmatactis stephensoni; assembly: GCA_029948255.1. Classification (NCBI taxonomy): domain Eukaryota; kingdom Metazoa; phylum Cnidaria; class Anthozoa; order Actiniaria; family Isophelliidae; genus Telmatactis; species Telmatactis stephensoni. Next base: position 412,688 of record JALIZF010001777.1, read on the forward strand.
TTGACTCACACTATTTGAGTAAAAAATAGAGTATTCACCATTCAAAAACGACGATTTTTCATGGTATTCTCCCAACCAAATCGGCATCTTTTGGGGTGAATTCGCACAGATTACAGATCGATAATAGGGGATTTGCCACAAAGAGTCGAGGCAAGATGTCACACAGTGATAAATGAGAGAATACACTTGTATGTTTTGTAATTCAAATCAGGCTTGGAAAATATTAATGAGTGGTCTACTAGTACAGCGGAACATCTATTAATCTGCCACCCTATATTTAGCGGCTAAACGTCCAAGTACTAAGAGTGTTTCACATTGTTTATACCTCTGTTTAGCGACCAAACTCTATTAAACGACCACTTATCAATTCCCCAAGGTTGTTCGAGGTTCGACTTTGCTATACAAAACTATTATCTATGGGAGTACGATTTGAGCCTGCATTGAAGGCCATTACTTTTCAGTGGCCATGATTTCATATTAACAGCTGTCAAGCAATCATTGTTTTCTCTTTGGAAAATTTCTCTACAACGGCTTCCTCCCGAGGGCTTTGTATGTCACTCCCCTCCCCTACAGTGAAAACCTCACAGGGGAAGGCTGGATAGTTAACGAATGTACATAGACTTCCTCTGCACCGAGACTACCCCTTCGCATCGCCTACACAACTTCAGCCTACTCTCCCACGGTCACCTTTTAGTAACGACCACCTCCCTCTACAATGACCACTTCTCTACAACGAGCACCCGTCTACAACGGACACTTCAACACGACGCACGGACAACCGTAATACCGAGGTTCAGTTGTAGTTAACAAAATAACTGATTTATGTCGACATCATGGTGGTTTATCATAAGATCACCATATGCGTACACCACAACGATTTTGGCACACTTTGAAACCGCAATGCGATTACAGTGACCAAGAGAAACAAAAGAACAACGGTAATTTGGATATTAATTCAGTACTAGAGACAAACACGGCTGGTATTTGTTTTGAGACCATTTCTTCTCACGTACGAGTGGTCATGTGTTTTGGGGGAGGGGATCGTCAAGAGAAGTCATATCCGGCTCTCTGCAGCGATTACCTAGCCTGCGTACAGCCAGACAAAAACCGTGGTACGGTCAAACATTTACATAACTAGGGTTTTTGTTCGGTTGTACGCAGACTAGGATTACCTCTTTGCAACGAATTACCTTTATACAGTGAGCACCACTCCTCTGCAACGATTACCTCTCTGTAATGATCACCTCTACAATAACCCCCTCCCTTCAACGAGCACCTCTCTGTAACAACCCCACCTCTCTACAATGACCATCTCTTTAAAAGGAACACCTCTCTACATTGACCATCTCTGCAACGACCACCTCACTACAACGACCACCTCTCTGTAACAATCCCCACCTCTTTAAAAGGAACACCTCTCTACATTGACCACCTCTGCAACGACCACCTCATTACAACGACCACCTCTCTGTAACATCCCCACCTATCTACAATGACCATCTCTTTAAAAGGAACTCCTCTCTACATTGACCATCTCTGCAACGACCACCTCACTACAACGACCACCTCTCTGTAACAATTCCCACCTCTCTGTAACAATCCCCACCTCTTTAAAAGGAACACCTCTCTACATTGACCATCTCTGCAACGACCACCTCACTACAACGACCACCTCTCTGTAACAATTCCCACCTCTCTGTAACAATTCCCACCTCTCTGTAACAATCCCCACCTCTTTAAAATGGACACCTCTCTACATTGACCATCTCTGCAACGACCACCTCTCTGTAACAATTCCCACCTCTCTGTAACAATCCCCACCTCTTTAAAAGGAACACCCCTCTACATTGACCACCTTTGCAACGACCACCTCACTACAACGACCACTTCTCTACTACGATCCACACATTTCCTCTCACTTCAATCGAGCCGTCGCAACCCAAGCAGCCTCACTTCACTGATCACTTTATCCCTTCCCAAGTTGGCCTTTATGAAAAGATTTAACTGTACTTAATGACTACACTCGTCATGCCATCACGTACTCCTAGTTAGACACATCCCACGCATTCTGAAGGTTAAAACTAACGACTTGATGCGAGTTCAAGTATGTTCAAGTTCACAATTAAGTGTCATCGATAACTTAGTGTCGTTTTGTTTCCCCCTCATCACAGGTCACCGTACATATGTTGTAGTGCACTAATATAATACTATGTTCATGTTACTACATTTATCAATTAAAAACTCGTTGAAATGTCATATGTAAGGAGTCTTTAGAAAACTCTACATTTCAGTGCAACTAACTACAAAACTAAAGGTGCGTTTACGCGGCGATTCCGTCCCGGGCTGAGTCTTTAGAAAATTCTACATTTCAGTGCAACTAACTACAAAACTAAGGGTGCGTTTACGCGGGCGATTCCGTCCCGGGCTGAGTTCGTCACGGAACGAGTTGTACGTGATTTTCAAGTGATGCTTACTTGGAGACCGCGGACAAGAAATCATTTACTATCACATGGGTCTTTCTACTCTAAAACTCGCCGGCACGTGATGAGTTTAGCCGTGGACGTTTACGTTTAGCCAGGTACGTTTACGCGGGTGATTTTGTCCGGGGCTAAGTTCGTCTGAGACGCTTACTTGGAAACCGAACAAGAAATCGTTTACGTTCACATGGTTCTTTTCAACTCTACAAAGTTTAACCATGGACGAAATTGTCCGTGTAAACGTACCCTAACTCCGTAGCGGGTCTGATTATCTCTTACAGTGGATCAATATACGAGCTATGCACGTGTAAATACGACAATAGTAGATCTGTGACAAGCCCTATGCAAAGGAAAACTGTATCAAAAGCCCGACGACCTTTTCATGGCACGGCACCACTAATTCAGGCCATACACGAAGGCCTATCATGACACTTTATATTGATTATCATCGTGTGAACAGAACATGTTGCGGTGGCTACATTCGGCGCCTTTTTGAATGACACATTTGTGGAAGAAAATGACCTATCTTACTAAATTTGTCCTCACTGGCAACTAAGTTTGTTTAATTTAGTCATTCTCCCCTCCCCCCTATTCAATGTTGAAGCGAGAAAAGTCTCCCACCCTGGAATCTGACCAGTGGACAACATTGCTTAGGGGGCGAGGGGCAAAAGTCACAATTCATAAACGTACAATTTTGACCATTTTTTCGCAAGTGTGTCAATTCAAAAAGGCGCCGATTGTAGCTCGAAAGCCATGCTCTTCTAGTCACCGCACACTTCCACACTCAAAACTGTAATTTTTAGTCATGCCAAATATATTCTAACTAAGCTCTTGTCCTAATGTGTATTTGTAAAATGTATATGAAGTGTAAATAAAAAGCTTGTATGAACTTGTATGTTGGTTTGATAAGGGTGCCGTACTCAAAATAATCGGTCCGCTTGCCAAGATTTAGGGGTGCCGTAAAAAGGTTGTGCTAATCGGGCTAAATACATATATGGCACATCCAAACTATTCCTTTTTATTCAAAATGGGAACATTCACGTGTTATATTTTTTTCCTAAGATGGATCCATATTCTTATCTGAAGCTTTTGAACAATGAGGTTGAGTCTACGTCCACATTACTCTCGATAAGTTTGAAATCGAATCTCTTTTTTCTGTGGACTAAAATGACGCTTTTGTCTAGAAAAAGGTAGTTTCAGAGTAGATATAGAAAACAGGGGAATTTACGTTTCAAAATTATATATCTGGATTAGGGGTGATATAACTTAGATATAGCAACACTGATTCACTAAGTTAAAGAGATTTTACTAGGTAAATAACCTAGACTCTGAACAATAGAATAGATGGTTAGACAAAAGAAATAAGTTCACTTGAATATTTTTTTCTCCCCTCAAAGCTCCTACCCACAAAAAGAAATATAAAGTATAAGAACAGATAGAGAGAGAAAGGAGGCCAGTACTTCATGGCAGACTACTTAAAGTGCTTTGGTAAGCAAAACACTTAAAATCCGCATTATTCACATAACGTGCAGTCTTTCTCCAAGTACTGGTCTACTTTCCGCTCCCAATGACGTCAAACCATGACGTCACAACGACGCGATAATCACGTAATATAGGTACTTACATGTTTAGACTTGGGAGGTGCCTTGGGTTGTAGTTTATCCATTGATGGTTGGCTGTCCTGTAGTCCGGTCACCGGAGGTCTTTCGCTTTTCTCAATCACTACAGGACTAACACCGCCGGTCTTTCTCTCTAGTTTAACTGGTTCTGGTAGAGGTTTCACGAGTTCAGTCAGCGGTGTTTCATAAATAGGTTCCATGGCAGCTACAGCCAATTTAGCTAACTTCATTTGAGTCTTTTCAGCAGAAAGCGTACCGGGGTACACTTGTTTCCTTGACAAAGTAGGCGTGCTAGGTGCGGAGTTAACTTTCTGAGTGGACTTCATAACGTCCAGACGATGTGCTGAATCAGTGCTAAGTTTAGCGTGCGAGTCATCCTTACTCCCATGACTTTTACTGCGTGCTTTTTCAATATCATTAATCGTTGGTTTAGGAAGCGAAGAAGGACTAGACTTAGTTCTTGTTATAGAAGGCCTTTCTTTGTTGTTACTAATTCTTTCAGCAAGGAGAGCTTCTTCCTTTTTTACTTTATCGGTGATGAGATTTGGAGCACTGTTACTGTTTCTAAAGCTATGGAGTTCAGCTGCTTCGGCGATTGTTTCACTAAGCGGTGCTCCTGCCCCATTTGTTCTTCCACTTGGGTCACTTTGCGAACGCCATGCTTCGTTATTCACCTTTGGTCCAAGTCTACTAGGTTGCGTCTCTTCAGTTGGGATCTCTCCACTGTCAGACAGTTCGCCACCAATCTCACTAAACCCGCTTGTAGTCATAGAATACTTATCAAGGTTCATCTGACTATTCCTAGGAGAATTCCCTTCACTGTGTGACTCGAAGCTTTCGATACTTCTGTTGTCTTTAAAGTCCTGATATCCCAAAGTAGGCGATTCAGGAGATTCATCTTCACTCAAATCAAAAATTGTATCAACTTTTTTCAGAGGCACTTTCGAGTTTGATTCATCATTGATGATGCTCTCATCATTATCAACATACAAATCGGTAGTGATTTCAGGAAGCGAGAAGCATGGGCTAAAGTTTTGATTCTTTGTAATATTTTGGTCTTCTTTGCTGTGTGTTCTCATGTCAGCTTTGTCCAAGGTGTCTAGATAGTTGTTGTCAGGCTCTGGAGAATGTCGAGCTTTAGGGGTGCTACCATCATCACTGTCAATGGCCACAAGTGTGTTTCTCTTAGAGCCTTCAATCATATCAAACTCTGGAAAAGCAACAATGACATGACAGTTACGACTATAGTGATGTTATGGGTGGTGCAAATATTTTGTGCCCTTGGAGAAAGGAAATGGTGAGAGTACAAGAACATCAGTGATCATAATGATTATGATTAAGATGACAACTTTCGGGTTGAAGGAAGGCAGTGGACCAGATAAATTGTAAAACACCATTTAAATAATAATAATAATAGTCATAAATGCGGTGTTGTTTTGCATTGAAATGTAGTACGAGATAGCTATACTGAAAGTGTCGATGGTTATGAGCACATTCTGCGCATTTGATGATCAGTACACATTTTTATTAATTATGATAATGGCACAATAATCGTATGATGAAGATGAAAATGATGTCGATGTCATTATTATTGTTGGTAGACATGCTAACATCGACAGTGGCGACGACGACGTTGATGATGATGATGATGATGATGATGATACTGATGGGGGAGTGGAAATTCAATACGTTATATACGATCCAAACACTAGAGCTAACGCGCAAAGCTGAAAGACGCTATTAATCGTCCATAAGCTAACGAGGCAGTAATGTAGTGCCGATAAGAATCAGCAGTGACGACCGCAGAGGTAATGGCAGCAAGGAAATCAAAAGAACGATAACGTAACATTCACATGGATTCTGGATGTAAAAATATCATTTTCCGCAAGCACTGTTGATTTATCTCACACAAAACAACAATCTATTTATAGCTTATTAATGGCACTTAAATAGTAGGCAAAAAAATATTACGACATATAAATAAAGACTTAACAAATATTTACAAAACAAGCCAAAATTTTCAACATTATTTAAATTGCTCAAGGTGGAAGTAAGTAAATAATAAGAATGAATCCACAATTATAAATTATATATTACGCGTCTACATCTCTTTGTCTAGTAAAATAAAAGCATTAAAAGGATATTGGGTTATGTTTGCGAAATAAAATAACTGAATCAGATTCTTTACCAATGCATTGAGTGGTCACTGTACGATTTTTATATGACAGCGATGTCCATACAGGCTGGTTACAAAATAGACAACTGAGCTAAAAATATACCACATCAGGAAATGAACTGCCTAAGGAGATATTGTCTTAGTCCCTCTGGGTTTAATAAACAGAGCAAATAGAAAACTGAACACGGCATTAAAGATTCAAAGAAACTCGATGTAAAATTAATCTAGTAAGCTTAAGAGCATGAAGTGAAAAATATGTATACCAGCATAATGATTTATTGGTGAAGTGTCACATCAAATGAAAAAAATCTAAAAATAATGCATAATTGAGCAAATTATTTTGTCTCCTTGAAAATTTAAAGTCTATTTGATCGAAACCCTATTAATTTGAAATTTTATTTATTTTAAGAATGAGTGGGTATGTTGTTTGCTTCACAAAGAACATCTTATTCTATTCTTAGCATATTAAATGCTTTATTTAAGTCTCATATTTCAGATATAATATAAAAATATAAAACAAAAATTAATAACAAAAAGTTTATAAACATTTAAATAACTGCAATCAATTCAAGTCAAAGTAAACAGAAAAAATGGTCACATGGAAATAGTATTTGGTCAGACAAGGCATAGATCAGCCAAATAGAATTCTATGTAACACATTTATTACTAAAGTCAAAACATATGTAACTACTTGCTAAAGGTCATAACAGCGATCAGAGTGAAGATGTTTAGTAAAATGAGAAATTAATACCACAAGTAACACAAAGATATTACATTTTGGCATTATAGTTTAGTTGACAGTTGTCTTACATATATATATTAATCATAAACAAGATTGAAATATGACAAGTTTTAATCTAAGATAACATAAAATAAATTGTATCAAATGTGACCAAATATTAACATAGTATGTTTAATATTGGTATGACAAATGTACAAAATTAGATCAAAATGAAGTTTTTCTGGTGAAATTTAAATATTTCATAACCAGACTATTTAATAACTATCATACCTTAATATAGTGTAGACATTATTTTATTAAGGGAATGAGACTTACTGGGAGATAGAGTTACAATCATGTATAATTTGTACACAAAACAAATTGACAAAGAAGATCAATTGCTTAGTGAATGAATGTGTAAATGTCAAAATGTGTGACAAAAAGGCAGGAAAAAAAGGATGTATGACTATTATTGAGTCTCTCAAGTCCATGATGCTATGGTATAATAGTCTGTGGACCAATATATCTCGCATCATTACACTTGGAACACTGAGTTAATAAAGAATTAAATCCCTATGTAACTGAAGCAATATATAAATAAACAGTATATAAATATATTTAATTTTTGGTATCTATATGCATTTATTTTTATTTTTATGACAGTATTATTGTGTATATTGTGGTTTGAAATTATTCTTGGTTTAACAATTTTGATTTTGATTTTCTATTTTTCCAAATTAAAATAATGAATATAACACAAATGCATCAAAAAAAACCTTCAAACCAGATATACTGTATATTACATCTATTGCATTATATTGTGTTTTTGCGTAGGTTGAAATAGAGAGATTCTATAGGCTTAATATTCTACTCTTAAGATATAAATTATAAGACTCTATTGGAAGTATATTGTCTGACACACTACTGAATATTTAATATCAGTCAGACACTCAATATCATAACTGAGAGATAAATATGATTTTACAATTTGACACAGTTTGGCAATATCACTTTTGACTAGTAAAATTGTTCATGTGAACAAAGAAAATGGCTAACCACTTAACAGTAGTTCGTAGATATCATATCACTATGTGGTAAAATGGTTTTGTGGCCTACAAAATGAGCTAAAATCAAACCAGAGGCAGAAATAATGATTGTAATATACAGAAAATGGGCTAACTTTAACAGAGAATAATAACCTAGAATGGATAAGAATAAGACCTACCAAAAATACCACAAATCATGTACTCTATAACCCATGTCTTCATCTAATCAATGGATGGTGCCAAATTCTACTTATAAAATGGTCTCACAAGACATGAAAAATGGGGACTTATGTATTTATGTAAATTAATTTCCAAGGTGAAAATCAATTATAAACCATCATTTGTGTTTCCTAGAGTTAATTACTAATGCCAAGGTACTTAATCACTCAGTAATGGAGCTACATTGTATATTGAAAGATGAAAGCATGGCTAATGAAGCATATAATATTGTTTTGAAGTACACATACAAATGTTTTGTTATACTCAAACTATAAAGTTTTTTCAAAAAAAATGTGCAAAATTTTAAAATAATAATTAGTACAAATTCAAATGATGAGGCAAGCTAAGTAAAGTTTTAATTGTGTTGAATGAAATAAAATTCTGAAAAGGATTTCACATTATGTAGTTTTAGAAGCACATGCAGACCTATGTAAAACAACAAGAGAGAGAGAGACATGCACATGCAGATATTATTAAGAAACAATTATTTGGATTAAGATACATTTTAATATATGTACATGAATGAATTAAGGGATGGCATTTGCTATTAAAGGGTTCACTATTTTTATCATGCAATAACAGCAATGGGTATTTTTGGGTATGTTCTTTATATATATTATATATTATTTGTCAATTTGCTAAACATGCAGGTAGGAAGGAAGGAGGAAGTATTAGAATTTTATCAACTACTATACATTAATAAATATAATAACATAACATTGTATCAACATAGCACTACCATTACATTTTCAACCTTAACCTGCATGTAAACTCCACAAGATTAACATAATTTACATGAAAGAGTGGCAGTTAAGTGGACATTTTATATACAAACTGCATGAGCTACAAAATGATTTAGGCACATGCTACATGCTTTACACTTGGTTCTCTGTCTTAGAATCTCTAATCTAACTTATACATAGCAAAACACAAGATTAACATAATTTAGATGAAAGAGTGTCAGTTAAGTGGACATTTTATATACAAACTGCATGAACTACAAAATGCATGCATGAATAAACTTCAAATTATTTTGCATAGAAGCAGACTAAAATTTCCAAACACTGCAGTCCATTAAATTTTGAACCTCTACTTGTGTCTGAAATTACTTAGAATTGCTATAATAATAATTTGAGTCAAAGTTATTAGAAGACTTATAAAATCAAGTGGCCACGATTAGTCATGCTGAAATGATGATATTGTTATGGAAACTCACAAACAAATCGTTTTCTGGTTGATCTATTTTGCATAACTTGATTTTTTTCATACAGCAGCAAATATTTGATTTAGGCACATGCTACATGTATTACCCTTTACACTTGGTTCTCTGTCTTAGAATCTCTAATCTATCTCATATAAATAAACTTATACATAGCAAAAACAAGACAATTATAATCAATGTATAATAGTCAATTAATGACACATGGCAATACCTCAATTATAGATCTATTATTAGCAATAAAGTGTTATATTACCTTCTTCCTTTGACAGGCTTGCAGTATCACATCTTTCATCCATTGAATCCTGACCCATTGTCTCCTCTCTGGCTCTTACTGCAGGATGCTGCTCACTACTGCTATCATTTTCATCATTACTTAATTCTTCTTCTAGCATTAATTCCTTTGTGGCTTCCATGCTGAAAATTGTAGGAATTTTGGGTCTTGCGATCTTTTTCTTTCTCTTTTTTACCACAGGTTCCCCAGATGACTCAGGAGTCGAAGCATCAACTGGACTTTCATCATCAAATGTAATCAGGTCTCCTCCCTTTTGTATTGTAGCTAGAGCTTCTGATTCCTCCAGATTAGATCCACTAAATGATTTCAGAACTTCTTTGGGATCAAACTCTTCTGTAAAATCACCATCATCTGTTCCACTAAAAGATGTCTCCATTGGAGGTTGCAGCACTTGGTCATCAAATGAATGAAATAATGCCATTGTAAAATCATCCACATTTTGTTGGGCTTTTATATATGATGGTCTACGGACAGGGGATGCTGGAAGTTCAGAACCATTTAATCTCTGGTTGCTTTCCACATCAATTGATGAATTCCATTTTTCACTATCACTATGAGTTGTGGACAATAAAAAGCTTCTCCCTGAATGATTAATTGTGCTAGTATGAGTAATGCTGATATTTTCAGTGGTATTATTGGGTTGCAAGAAGTCCATTTCATCCTGCTCATTGACAATTGATAAAGCTTTATGACCATAGGGCCCAAATGAATCTGAATCAGGAGGGTATGATCTCAGTGGAGGATACGAATAAGCCATCCATTGATCTGATTCCAATTCAGAAGATGTACATGTATGTGGTATTGGTATAGCCTCAGAAACATTTCCAATACTTGCCTGTGAAGTTTCAATTAATGTTACTGGACGTGTATTTTCCAAGGTGCTTTCAAAATCTGCTACTTCTTCCTTGTTGATCACTTTATTAGATTCCAATGTACTTAATGAGTTACCAAAAACCTCATCATCCAACCCTGAGACAGAGTATTTTGATCCCAAATTGAAATGAGACAAATTACTTGGTAGTGAAGAAGATATGGAAGAAGTAACATGAGGTTCAGGAGAGATACAGGGAATACTTTGACTTGGCTGATCTGTAAATACTGGTAAGTTGCCACTTGTGGTTGTAAATTCTTCTGGGGCCCTTACAGACAGTGGTGTCCCAATGCTTTCACTCTCACTGGTGCAGGGGCTTTCCTTGGAAGAGCTTCTCTTTAATTGGAATGGCTTATTTCTCAAAACAAAAGGTCTTCCTTTACTTGGAGGTGTGACAGTACGAGAAGAACCTTTCTCTAAATTTGCACTTTTATAGTTGGAAGACCTTGGATGGTCAGGGACCAAGGAGCGTTCTCTGATCCTGGCAGAGAAATGCTCCTCTGAGGAAGCCCTTCTCTTGGGCTGATTTTCTTTGTTATCTTTTCTAAAACCTGTGTACGACGCAGTAAATGATTGAATTTGAATTTTCTTGACCAAAGTTGGACCCCGTGGGGTTAGCAGGGGAGATGAGGTAGCAGATGTGAGTTTACCACTTTCCACAGAACTCACCGAAGTTAAACTACTTGACCTAAACTGAGGTCCTTTAATTGTATTTGCCGAGGTTCCTGATAATGAAGTTTTCGATCGAGAAATCTGTCGTGTCGACGAGTTATTCAGTGTATTCTCGTCGTCCTTTTTCCGTGATCGACGTTCATACACGCGAGTAAGGGTATCTGTTGCTGACTCCCCATCAGTTGTGTTATCATCACCGTACATGCTCGAATCGATGGATTTTGTAGAGCCTTTTCGCTTGACACGCTTCCTACGCTTCGGAGAGTTCGTGTGGATTCTTGGTAAGCCAGGCGATGGAGAGCACACATCACCATCTGAAGAACTTGACCGTTCGAGATTCTCGCTGCCTGAATCAGTAAATGTACACGATGCATCGGACGTACTGCCAAGCGATTGATGCTTATAATGAGTTTGTCGCGAAAACTGTTCTTGTTTGTCGAAGTGACTCATTCCTATAGAGCGGCATTCAGTCCTAATATTTTCGTTTTCTTGGCCTTGAGTACGAACAATTACTTGACTGAAAGGTTGGGTTTGTTGTGGTTCTGCCAATGGATAATCGCATTCGCTCCTTTCATGATCACTACGGCTTTTCGGCTCGGTATGGGAATCGGAACGATCCGTCTTACTCGGATAACACTCAGCGTCTGCATTCCGCTGGATTTTCAATCCCGATTGCCCTTTGACACGCAACCTATGGGCTTGTTTACATGTAGGCTGTTGGTGCGAACTAACAATAATATTACAGCCCAGTTCTGTCCGTACATTCTGGCCGCTCGTTGGCAAATTGCTCGAGTAAGCTAGGTTTTGTTCTTGTCTAGAAAGTTTAGGAGAGGTAGGGAATAGTTTGATGGCGTTACGTTGTATTCTCTGGGTCGATTCCTCATCTTTTCCATTCTGTGGTATCCCTGGTATTTCAGAAGAGTTTCTGTCACGGTCTGCCATCGCATATTTTCCAATACCAATCACAGTGCTGGAAGTCTCGGAAACGAAGCGGTCATTTTCCTTTTTAATTCGCGTAATTTTAGGGCTTCCTATATAGTGTATAGTGGACGATACATGGCCTTGGACTACGGATCGGCGCGTGCCTTCACTACGATGCCGAATGCTCGCACTAGCAACATGACAGCTTGGTTTTGTAAATTTAATAGTCTTTTCACTCGATTTCAGGATTGTTTTTGTTTTGGGGATAGAGTGGGCTTCCGCTGGTTCCACTTGAGTAATTATTTTGGTATTAATGTGATTCAACGGCTTGCCTTCATGTACCTCTAATCTCGCTTCGCTTATCGATCGAGTCGATTTTGCACTGGCCCGAAATCCCTGAGTATCAAACTGAGTGACGCGAATGGACATAAGTACTCCCTCCAGTTCGTGTTACTGCCAAGTCAATATCGCGTCACATTTAAACTCGATTACCACTGTCTGACCTCCCGGCAATTCTAATTCTGATCCGGACGCCAAACGCTGGTCCAAATCTGTCCTCGTAAGCTGTACGACGTTGAAATTCCATCACTTTAGCCAAAGGGGACAATTGACACTCGGCGATGATGGGATCCCGGCGTGTGATTTGAACTGATCAAGCCTTTCTCTTTTAATTTTTCTTGCGTCTAACAATTGTGGGGTGACACCTCTTTTATCTTGGCCAAGAACCTTTAGAAGGGAAGAAAAATAGGACGTCAAAACATCAAGTGGTCAAGAGACTAAAGCATACCAATAGTATTCTTCATGGGGTGAGCTGGGGTTAACTATATTTAGTTCTGCGTTACTGACACCATTTTTGCTTGACTGACAGCCTATCACACTGAAAGGAATTCTATTTAACTCACAGATTTCAATACCAGCGCAGTTGGACATAAATTCTGAATAACACACTCGAATTCTTATTATTCAGATTAATTGTTAGCACTCAGGATAGGAAATGCATTGTTTTTGTTTATATCAAACTTCCCATTCATAAAAATGTACATTTAAGAAAACAAGGAAAGAGGTTGTCAAGGTCATAGGACGTGACTATTGGTCATTTTTTCAGGCTATTATCGTAAAGAACGCATTTATAAAATGCAAGATTATAAACAAATTTCTTTCTCATGTCAACGAGAGACTTGGCCTGTGTGACTACCATTGTCATGCTATTAAAAAGGTCATTCGAGGCTCTGATTGGTGGACTTTTTAATTAACGCCATATAACTCATCAATCAGAGTTAATTGTCAAAAGCACGATTTTCAAAGGCTCTTCGTGCTATGATAAGTCATGGAGTACCAGATAAGCACCTCAACCATGCCGCATAGGGCTGGGCTGTGGTGGAGAGGGTTAAAAATTGCTAAGAATTTGACGGCGAAGAGTAATGATGAAGTTCAATGGCGTGATATGTTTACCTACTTATGACAGCTTTTGTTTGTTCGTCCTAATTGATTTTTAATCATAATAGAGCGAGGTGCTGGTTAGTGAGCCGGATGTGTTATTAGTGAACAATCACAAAAATTAAATCAAAATATACCAATGAAGAACATTTAAGAATATACGCAAAAAAAAGCATAAATTAAATTTGAACGAACTTTGGGTAAAAGAACATTTATGGTTGTTTTGTAGTATGTTTTGCAAAACAATTCTCGTGTGATGATATTTTTAAAAATCTGAAAACATTCCAAAGGAGTACGATGTTTAAAATATTGATAAAAACAAAGCTAAAACATTGGGATGAAATGTTTTGAAAACATCGTTTTTAAAGCATTTAGCACGAGCATCTCGATAGAGTTCTGAGAACGACACTGCGCAAGGCAAGCAAAAAATGTTCTCTCGGTAAAATCATTCTTTTAGTAGGTCTATTTTACTTCCACACCACGATTAAGAGTCATATATCATTATCTAGTAACTCTCACCAGTGGTACACAAGATAAGTAGAGAACTGTTTATCAAAATTTGAAGAATTGATAAAGAATTCACTCAAGTACGTTGTCGGGCCCTTTGAACGAAGAACAAAACAATAGTAAGCACTTAGTAAGTTTCGCAAGGAAATCAAAAAAGAAATTAAGGGATTAAAAACATGGAAAAAGTGAACGAATTTCTAATAGTTGTCTCGGAATCAAGTGCCAAAGGAGCCGAAGTTGTGAGAGCCATAGATAGCGAGAAGTTAAAATGCAAAATTAGCGAAAGAAAGTCAATTCAATAATCCAAACCATTCAAAATTCAAATTGCTCTATTTTGGACGGAAGGTCAAAGAAGAACCACATTTTGAACGAGAGCTGCTTAGAAACAAATAAGCGACCAAAACAATGATTCAATATGGAAAGAAAAACGTAAGTCAACCCAGACAATTATTTTGAATTTCAAATTTGTTAATCTTCTATAGGAAGTTAGAAGGGAAGTCAGGTTTTGCGGCGGCACTTGCCCGGGAAGTGGTCAAGGAGCAATTTCTATGTAGACCTTATTTTTCTACGCTAATCTCAATAAACTCGAGTATCCGCTAAACTCTGTAAATACAAGGCGTTCTTATCTCTTGTTTTATCGATACACCTCTTAGGAAATACAACAAACGCAACGTGAATGGTTTGGCGGTATATTCAAGAGCGAGACAAAATCAAGCGATGTAGTCACGTGACTACAAAAACACAGCCGTAAAGACACAAAGTCGGCCGCGCTCTTCAACTTTGTTGGACTAACAAAATCAATCAAGAAATTGGCACTTTTTAAACTAAAACTCAAAGAGAAAGCGACACGCACTCTTGACTACACTTGACATAGCCGACCTTTCTTGCATGATTAAATGCAAGCAAAGTCGGCCGCGTTATTTTCCCGCTCAAAAACAATCAGTGGTTGCGCACTTTACGATTTATTTCTAAGACTTTAAAGAAAGCAGTGTCTACTCGGGCTACCAGTATATTATTACATCTATTTTAGAGTTTCACTCGGGCTACCTCTGGGTTTGAAGTACAAATAATTTTGTTTCCATTACATAACATTCTATCATGATATTCAAGATAAACCCGGTACATAATAATAGACTAGACAGGATCAAAAGGTCTCCAAATCAACCGCTAATTTATGGCGCGATGATTGTTCAAACTATGCCTGCGTTTGACCGCGTTACCAAGTAATTCGCACCGGAACCTTTAGACAATCACTAAAAGCCGGGACAGTCGCACACGGATTCCTGCTTTCCGTGCCGGATTTCTGGTTTGATTGTCTTTATATTAAACGTGGGTGGAACGCCGGGAGAAGACAGGTAAAATGGAAGTTGCTGGAAGATTGTAGCTGATTGCAAAAAGGGAGATTAAGTACCATGATGTTTAAGCGACGTTATGGGACCCTTGCTGAGTTCTTTTTACTGCGATTAATGAATAAAGACCGGGATATCATATGGTACTATTTAAAAGTAAAAATTAGCAATGTAAAGACCGACGTCTCGATGTCGCAGTCTCTGATATCATTATCAAAGTGATAAAATAAAGTTTTAAGTGAGTTTATAATGGCGCGGAGTTCTCATGGAAGTAGGATTTACTGTCAAATAAAACCTTTGCACATACGGAGTCTGATTGGATGTTTAGTTTTGGTTTTATTCAAAGAAATGCACTGGAAAGTTGGACTGCCTTATTCATGAGATGTTATTCATGTTATTTATTCAACATGATTCAACGAATAAGACTAAACTGACTAAACATCCTATCAGACTCCATGCGTGTAAAGGTTTTTGTTGAACTTTGAATCCTACTCTCACAACTCTGCACCTTTCCGTCGTTTTTGTCGTCGTCGTCCTTGCTGTCGCCGTCGTCACCGTTGTTACTGTTGTTGTCGGCATAGTTGTTGCTGTCGCCGTCGTCACCGTTGTTATTGTTGTTGTCGGCATAGTTATTGCTGTCGCCGTCGTTATCGTTGTTGTTGTTGTTGTCATAGTTGTTGTTGCTATCGTCGTGGTCACTGTTGTGTTGTGACTGCACCTGCTGATGTCAATGGTTGGTCAGGGGGATTACCTGGTGCTATTGATCTCCGAATGTTTTTGATCAGCCAGTGCTTTTGCCTCTACTTCCAATACAACAAAAAGAATCCAAAAGAAATCAGAATGCATTGGACTTTTGTTATATCTTGGAGTTAATATAGAAAGGAAAAGAAAGCCACAGAGAAACAAACACACAAAAAAATACAAATAGACTTTCATTAGATACATAAATAGTATACAATTTATTTTGGAGTGTAGAGGAATAAGGAGGAAGAGGATGGGGCTTAGCTCACTGACCACTTGTTTATGAGTGATATTTTCTACTACCGGTCACCCTGTATCAACGAAACGACAACTCATGCTTCGGTTATTGATAATCTCTCAGTGGGAAGCAGTGATGGCATGCACGTCAAAATCACGCACACTACAATAACTCGTTAGAAAATCAATCTACAAAATAACTAAATAAAAAACTCACTGGAAAGTCAAACAAGATTGATTAAAGTCTTTAAACCATCAAAGAATTATCCCTCTCTGTCGCCGTAGGTCAATATTGACTCTGGTGACGTCATACATCGAGTCATTGAGAAATTACGGCACTGAGTACTCGGTGGGAGAGGAAAGGAACCTCAAATTTTCTTTTGAAAATTATTCATCTGTGAAATAAGTCCTTCAATTAAATTTTAGACCTACGAGAAACCACTAAAGTGCAAAGAAATCAATTTAATTGCCAGAGGAAGCTTTTGAATGCATGCAATGGAAGCAATTTCAGAATAAGAAAAGCCTTTCAAATGCAAAAGAAGCCATTTGAATGCAAAAGAAACCATTTGAATGCAAAGGAAACCATATAAATGTGAAAGAAACAATTGAAGAAAACAGAACACGTATTTGTTATCGAGGAAGCAAAGGCTAAACTAATCATTGGAAACTGATGATATTGAGGATCATGGGCGTGAAAATAATGATCTGATGATGGGAACAAAAGCTCTCCTTGCACGAACTAATGAAGGTTTTTCCCTTTCCTCCTTTATGAAAGTACTGTAAATTGATAGGGCGAACCTTTAATAAGCAGTTAAACAGTCGTTTATATTGCCTCCTGTGACTGTCTGCAGATTAACTACTTACTCAGACAAGCAATGTTGATTCTCGAACAAACCATCACACGTCCTAAGATCTAGTCTTCCATTTAGATCACTTGTTTTGAAGAGATTTTTAAGAGCGCAGTCAACAAAGCCGACTTTGATGGACTTGAATGAGTATATTACAAACTTGATGCTCATCGCCTGAATCAACATTGGGCTGTGATCTGAGAAAATTATGATTAGAAATGAGCCGTAAAATTAAACTGCCTTGTATTTGTAGCTTGACACCCTAGCGTTCCTGAGAAGAATTTAGAACGCCTGAAGCAACGCCCGTTGAGTTTACACTGTAACAATCAAACACAAAGAGGCTGGGTAGAATTAAAACTAAGGCCAAGGCCAAGAAGACAATTGAAGTTCAGGAAAAAAGCGATTTTCGCACAGGAAACAGGGATCGTTTTAGATCTCAGCTTTGCACTACAATGACTATCTGATGATTGGATGCAATAATGCACCTCAACTGAACAATAAGCATGAATACTACCAATTAAAATAGAAGAGGCCTATAGAAGAACCTATTATCCTGCTTCAATAAACATGCTTCCCTGCAAGAAATGTGTCCATAAACAGAGTTGACCGGAAAATAAAGTTCTTTATTTCTTGTCTCGCTGACATGTCACAAGAAACGCTTGCTGTGAGATGGCGGGATAAGACTTAAAATAGCACAGAGATACCTTGGCGGAATGTATGAGTCGACTTATAGGAAACCCTAAAAGATGACACGCCGTCAGAACTATCAACCACTACTACCACCACCACCACCATCATCAATCATCATAATCATTATCATCATTCATCTCGTGATCATTGTCCTCATCAATGAACTTTTATTGATTCCTGTGCGGAAATTGACCAATCTTCAAGATTACGCAAAGGGAGTGACTTGCTTACTTGATTCGTGCGTCGTCAACATTTCCTGACAGTAAGCAATACCACAACGTATTCAGTACAAGTTCATCTCTGGAAACACAATTTTAGATTAGACAAATTAAGCAATCTTCAAGATTCTGCAATAGTAGAGACTTGTTTACTTGCATTGTACATCATCAACATGACTTCCTGTCAGTAAACAACGTGATAAACAAAGGAAATCGTAAATAACATAGTTACTGAAAACGTTTTAGATTTACGTGATGCAGTTGTTGGCTTAGCACCGGCTCCAGCCAATGAATATGCAACGCTTCGCAACCCCAAGCGCAAATCTAAATTTAGCATTAAGATCAGAAAGGTATTGCATATTCATTGGCTGGAGCCGGTGCTAAACCAAAAACCGCATCACGTAAATATCAATCTTTTTCAGCTTCATACTACATTACTACATGAACTAATAACACCGTCATATCCAGTGCTTGCTATCACACAATTTTAGTTTAGAGGTGTTGAATTCAGTTTCAAAACGTGTCAAGACGATTATCGACCAATGTAATTACATATGGTGTTAATCAGGTGTTAATAAATCGATCCGACTAAAAAACGAAATCTGTGACAGACAATTTGCGACCGGAACTGCGCCGGATTAATCCGAGGATTTTACGAACAGTAGATGAGGTAAATGCGTGACTGGATCGTAAAGGAGGAGTCGAAGATTAGGTAGAGTCAAAACTGAACTATGACTGAAAAGAGTTGAAATTATGATACGATTACCATCATCATCATCATCATCATCATCATCATCATCATCATCATCGTCGTCGTCATCATCGTCGTCCACAATAAATGTCACTGTAATTAATAAATCCTTTGGACTATGAATAAAGCTAAGTTCAAACCATAATCCGGATTGATTTAAGCTTTTAATTAATTGATCAATTAATTAATTAATTAATTAAAAATTAATTGATTTCTTTCTTTATTGGTTATAGCCTAGGTCCACACTAAAACAGCGGTTTTCTTTTGTCTAAGATGTAAAACCCGAGAAAAAAGATGCACTATCAAATTTGTCCAAAATAGTGTTTGTTTGTTTGTTTGTATGTTTGTTTGTTTGTTTGCGTTTTTGTCTGTTTCTTTCTTTCTTTCTTTCTTTCTTTCTTTCTTTCTTTCTTTCTTTCTTTCTTTGTCTTATGGTTTAACTGATCAAAAAAGTCGGTTACAGTTACTATTGACCTTAGAACTTCATAATGAATTATAATATTGTTGTTCTACACTTTAATGCTTGCTATATTTTCTGGGAACCAAAAATGTATCTTTTCCTTTTTTCCTTTCATGATTTTGTCTTCACTCTTAATCTACTGGGTATCAATGAAAGCTATTAAGTGCAAATCAGTGCAAGTGATCATTTAAGTGCCGAAAAAGTCATGCACGTACAGAAGATACCATTAAAAAAAAACAGACTAACTAAAATATGATATAAAAAACTCAAAAAGCCAACAAAGTGCAAAGGAAACCAACAAAGTGTGAAAGAAACCAATTAAGTGTAAAATAATCCAATAAAGTGCGAAAGAAAACAAACCAGTAAAATTCCAAAGAACTGGCTAACGAAAGTGCGAAAGAAACCAATCAAATTGGAAAGAAACATTTCAAGTGCGAAATAAACTATGAATGGAGAAAGAAGAAAAAGAATGCGCACATCCAAAGCCACAAATAAATGCCTAAAACGATCTTTTTCCGGTATTATTCATAATTGTGACATTGATAAGGTAATCGAACTAGTGATGATGTAGATTGCATAGGTTATCACGACGACAACAAGCTATCTATCTTTAACATCTACCTTAGCAAAAGAGCTTCTAAATTTGGATTTCCTGAGAATATTCTCGAGTTACTGCATTCATAGGGTGAATCTAAAAAGACAGTAATTACCATGACATATTTTTCGACCCCAAATGTACAATTACCGAATGTACATTGCCAATATACCTTAAAAGTACAGTATAGTGTACAGCTATTTCATATGACAGGAAAACAATTTAACCCTACAAGGCTATATAAATATCTGATCGGAACTCCCCATAAAGATCCAGCTTATAAACACCCGTCCATATACTAAGATAAATACGTGTATCCTCTATAAATGTACTTACAGTTTTAAATGCCTCGGAATTGAGCGCTGTCTTGTCGTTCGCGCTAAGTCTTTAAGCTGTAGCAAACACTAAAGAATCCGTAACTCAGTGAGACATGCGTGAATTGCTAAGTGTTCTGCTTAATCTGAATATCTACATTCTTCACGATAAAATCACTCAAAAACGTTTGACTAGGGAGGAGTGGATCGGGGCCTTGAAATTTTAGGTTTTGTCGCGTGCATATATAGCAAATTCAATTAACGTTGTCGCTGAAAAATGCCTAAAGCCTAAAGCTTTGAGAGCGGGATCATGATTTTTTTTTACCGTGATATTATCACAATGAGAAACTCACTGTATGCCTGCAAATTGTACAACTTGGACAAATATTTCTTAATTTCTTATATAGCCTACAGCGAAGTTTAGTAAACAAAAGATTGAAAGCCTCTAGGCCTTTTTTCCAGCGACAACGTCAATTGAAATAGCTATATCAGTAGTAAAGATACCATTAAAGTGCAAAAAAACCAACAATAAAGTGAAAACCAAACCAATCAAGTGCAAAGGACGTAAGCCTTTTATTCACATGAAATGACTAACGAATTGATAAAGCCTGGACGCAAGCATAAGCGCAAGCAACATACGCAGATTCAGTATCGCATTTATCACATAGGTGTGAGAAAAAACAATCACCGTTAATTAGCAGTACACTACTAGTCTGCGTACGCTTCTTGCGCTTATTCTTTCGTCGCTAGTGAGAACCAGGCTCAAACAGCAAAACTGAAGAATACGCGCATCCATCTTTTTGGTAAAAACGAACAAATGCTATAAAATCGCAGTATGGGGCAATACTGATACAATATGGTTCTTACTCAAGTAAGCGGTAAAACTAATAATGTACATGATGATACCGCAATCTCGCACGAAAACGGGAGTGGCCAAGTAGGCAGTAAAACTGACAATACTCAAGTAAGCAGTAAGACAGACAATGTACATGATGATACCGCAATCTCGCACGAAAACGGGAGTGGCCAAGTAAGCAGTAAAACTGGCAATACTCAAGTAAGCAGTAAGACAGACAATGTACATGATGATACCGCAATCTCGCACGAAAACGGGAGTGGCCAAGTAAGCAGTAAAACTGGCAATACTCAAGTAAGCAGTAAGACAGACAATGTACATGATGATACCGCAATCTCGCACGAAAACGGGAGTGGCCAAGTAGGCAGTAAAACTGGCAATACTCAAGTAAGCAGTAAGACAGACAATGTACATGATGATACCGCAATCTCGCACGAAAACGGGAGTGGCCAAGTAAGCAGTAAAACTGGCAATACTCAAGTAAGCAGTAAGACAGACAATGTACATGATGATACCGCAATATCGCACGAAAACGGGCCGGGAGTGGCCGAGTAGGCGGTACAACTGGCAATACTCGAGTAAGCAGTAAAACTGAAAATGTACATGATGATACCGCAATTTCGCACGCAAACGGGAAAGGCCAAGTAAGCGGTAAAACTGGCAATACTCAAGTAAGCAGTAAAACATGATGATACCGCAATTTCGCACGAAAACGGGAGTGGCCAAGTAGGCGGTAAAACTGGCTATACTCAAGTAAGCAGTAAAACAGGCAATGTACATGATGATACCGCAATATCGCACGAAAACGGGCCGGGAGTAGCCAAGTAAGCGGTAAAACTGGCAATACTCAAGTAAGCAGTAAAACATGATGATACCGCAATTTCCCACTCAGACGGGAGTGGCCATATAGAGGTAAGTATAACGTCGATATAAGCCTTTATGCAAGGGCACGTAAACGCGAGTCACTGTCATAACCTTTAACGAATACGTATTTTCATGGGAGCACTCTCCGTGAAACGAAAACGTTCTTAAAAGCACTTACATCTGACCCGTCCAAAATCATAGACCATGGAAGTCAAGCCCAAGTGGCATATACATTTTCTTGAATTGATAAAAGTGAACTCGCCTTATTAAGAGGTTTTCAGTACACCACGCTCGCGAATTTATATTATCATCAATATACTAGGCCAAATAACAAACTGCCCTCTTGAAAACACGTCGTTCAGCGGGCGAAAATTGAATTTGACGGGCCGCAAATACATTTGCAGCCCTGTTGCTGATTGGCTGAGAAGGCATCGCGCGACAGCCTAAGTATGCGCTCGGGCACAAATGAAGCTCCTCAGACCACAAATAATATTCCCTCCAAAAGTCATGTTATTGTCCTCTTACTTGCTTAGAAACCGTCAGAACGTAAGCTTGGTGCATGAGATGCAAATCATGGTACGTAAACGCAGGGAAACTAAAATTTACAGCAATTCTGGCGACGCCCCTGACTACATGGCGATATTATATTAGCATCCCCGAGATAATATCCCGGCAAATTCTGATAATAGTAACATGCTGAGAATATTTCTATTTTTCAACTGAATTGCATGGTCAAGTATGTTGGTACAAGTAACCCTTTTCGTACACTGAGGTACCTAATTGTTGAATTAAGTTCGCTGTCCGAATTTTAATTTGGTACTGTAGCTTGTTATTTTGTTGTTGTTTGTTTGCTTGCTTGTTTGCTTGTCATTGTTTGTTTGTTTGTCTGTTGTTGTTGTGCGTGTTTTTTACATCATAAAGGTAAAGCACTATATCTAGCGTTGGTAGTTCCTTCAGCTGGAATTAAGCTGGTCTCCCAGGAAGCCGACGGTTTCTCTCTCTCTCTCTCTCTCTCTCTCCCCATCAGTACTACGTTTTAAGGATATTTAAAGCTATTTAAAGCTAAACGGAAAGGAAGGAAGTCGAAACAAGTGTGAGGTGACTGGAATTCGAACTCGAACCTCTCGCTTCAGAAAGCCGCGCACTAACATCAAATCAACTGAGCTACACTTGATCCTCATTCTGAAGATGGCTGTGGAACCTGCCGAAACATGTAGATTATGAAACAAATCAAGAGTCTCATTCTTTCCTTGAAGTTCATTTTTCAAATGTCGTTTATCGCAGAGCAATGGTTCGACAGAATTAAGTACGACGTCTGAACATAGTTCATCGCTCCAACGTACGTCGCTCCAATAGTCGGACATGCAGTACGACACATAATTGAAGTTAGTAATATATTTCTGTAAATCTCCGAATTTGCGACAGTAAAATTAGAGAAAATTGTTGTTAAAGAAAATCGAACTATTTTTTCTAATGAAGTTTTCAGCATGATATTATTTAGAGTTTAATTTCGAAAGCTGATTGAAAGGATGAATGAAACACGTAACGCCAAAAAGAAACATCTTCTGCACCCAGTCAATTACTATTTTATGTCTGCTGTTGATTGACAACACACTTTGAACACTTTTCGAAGGGTTTTTGGTCATATATTTAGCAAAAGGCAAGCCCCCATCGATGTCTAATCCATTCTGACACGGACTTATAAAAGATAACCTTACAAGTTTACCAGACTAACCAAACACAGAGCGCACGAATGCTTTAAGGCTCACCTGTTTGGACTTAGTTAGCAAATGATATTTCCCTAGAACTGAAAACACTCTGGATAAACGTCCCACCACGTTGAAAATTTGCTAAGAAAGAAGACCTGAGGGGATGTGGCGAAAGAAGAACTAGCTATCATTACGTGCGCTTATCACAATCAATCGTAAAACGCTTGCCATTGATAGAAGATTGTGCTAAAAGCATTTTTGTCCATCATTGAGGTCATACTGAACTTATAACAAAGCTCGTGAAAAAATACAGAAATGAAGCCAATAATATACTTTTTGGTAAAAGCGGATTATATGTCACAAGATAGTGAGATTGGTTGAGTATAAGGATTTAGAAATGGCGTGGATTCAAAGATCCTCATTGGCGCGGTAGTCATTAGCTTTCAATCATGTTTCACCGACTGATAAGTGAAAATGGTACAATTGCTTACGATAACTTTGGTTACAGAGTGATGGTGATAACACTGCACTAGACCTCACAACAAGATGAACCTTTTAAACAGTCGTATTCACTCAATCTGAGGTTAATGTATATTGGAAATGAAGACCAACAAGGTTCAATTCATTTAAGAAAGGAAACAAGCCAGAAACAATTTCAAATGGAAGAGATGATTTACCATGTTCTCTACGTTTTCGCTCTTAAATTTTCTTTTTTTCTTTTACGTTTCTTCTGATTGCAGCTGCGTTGCATTTGTTTCTTGTATTTGCAACTGGAATTTTGCATATCTGTGTACGACTTATGGAGAGCATGTTGTTTTTTCACTTGAAAATCAAAACGTAAGCGCCCCCACACTTTTACGTATCTTTACGTACGTCTCCGTAACGACAAGTTAAATTTCAATGACACTAAAGTTACAAATAATGAGAAAGTTACATATACTTACCAGTAACGACAGAATTCCATGAAACATCAAGGTTTCTTCTACCTGTAAAGAATCACAATAAGGTCCACTTGAATCGGACAATTTTTGGATTAGTTAACGATTAGATGGTTTAGGGTGAGTGGATGGAGCACACGAATCAATAGAAAACGTATCCATAGTCATTGGGTGAAGTAAATTTAAGAAATCTATGCAAAATTTTATAAATTGCTAGCGTTCTGATTGGTCTGTCACTGTGTGATTTCAGTTTATACAATAATTCGTATACTACGCGCGCTCTGATTGGTCTAGAACCATGTAGTACACACGTATAGATGACGCCACTGAATCTTACGCGCGCTCTGATTAGTTGAAATGTTTCGATGAATATTACAAATCAAATATGGTCTATCTTTCTGTGAGTCTGTACTCTAATAGATGCACAGAAGACGTCAAAATGTGACGAGAACAACAGGCAGTCACGCTATTCGACTTCGTCTCGTGGCGCACTTTTTTGTTCTCACTACATTTTGAAGTCATCTGTGCATCTATTAGAGTACAGACGCACGGAAAAATGGAATCTATTTATTAAATAGACGCACGGATGGCGCCACAGAATATTTCGCTCGCTCTGATTGGTTTGTCACCGTGTGTGATTAAAGTACAGACACACGGATGACGTCACAGGATATTTCGCTCGCTCTGATTGGTCTGTGACCGTGTGATTAAAGTACAGACGAACGGACGACGTCACAGAATAATTCGCGCGCTCTGTTTGGTAATGCATTTTAATTATTATCATATAAGTGTTAAATGAATGGATTCCATTTAACGTGCTTCTGTACTCTAATAAATGCCCAGAAGATGTTAAAATGTGCCAACTTCGTCTTACTGCATACTTATTTACTCTGACCACAGGTTGACGCAATCCACGCAGCTGCTAGAATATAGGGGCACGGAAAAAATGAAGGAATCTTTAGATGAATGCATTCTATTAACGATAAGATAGATGTTATAAAAATCAAATGTTAAATAGCTGAACGGTTAGATTAAAAATATGTCTTGACGGAATGGTCCCATGAATGTCTAAGTAAGTATGTGGTTTTATACAATTATGAGGTCAGGTCACAGCTGTTCAAAACCGATTAGTTTTATTCCAGGGTTAAAACGGATAACTATGTTTCTTAAGGGTTTAATCCTAGCTTATGCTAATCGTTCTTTGATCAGCCTGACGAACATGAGATTATTGGATTAATTCTGGATGCAATTTCGAACTTTTAACTTTATCACTATTCACACACACATATTAAATTAAGAGTCACAAACAACAAACTTGACCCCAGTCGTTCCAATCGTGCGCGCTGTATTGTGGGAAGGATTTAGTCTATGTACAGGCCATTGCGCAGGCGTTGTCAAGGGATCGATTTATTCTACGTATAGGCGATTGCGCGCTGCTCTTCGGCATGTTGTTTCAAGGTTAGGAATTTCCAAGCGCGCGCGTAATCGAGAGAAAAAACTTCCTTGCTAGCTTGTTCAGGTAGGTAAATAATTGAGAAAATATAGAAAAACAAAACAAGGCAACTTACTTTAAATATGAACACTCTAGAAGAGAGTCTGTGAGAAGACTATCTTGTAGGTCCTTATTAGGTGTGTACGGGATATCACTGAGCGGGATGACTCGCGGGACGGACAGCACTTCTCCTGCCACGAGAAGACTGTCTTGCAGATCTCCACCAGGTGTATCACCATGCGGGATGTTTTGCGGGACAGACAGCACTTCTGCCGTAATGACCCTGTCTTGTAGGTCCTCTTCAGGTTTACAAGTAGCATCACCACAATGGGTGGTTTGCGGAACAGATGACACTGCTGCTAATAGTAGACTATCTCGAAGATCTCTATCAAGTGTATGCGGGCTATCACTATGCGAGACAGAACGAGTTTCTTTTGCGTCATTTATGGAATTATTTGGACTTGAAAATGAGAAGAGTAATGGCGTTTCTGCATGGATATCACTGCAACTGGATGATTGGTCGAGACATTGTGGAGTCATGTGGGAATAGGCAGAACCGCTAGCATCATTACCATCATTTTCATCATCATCATCACCGATGACACTACAACATTTATTATCATCTTCCTCATGATTGACATCAAGCAGTTCAAAAGACGTCGATCTCTCATCTACAAAGCCATCTTTATTGGAGGCTTTTTTATTCTCGTGGAGATTTTCCTCTTTAGGTTTTGCATTTGCTGATGGATGTTTTCCATTCAAAGCGGTACGCTTTGACAACGGGTTATCAAGCTCTCTCAAACTATCATCATCATCATCATCATCACCACCACCATCATCATCATCAGAATCAGACAACTCGTGTAACTCATTCATGCATCCATAAACCATTAGTGGAGTTGAGTGGCTAGTAGCCATGCATTTTCTTAGATTCATCTTCAGTGAAGACTTTGGGTATGAACTCTGAATTCTTGCTGGTGTGCCGTACGAGTTATCAAAAAGGTTTGGAGTACAGCTTCCTTTGTAATCGCAAAAACAGAAACTTTCATTGTCTTCCTTTGTGGATGTATCAAGAACGGAAGAACAAAGAGCATCGTCCTCAACTTCTCTACCATCGTCTCTATCTCGCGGAAAGTCTGGTGTTAAATGTTCTGTCGGAATGTCATTTTCCAAATTACTGTCATCGTAATTGTTATCAAATTCGTTACAATTGACGCCCAACAGATCCGTTCCGCAAGCTCCGTGCACATTTGTTCTATCCACAGGAGCTGAATTTTCTTCGCCAACAGTTTCCAAGGTACGGTAGCTGCAGCCTTCACTTACGTCTTGGTTACCTTCGTTAGAATTGACTTCAGTATCTACTCCACAGGCATCCCGCAGCAAAGAATCTGAAATATCATCCTCGCACATGAATAAATAATCATCAAATGAACAACACAAAGACTCATTTTCAAATTCAAAGTTTTCTTGTTCCAATGTATTACTGTTGTTACGATCAATAAGTGTTTGACAATTTAAATCTTTTGCAGGCGTAGTAATTTCCAAAGACTTCTGTTTTGATATGCAATTATTTTCAAGACAGTGCACACCAGTCAATTTCTCGGGTTCATTCATGTTTTTATACTCGCAGCTGTGCGCACTTGAATCTTTTACATCATTGTTTAAAATGTTAGTTGCAGCATTATCTTTAATAGGTGTACTCTTCTTCAAAGGTACTTCCTCAAGACTTTGTGTCTGGTTGCTGACTTCAAGGGTATCAAAACCATTCCAATAAGATAAATCATTTGCAAGTTCTAAATCAAACAAAAATTCTTCAAGGTCTTCAGTTGGACAATACACCAGTGAAGAACGTTGATTGCTGGAAAATTTTGACGATGGTGCATTACACTGACGAGATTTCACGTGAGAATCGTTAGCCGCGTTCTCTTTCCCCTCAAGTGGAGGCCACTCCCTGTCGTCCATCATCCGTGTGTCCAAGCCACTAATAGTGTCTTTACTGTTTGTATTACTTGTATCTAAAGTCACATTGGCTAGTACAGCACTAAGACCCTCAATGCATGATATATCAGAATGGTATGCCTCTGATCTTTCACCGTAACCAATAGACTGGTCCATTTCTGGTACCTTTCCTTTGGATTGGCTTCCTTTACTGTTTGTATAACTTGTATCTAAAGTGTCATTAGCCAGTACAGCACTATGATCCTCAATACATGAGATATAAGAATGGTATGCCTCTGATCTTTTACTGTAATCAATAATAGACTGGTCCATTTCTGGTACCTTTCCTTTGGATTGGCTTTTTTTACCGTTTGTATAACTTGTATCTAAAGTGTCATTAGCCAGTACAGCACTATGACCCTCAATACATGAGATATCAGAATGGTATGCCTCTGATCTTTTACTGTAATCAATAATAGACTGGTCTATTTGTGGTATCTTTCCTTTGGGCTGACTTCCTTGGTACCCACTCCTTTCGTGACTAGAATAATCAAGAGATAAACCACAATGGTGTATTTTATTCCTACAGCTGTTCTCTGATAGAGTCCCACAAAATTGCTTCTCATTTTTGGTGCGGTCTGAAGATGAAAGTCCCCTTTCACAATAAATCTTTTCAGGAGACAAGTTCAGGTATTGATCATTGTTGAAAAAGGAGCTTATTAAGTTACCATGTTCCTGTAGAAATACTTTGTCCTTAAAGGTACCCTGTGTTTGTGTAAGGAGTGTCCTGAGATTCATAGCATAGTTGGCTTTTCTCTGAGCCAAGCAGACTGACCAGCATTAGAGCTGTTCTGTTCTGACTGATGTCATATATACATGTAGGACTATAAACCATGCTTGGTGTTGTTATATCTGAACCTGTGAATTAAGTACATTTAGAAAAGGCATTAGATACAGCAAAATCCAGTATCCTCAAGCCTGTACAAAACCCTTGCTATATGAGTTGAAGAAGCATTATCCCTCAGCAATAAAGCTATTGTATTTCAGTGAGGGAGACAAGTACTTAAAAAAACAACCTAAGTAACTTCTTTGACATGCTGGCACTACAGTATCCTGCATAACATGATTCTAAAAATTATGCCATGTTACACAAAGCTACA
This sequence comes from Telmatactis stephensoni, assembly GCA_029948255.1. NCBI lineage: Eukaryota > Metazoa > Cnidaria > Anthozoa > Actiniaria > Isophelliidae > Telmatactis > Telmatactis stephensoni. Next base: position 442,028 of record JALIZF010001777.1, read on the forward strand.
TGTAAAACAAGGGTTTAACCATCTAACAAAATTGGTAAGGACGAGAAGATGATTCCATAGCAATAAAGAAAAATTCCCTTCAGGTTGCTAATAGGGACATCCTGCTACTACTACTTTGTGAACATTACAAAGACTGGTATTAAGGCATCCCACTTTTGTGGATACTCCCTATTAGTTATTATACACACCAAATTAATTCAGTCCTAAGGGTACCTGCAGTAGGAGTTGACTGTATGTCATCACACCAAGGGTGTGGTTGCTCAAAGGTAGGCTAGCTTTAACCTAGGGTTAAGTCTAAAGAAAACCTTTGGTTTTAACCCTGGGTCAGTGCTAACCCAGCTTGGAGCAACTGGGCCAAGATCAATAAAATCAGTAAGATGAGGCTTACCTGTTGTACGGGTTTCATCATTTGAAGTAATTGAGCCTGGTGTATCACATGACAGCACCAAAGGTGAAGCTGCCATGAAACTAATTTCTTGTTGAGAACATTGTCTATAATGTTCATGGGAGAATGAGGTGTTGTTTGTAAAACTTTGATGACTAATCTACTCCTTCATTCACTGTATAAATCAATTACATGTCTTCCCAGGTGACTTAGATGAGACAGATATGGTTGCTGTTCGAAACATTCTTAAATAGTCTTTCAATATCTCTATGACTGTTCTGTCAGAGCTGTCTGGTCTTGAAATATGATTAGCTACTAATCTGTGTTGTCCTGAATCCGTGATTGAGTGCAGTCACAAGTTTTGATATCCTTGAGGCTTGTTTGTGAAGATGTACTGGTTTGGGAGTTGGTCATCAAAGATGGTAATCCTCGGAAACAAAGTTTAACCATTGAACCAACAAAACACTGTTCTACACATTGGTGTACAAGTTGTTCCAATGGTATTGGTATGTTTTCAGATGAAGCAATCAAACTGTCTATAAACCTTGAAGAAAAGAAAACCAAAAATACTAAATGTACCTGTAAGCTATTATCATGTAGTCGCATCATGTGTCAAAGCATTTAAAGATGTGCTGGAAATATAGAGCTCTAGAACATCCTGATACAATGATGTAGCTCAAGAGCAATTTACCTGTTGAAATGAGTAGCACTTGTACCAAAGAATACCTCAAGACATTGACCAAATATTGTAACATCAGTGACTTGTGTTCTGTCTGACACAGTCATATTGACTCTATATCGATACACAACATCCTTCTTGGAATACTGCTGTCCACATTTACTGCAGGAGAGACTACCAAACAATAATCTTATCAATCATTATCTTAACCCTTTTTATTAAAAGTTCAAGAAAGTGAGAAATTTTACTGAGGCTTTTTCTGGGGTAGTATTAAAGTGTTGCAGTCTACATGTTATCGTCAATGTACTTCTAATCTTACCCTGAGTATCACGTAGGCTATAATATTATTTTTCTATTATGCTCTGATGAACACCTTCAGCACAAGAGAGAAAAATAATCAACTTCTCGCACTCATCATAGTATAAAAGAGAGGAAAATAATAACCTCTGATACTCAGGATACTATGTTATTATGTTGTGGTTTGAGACTTTCCACTGGTTTTTATTTATTTTTTGTTTGTTTGGTCATTGTAAATAAATAAATAATAATCAATAAATAAATAATCTTTTCACAGCAGACTATCCATGTAGTGGTTCTTCATCTGCTGGCACTCACACTGACACTACCTCTACTTCAAATATTTTACATACATTTATGCTCAACTCACATGTTGATTTTTGCTGAGGGAGGAAAAAACAGAGAACCCAGAGAAAAAACCCTTGTATGTGGCATGGTAGAGAACAACACATCAAACAAACTCAGTTCACATAATCTAGCACCCAAGCTGGGACTCAAACCTGAACCACAGCTGTGAATGGTCATTATTTAATTACTCTCACTACTAGGCCAACCATGCCACCCATTGTTCTGCTTTTATTATCCATCTTCCTATAGTTGAAACCTCTTTAAGGAGGCTTCCTACAATTTTTCTAGTGCTCGACCGGTCAACTTGAAACGGCTATAGTTCTTACATGAAAGCACCTACAGTTATGACCTTTCGTCCACTTACTCCATAAAGACTGAAATTTCTATTGGTGGGTGTTTTGTTTACATCAGGGTTACCATAGCGACGAAACGATGACGTCACAGTTTTAGGTTCCAAGCAATTTTACGCGTTTTTTGACCTAAACTTTTAAAATGACAAACAAGACGTTAATATTTAGGACTTTGCCTAGCAGCATACGAATTTTGGAGAAATTCGTATAGACAGATTTTGAAATATTTGAGGCGCAATTTTTTAACCCCAAAAATCACAATTTCTAGTCTTCGATTCAATAATTTTAAAAGCAAAACAGCATGACAACTTTTCGACTGTCCAAATGTTGTTCAAATATCAGACTACTTCTCTACGAAGTTGCACGTGAGAAAGTGCTTTGGATCTCCGTCAGCATACGTCCATTTAAACATGAAATTGGGCAAAATTTTATCAAAATTTATACACAAGACGTTTAGTGCTCCTAAAGAAAAGTCTCTCGGTCAACTGTTTTCTCCCTTTGGTGAGTAGAACTTTAGTAAATTTGCAATAAACTGTGCAAGCGCCAGTGCAATTCAATTGAAGCTTTCCAAGGTACTGAAATCAAATTTCAAAGTTGAGTATATTCGGTGTAACTTAGCGCAGCAAGATTTGGTTGGTTGTTGTTGTTTTCATTCTCACATTCCTGCATGCAGGCATGCTTCAGTATGCTAATTCGAGGCAATGGTCACCATGGCGTGACGCGCTACCTCACTACTGCGTTTCCGTACGCGTGCTCTAAGTTTGGAATGCGTTCCCGGCTTCGGGTTTTTTTCTGTTAACAACTTACCTTCAACGTTTCCATAATGAACACAGTAGTGAAGTAGCGCGTCACGCCATGGTAACCATTGCCTCGAATTAGCATACGAAGCATGCCTGCATGCAGGAATGTGAGAATGAAAACAACAACTTGAACCTAGAATCTTGCTGCGCTAAGTTACACCGAATATACTCAACTTTGAAATTTGATTTCAGTACCTTAGAAAGCTTCAATTGAATTGCACTGGCGCTTGCACAGTTTATTGCAAATTTACTAAAGTTCTACTCACCAAAGGGAGAAAACAGTTGACCGAGAGACTTTTCTTTAGGAGCACTAAACGTCTTGTGTATAAATTTTGATAAAATTTTGCCCAATTTCATGTCTAAATGGACGTATGCTGACGGAGATCCAAAGCACTTTCTCACGTGCAACTTCGTAGAGAAGTAGTCTGATATTTGAACAACATTTGGACAGTCGAAGAGTTGTCATGCTGCTTTGCTTTTAAAATTATTGAATCGAAGACTAGAAATTGTGATTTTTGGGGTTAAAAAATTGCGCCTCGAATATTTCAAAATCTGTCTATACGAATTTCTCCAAAATTCGTATGCTGCTAGGCAAAGTCCTAAATATTAACGTCTTGTTTGTCATTTTAAAAGTTTAGGTCAAAAAACGCGTAAAATTGCTTGGAACCTAAAACTGTGACGTCATCGTTTCGTCGCTATGGTAACCCTGATGTAAACAAAGCACCCACCAATAGAAATTTCAGTCTTTATGGAGTAAGTGGACGAAAGGTCATAACTGTAGGTGCTTTCATGTAAGAACTATAGCCGTTTCAAGTTGACCGGTCGAGCACTAGAAAAATTGTAGGAAGCCTCCTTAACTAACCTAAATATATAACTTACCCACCATAAAACCCTAAACCTAACCTTATAGTTGAAACCTCTTTAACTAACCTAAATATATAACTTACCCACCATAAAACCCTAAACCTAACCTTATAGTTGAAACCTATTTAACTAACCTAAATACATAACTTACCCACCATAAAACCCTAAATACATAACTTACCCACCATAAAACCCTAAACCTAACCTTATAGTTGAAACCTCTAAACTAACCTAAATACATAACTTACCCACCATAACACCCTTAACCTAAACTTATAGTTGAAACCTCTTTAACTAACCTAAATATATAACTTATCCACCATAAAACCCTAAACCTATAAACCTTATAGTTGAAACCTCTAAACTAACCTAAATACATAACTAATAAAGATAACATAAATAATAAAGAAAAGAAAAGAGTTATCTCTACTACATAGGGGCACCCTCTCTCATGTGAACGGGCCCTTACAGCGCCTTCCCTTAGGTAAAAATAATGGAATTGTAATTCATAGGTCATTTCAAGTGCATTGGGAAATAACTTTTTTAATTCCAGATACAGTATATTCTAGTGTACAAGTTATGAGCACCTCAAGCATCAAGCGTAGGCACCCAGAGTTTTCTTTTCCTCTTCCTATGTTTTAACTCCTTATTTTCTCTTACTTTCTTGACCAAAACAACAACTAAACTACTACTACGTTGTCCGCGTCTCAGAGATTTATAATTTACACACACACAAATCATGAATCACAAAAATTTGAAAGAGAAGTTACTCACGAGTTATCGTCATCTACAGTCCTCAGTCTCATGAAACACTTGACACAGCTTGGGAACGAGAAGTTTCTGTGAACACACAGCACTTTGACAAGAACGTAAACTGCACTTCTTGTAGCCATCATTTTTGGATGATTTCTGTATCGAAAAATCACTAATTTCTCAAAAAAGATCATGCAATCGAAGAAATAACAATAAAGCAATAGTTGGAACAGATATTATAAACGAAAAATTATATCTTTCAGAGAAAAGACAGAAATCTTTTCACGTGCTTCGAAACTAGTAGCTTGAAATCGCCCGCCATATTCTTTAGTCTAGTGCCCAGTATGTCTCATATGTATTCATCACAGGAAGACCGCATGGTACAGGTAAATTTTAGAAAAAATTAACTAACAGCATCCCCAAGTTACAAATCAATAATTATAATAAAATATAATATATTAACCTATACTCCGAACAACATATTCAGAACATTAAGATTACTAGATTTTGATTGGTTCGAATGTGTCCCCAAGGATTTGAGACAATTGATTAGCATAATAATAAAACTTCGCCGAATAGACTACCCCGATTAGACATTAAAATTATTAAGTGTCTAGATAGCGCAGCGGTCTAAGGTGATATCTAAAGGTATGGATTAGGGTCCGGATATCGTCTCCCTCCCTGGCCTTTGGGCTAAGTCAACTGTTGTATGTAGCACCGGGATAGCGTGGATGTGGCCGAAATCTTCATCCGTAACGTAAGTCGATTCGATGTCTCAGCTTCTTGGAATGTCTCGGGAGAATCGTCCCAAAATTTTCTTTTTCTCTTATTTTTTAACTGTTTCTATATTTATTTTGTTACTTTGTTTCCGGGGGATGCAACCGATTAAGTGTTGCATGTTCGAGCCTCATGATGGATGCCTGGATTTTTCTTTCGGTTTTTTTTTTTTCCTCTCTTTTTTTTCTTTTTCTTTTTCTTTTCTTTTCTTTTTCTTCTCCCTTTTTTATGCTGGGCCTATGGGCCCAGTATACTTGTTTTTGGCGAGTTAGGTATGATCGGAATTTCGGGTGGGTAGCTCCCTTGTCTGACAACAATGTGTTTGACAGACATGTGTCTAACAAGCCTATATTGCTTCAAAACAATGATGTTTGCAAAGACGAATGTAAACTGAAAATCAAATTTGTTTATTAATACTACTAGTATCATTAAGATCAGAAATTTGTGACTCAAATAAACGGAACGTTTTTAAGCAATGTAGCAATGCAACAAACCTTGACTGATAAAAAGCCTTAAATTAGGATATTGATAGTCTTGAGAAGTACTTGTTGAGAAAGAGTAGAAAGATAGAAACCTGTACATGTAAATCCGTGTGATAAATCAAAGACAATTTTGCCATAAAATATTCAATGACTATTATATATAGCGCGAAAGCTCATTTATCGAGATTTCTATGAATTGCTCTCGTATTTTGATTATAAAAAGGGCGTGTATGATTGTTACAAGTTCTGTTCCGAACCAATCAGAAATGGGTGTTCCCACGGTCAAATAAACAATAAGATAACAATCTTCGGGCTAGCTCAAGTCCAAAAATTGTTTTTTTGTTTGTTTGTTTGTTTGTTTTCGTTTTTGTTGTTGTTACGTTGTTGTTGTTGTTGTTGTTGTTGTTGTTGTTGTTGTTGTTTTGGGGGGAGGTGGGGGAGGGGGGCAATTGCTCCACTGGCTCTCCCTCGCTACGCCACTGAAACCGGCATGTACATTGAAACACTGCAGTTTACGGCATGCAGTAAAGAATTTTTACACCACAACAAGTAACACCCTTTAAATCGACATTCTTCAGTCTCAACTGAAAATTACTAAACCCCACAATTTCTCTGTATATTTTAGTTGTCATATATGCCCAGCAGACTTGACACGCTTTTCCCGTGTCAAGACTTGTTATTAATAATTTTGGATTTGTTTGAAAATTAAGATTCAGCAAAATTCATGAATCATTAATTTATGCATAACTTCTATATTGCATATGTTTTTAATATCCTCCTTTGTTTCTAACTCTTTAAAATGGCAACCTGCTTGCGATGCCTTATAATACTCAGCTTAGCTCATTTATCGTTTTACAAAACTGTCGATTTAATACTTTTCAAGCAAAAGACAGGGTAAAGTAAAGTGGGACATCACTGTAGCATAAATTTCCAGTCGTTTTCTCCTTGAAAACTCCTCACAGCTAGCCAATAAGAAATGTTTTTACTTCGCTGACCAATGAAAATATACTTTACATTTATACAAAAGTAAATGACGTCACTGGACGGGATTACGACTCTTGGGTTTCAGGCGTTCCCCACCGCCGAGCCAAACTGAAAGGACTGGGAGCTAGGAAGCGACTTGAACGTCCAGCTGCTTCTCAAAACCTGTTCACCCGCTGAGTGAAAGGTCATGGACAGGTCATGGACAGGCGTGTTGTTCAGTGAGGGGGGCGTAAGGGTTTGCGGTGATGCGGTTTTGCGCTATTTTTGATGCGGTTTTGCGGTTATTTGTTATTTTAAACTGCGTTTTTGCGGTTTTTGACTTACGCGGTTTGCGATTTTGGGGATTTTGACGATTGTTGTTGCGGGTTTTTTTTCCTCAATTTTCTTTGCAGTTTTGCGGTTTCCATACCCCCCTTACCACCCCGCCCTCTTTAGATATTTTGCACTGAATGGTTGCAGGTTCAAATTTGAGCTAAAACGTTTAATTGTCTGTTTCTTTGTTTGAAAGATCATTACAAAGATGACCTGAAACCTACGCAAAAACACAGAAAGGACAACCTTGCTCATTTCTCTTTTACAACAGTGCGTAAATAATAGTCCTTTGTGTAACAGTCTCCTAAAAAATCTGTTTGTTCAAGGAATGACGATTTAGACAAGGCGCAAACTTTGAAGGATATAAGTTGAAAAATCAAGGAGATACGAATTTTCAAAAATCGAAATTTGTTGGTATCTCTTGCATAACTGTAAGTGTTTTCATACAAAATTTGCTTTTTTGAAAATTCGTATCTCCTTGATTTTTCAACTTATATCCTTCAAACTTCACAGTTTTACTGATTTTGATATGCTCTTTCCAGCTATGGTAATTGTTTTTAAGTTTGGAAACTTTTGGAATTACATGAAAACGCCGTTAGTATGAAATGACTCAGTAGCAATTCACAAAATACGTCATTTACACGATAAGATTGCAGAATACGTCTTGGTAACAGTCATATTCGCATTCAGCTATGTTACCGTACCTGCCTCTACCCCAAAATGCCTCCAGGTGTTTGATTTTTCGAAAATGCGCCTAGCATAATTGATACTGCTTTGAAATATTTTGAACAAGAGAGATATCATACCTAGTCTATCATCTTTATAAGACCACCACTGGATGTGACTTGCTCAAAATTGGCCAAAACCTCATTTTCGTTTAGAAACATGTAGTTCCAGTGGCCTGAGCGACGCGAATTTGATATCAAGTTTTGTATTTAGTTTTAGAAGGGGAATTCAACGCAGTAGGTCTTTGCAGTTCTAGTCAAGAGTAATGTCTATATATATCAGAACAGTTGTCATATATCTCCTATTCCTGTTCAGTTCAATAAGCCTGGATGAGCAAAAAGTAAATATAGAGTATCCAAACATTAGGCCCGGCCATGGGTTTAAGTATACAGTATCTGAGATACTTTAATTTGGGTGAACGGTATTTTGTTGTCACAGAGCAGGTATAACAGCCGATTTTAATGTAAATATATTTGTGGGAAAGTAACCAGGTTCCATGATAATTGTAAAGTGTTTCTCTGGTTAAAAGATAAAGTTTCAAAAACTAAATATCCCGACGTTTCGAACAATTCCCGACTGTTCGAAACGTTGGGATATTTTAGTTTTTGAAACTTTATCTTTTAACCAGAGAAACACTTTACAATTAGCTGATTTTAAGGTGTATATATAAATATTTCATTGAAAAAAATGGTATATCAGTATCCGGCACTATTTCCTACCCCCCGTCAAAAGTCCGAACATTGCCGAACGAAAGCGAACTTAACCCGAACAGACTCGAACATACAGAGACCCGACCAGACAGCCACAAGTATTTTGTGGGCGGAGATCCAAAAGTGTTTGGCAATGTTGGGAGTTTTCCGACAGAAGAAAAACGTCAATTACTAGCGGTAGGCGTTTGAAATATCAGAGTTCGCAGAATATAGAAAACCGCAGTAACAAAAATGTAACCTCGCTAAGAAAAAAGCCGTTCTTCACAAACTCGCACGACCTTGGACGGCTGTTTTCTCGCAGCACTTAAAACTCAATGCACTGGTTTCTTTCTTTGATTTTCAGGCTGGCATTAATCTTTCAACATTACCTCGTTGTCCTTTAGCTGTAACATAAAAGATGCATTGAAATCAATACAAGAGATGTTGACATAGGAACCCTCTTATGATATTACACTTTCTGTTTCTAGTGCGAATAACACAATCTTTAATTAAACTTTAGTTATAGCAGGTGTAGTCTCACACTTTGCCTTCTTATATACATATAAGTGTGCAAATATGGTAATTTATTTTTGTTTTCGACATTTTGCACAATGCTTTTTTCCCAAGTTTTCAATTTCTGCTCAAATCTCGATTTTTCCTGTTAGATACGATAGTTTATAAAAAGCCGCACTTACATAAAGATTGAAGTTCATAAAAATTAAGAAATGTCACTAATAATTGGATTCATCCGGAGGACTATTCGTTTTTTGGAGCATCAGACTATGTATTTTTATTATTGTTATTATTATTATTATCATTACGAGATTCGGCTTCGATTTGGTTTGGTGCTTTACCCAAACAGCACATTTTACAAACTGTTTTTCGGCATTCTTTGATAAAAGCGCCGTGTATAATTGGGTTCATACAACCAGAAGTACTAGCCATGAATATCGCAAATAAGCAAACTTGTCTTGGTACTGATAACAATCCAATGAATACAACTAGCATCACTACGATTACTAAAGGCGCCCAGCATACTATAAAACTAAACAGGATTGCGCTAACAAGCTTTGTCAGCCGTATTTCCTCGACGGAGAATCTTCCCGCTTGCATCGTTGCGTTGTGCTGTTGGACGTATCTCCAGACTTTGTAATAACAAAACCCAATAACAGAAAATGGTAAAACGGACAGAATAATTACCATCAATACTGCAAAGGTTATGTCGATATTATGGTAGTCAAAGGTGCAGACAACAAACGCTGAAACAAATGTAAATTTGTCGCCCTTGAGAATATAAGTAACGGGTCCCACGATGGCAATGACCCAACCCAATAAAATAGTTTGAATAATAAAGCGTTTGGTGTAAAATCTTTTATGAAAAGGAGTTTTCAACATTTTAGTATAACGATGGACAGCTACAAGACTCATTGTCAATATCGAAGCTTCGCAACTCCAAACTGCTACAATTCCTTGAAAAGAACACCATCTACTTCCAAAGACCCATTTCCCCTGGAAAAGCGTTACAACCGAGAATGGCATAGCAATTGCAGCCAGGATTATGTCAGCGATTGCATGTGACATGCTGTAGAGTCTAAAATTCGTAGGGATAGTCTTTCGTTGTATGAAGGTTTTACAAACGACGAGATTTCCTGTCAGAGAGAAAATCATAATCACCATTGCAGATAACCCTTCGATAATTGCAGTAACTTGGCTCCTTTGGTAAAATCGCACATCTTCAACCCCCGTGAAATTGTTAGCCATTTTTTGATAACTGCGTTTGCTTCTCCAACGTTTGATACTTTACTTCCCTTGCTTAATATTTGGCCAGTTCGAAATGCAAACAGAGAGCTTCGATCGTTGCTGTCCGTGAGCAGCCAAATACAGACATATTACAAGGAATACACTTCTTGAAGCTCCGACCAAATGTATTTAAGTACGTACATCCCGCATTATTAAAAAAATATGCTGCTTAGGGCACAAAAGATCTTTCTATCCACGTATCGCATGCAGTTGAAGATGAAGATGGCCCATGGAGCGTCGAATGAAACTCCAAATGATCTCAATATAATTCTGCTATATTACATAAGGGTGGTTAAAAGTATATGTAGAGTTTTCACTATAGCACTCAGATCACATTAGCTTAAGGGTCTTTGTTTTTAGCACGCATATTATAGGAGAATTCTATGATGGCAGGTGAATTTTTAAAGTAAATAACGACTCAAATTGTCATCTCATGTTCTTGCTACGATGAGGCCAGATTTTATCAGAGTGTACCAAACGAAAGTTTAATTGAAGAACACGACGTCTTTTGTCTTAAATTCAAAAAATGAAAATTTTGTGTTCAAAAGTATCTTCAGTCGTCAATGTATTGACCAGTCAAAGTGATCTAATAAATCGCACTCACTCAGGTTCAGATCAGATGATTGTCTTTTTTCATGGTGAGTTTTAATTAAACTGCTACTTTCGTTACTAATGAAAAAGATAAGGACAACGTGATCATTCATTCTTTAAATGCTTAAACTTTTCAAACATTCTTTTTTCATGAAACGCTTGGTATATTAATAAATCCAAGCTAAGGTGTAAAATCGATTTATCTTGAATAGAATGACATCTGAATATATATGTGACACGAATTGTAATAGAGCATGAGTGCGCTTGTTATGAATGTCAACTGATTTATGGTAAACTGATTCAAAGCACTGAATCGATGGCTTCAATCACATTGTACCCTCCTGCAGTGAACTAATAACGTCTAGAAAATATCGTGTAATGATATAACTCTTTCTTTTTTTCTCCAATTGGAGAAAAAAAAAAGAGTTATAAAAGAAGGGAGGAAAGGAGAAAAGAACGAAGAAGGATGCAAGAAAGAAAAGTGGAAGAAAGAAAGAAAGAAAGGAAGGAAGGAAGGAAGGAAGGAAGGAAGGAAGGAAGGAAGGAAGGAAGAAGCTAAGGGAAAGAAGAAAGGAATGAAGGAAGGAAGAAAGAGAGGAAGAAAGAAAGGAAGGAAGGAAAAAAGGAAGGAAGGAAGAAGCTAAGGGAAAGAAGAAAAGAATGAAGGAAGGAAGAAAGAGAGGAAGAAAGAAAGGAAGGAAGGAAAAAAGGAAGAAAGGAAGGAAGAAAGGAAAGAAGGAAGGAAGCAACAACAACAACAGAAAGAAAGAAAGAAAGAAAGAAAGAAAGAAAGAAAGAAAGAAAGAAAGAAAGAAAGAAAGAAAGAAAGAAAGAAAGAAAGAAAGAAGAAAAGAAATAGACACTAACAACAAAAAAGGTTTTAACTTTAAAAGACACAATACAATGAATGAAAGAAAGAACGACTGCGCAACATCAAAACAATTGTGTGCAGTCTTTATTGGTCCCACAGCAACCAAATTTACTTTTGCTGGAATTAGAATTTATTGACCTTGCATCTCGTTTTAACTCGACATTCATTAAATTGTCTATAAATTGTAGTTTCTTTCACAATAGATTAGCAAGTAAATTGTAATATGATACATTTAATTATATTGAAAGAATGAACAATATATGGCAATTCATTATGACGACAAAACTCCGTACGTTGCAAATTGTAGCATCAGCATAGAAAGTCAGTTGTCAAATTTACTGTTTGTTGGAAGATTGAAAAATACGTAGTACGTGATAAACTAAAAATTTAATCTTCACAGATTCCATTCTAGATAAATATCCGTTTCCGTCCCTCAATATTGGAAATCCTTCTTGTCTCCATACAGTAACAATAGAACAGTATCTTTTAGATGACAGTTTTGGCATATATTCATCGATTCCAATGATTATTGAATTTAAATGAAGTCTTGACTGACACTGTATTTGTGCAAGTGTCGTCTTATTTGCTATGATAGCTTATAAAATACCATGGCATCAGTCGTTTTCGTTGACTTTACTGTTATCCATTCGGTTCACATGTACAAGTTCTGTGAATTCATTCGATACAAAAAGTGTATGCATGAGTTATGAGCTGAATATACAAAATGAGTCATGTATGTCAATGAAAAAAAATGAATAAAGATTTCGAAGGAAAGAAAGAAATACAAGCAAGATCTAAAGGAATACGAAGGATGAAAAAAAAAAGACTGAAAAGAAAAAAAAAAAAAAAGAAAAAAGAAAGAAAACGGAAAAGAAAGAGAGAATATAAATGAAGGAATGAATGAATCAATCAATCAATCAATGGATGGGTGAATAAATTAAAAAGAAAGTAAGTAAGTATAGAGTGCAAACAATATATCCGTGAAATACGAATTACTAAACAGTACAAAATAGTGCTAATTAACAATAGAATTTGCATAAAATTGCACAATTTAGCATTTTCAATATTTCACGGACATAGAGTGATCACACTTAATCCGTGAAATTGTACTAGCTAAATAATGCAAAATAGCACTAATATACAATAGAAAACAAAGGATCTTATATTTTTTTAGTACAAAATAGAGTTTGTACTTTTTCACGGGTTATATTAAGTGCGATCACTCTACTGTTTGCACTGATCTAAGTGAGCAAGTAAGTACCTCTCACGATTTTGTTGAAAATATAAATTCCTGACCATTATCCCCGACCAAATTATGTGGGAGCCTCCCAGGGGATGGGGGAGGGGTTAAAATACTGACGATTAAAACCGTATAGCGATTATTTATTTTAGAGAGTCACTTTAAAGCGGGGCTGAGGACTTATTAAAGAACGCCTAGTTCAGTGACTGAACTGTAAAGTATCGAAAGTTCACACGGAGCGATGCACCCTGTAGCTAGTACTACTGATAGCATGTGCAATTGCCACTCTTAAGCCAGACAACCTTTTTAAGACACGGCAGCCCTAAATCTTGGCACGCAGGACCGGTTATTTTGGGTACGGCATCCCTATAAGGCCAACAGATTTTCTTTTCGCACACGATGATGACGAAGGGTGGGATCGCGTGCCAGAATTACGGCTGTCGCGCCATATACAGGTTGTCGTAAATTGGACTTTAATTGCTCTAACACTGGTAGTATGTAGACCCGTTTTTGTATGAATAGCACGATCACAGCACGTTTACATTTAGGAATATCAAATGTTTTTATAAACATCACAGCATTAACACTACGGTCACTGTATGGCGCGCGGTGCGTTGACACTTGTACCAGCCGACTCTCTTTGTGAAGAATTTTACATTTCTTATTTCAAAAATGAAATATTGGTTTTATAACTGGGCTGATTGTTTTTCAACCTTTTGTCTATTTTACTGATACTAGTCTCTTTTAAAGAATTATAAAATTTTCTGCGTGTAGATTAATTATTTAGAAGGTAAGGGAGATGGCTTAGCGCCAATGGACCAATTACCTTTAGACTTGAGACTATATATTGTTCAATTGACACACGCATTATAACAAAATATTTACATAGTTCAAGACGTTTACAGCAAAGGCGAAATTACAATTCTTTGCACACTTTGTTAGACATTTGTAAAAGCTAAGTGTGTGGCTGCAGCCTAAATAGTAAAATCTCGACTCAACAACCACAACTTTCGACTCAACAGCGACAACTTTCGAGTCATCAACAGCCACAAATTTCGAGTCATTCGGCCACAACGAACTGAGCCAACAGCCGCCGGTAATTATTTTTATTTCAGCTGGCGTTGTGCGTAATGAAAATTGTGTTTGAGCATACATTAACAGGTTGAAATTGCTAAACGAAACCTTTCTGTATTCTATCGCTGGAAGGAACCAGAATTGAACACTCCCATCCGAATGCATGGCTTCATGTGCACATTCAGTCCCTCCAACATATCTCTCTTACTTCACAGCTACTGTATCATTGTGTTTGACACTGGTTACTGTCCCTGGCAATTTGCTTATTTGCTATGCGATTTACAGAGATCCGTTCCATGAACTACGAACACCGTTCAATTACTTGATACTAAGTCTTGCTTTGGCTGATCCTTTTGGTTGGAGTTGTCATGGATCCTGTATCTTTTGTCTTCCATCTAACAGAAGGTCTTGGAAGCAAACTGCAGATAGATATTAGACTCGTGCACATGCTGTACTTTATTCTTTCTACAGTATCAATACTTATCCTTGCAGCTTTGACATTTGATAGATACAGTAGCTGTTGTACAACCAATGGAGTACAAGCATAAATTGACCTAGCAAAAGAGCGGTGATTGTCAGTGCTTTGATATGGCTAGTATCCTTGGCCGTGGCTTCTGTCTACTTCAAACTGGGATACATATTGTACTCGCTCATTTTTACCAACTCTGTTGTCGTTTTGACATTTCTAGTCCTAGTTTTCGTTTATGCAAGTATCTACAAGCGTCTCAACAGCCAAGCCAAGCAGCTCAGCCAACAACGCAGGCCATCCGATGCACATACAAGGAGAGAAAACAGAAGACAATTACGTACCACAAGATGGGAGACAAAAGTGACGGAAGCGCTGGTGTATGTGATGCTAGCCTATATCTTATGCTTTCTACCAGTGTGCATTATCATCTATGTGCTGAACTTTTGCACCACCTGCAGCTGTGAAATGATTCAGTGGTTTCGCGATCTTCAGTTTGTGATAGTATTACTGAACTCTGCCATCAACCCGTATTTGTACGCTTGGCGTATGCCACAGTATAAAAAGGTTTTGTTCAAGTTCATGGCGCGCTTTTCAAAGTCACGGTTTGCTGTTTCTTCCGAAATTCAGTTAAACCTCTCAAAAACAAACGAAGAACACGATGCCATCTAAACTTTATTGGAAATGAGTACAAAACCTGCTAACACTTTTTGCCACAATTTAATTAACTGAGGTAATATATAGAGTTATTTTATTCAATCCGTGAAAAAATATAATAGTACGCATAATAGTTAGTGCAGACTCTAAACCTATATTACGCTCCGACTAGATTGCATTAAAACAATCTATTTTGTCTACTACGCGCACTGTATGCCGGCGGCGAGCGACTAGATTGCATTGAAATCAATGTATTTTGTCTAATACGCGCGCTGTACGTATGCCGGCGGCGAGCTCCGGTTTGTCGAATGCCTGCAAGGTTGGGATAAAATACCACGAGAGTGGCTTTTAATGAATTAATACGTCAAATAAACCCGTCGCCTAGACAACGGGCAGTTATCATTACTACATTATGTTCGACAAAGATGGGGATAGATAACCGCCATCTCATTAACAAAAACAGCAATTACGCTCCGAGGAGGCAACCAGGGCGGAGCGGAGCAAGTTAAAATCTTTGTATGGAAATTTTCTCTTTGCACGACGGCTAGGAGTTTGAGAAGGGGCCAAACTTTGCCTGTCACGTCCCCAGTCACGTCTTATACTATGACATTAGATATTCTAGTCTATCACGTGTCTTGCGGGAACGAGGCTACAGCCGTCATGCCGACCTTGGTGGGCTTCCAATTAGTGAGAGCATCTTGTCGCAGCATAAATGCCAATTATTCGTTATCTCATAATTGTTGGTTGTTTACTTTAGTTCTTTCTCAACTAGTACAAACTAGGATTCTGAAATCATAACGAATTCAAGAATCAGCCAATTTATTTCAAAATTCTCGGCATCGGCGGTCAGCTATTTCGATCCTAGCGACCATTACTTCTTATAAGCGACCGCTTTGCAAATAACTGTTTTGTTCTGCAGTCATTTACCGTACTGAAAAAGCTCTCTCGTAAGCAACCATTGATAAAAAATAGAACTGTTAAGCGTCGACCACTTAAAGAGTTTGTTAAAAAATAATCGCTCAGTTGTTTCTGACAGCGGTGACAGGCATAACTAAGACTTACAAAGCTAAGAAAGACTAATAAATCGATCATTCTGGATATAAAACGGATTACCTTGACCACACCTATATAGCTTACCAATTTCAGAATTACATTTAATTAATTTTATTTATCTTAATTATACACGGGAAAATTCATCAGGAAATAAATACAGCAAAACTACTACCATACTAATAAAAATACAACTTTATTTAATGAGGGTATCACCAAACAGTATGTCAACTAAGTGGCCCCTCCTACTATTTTAATTTATACAACGAAATACCAAAAACTACAATCTTCCTCTAGATTTAGATATTCTGCATGGCAAGCGTATACAGTCTAAGCTCTCGTAAGCGGACACCTCGAGAAACGAAAATCAAACCGCCAATGGCGGAGGTAACTCGTGGATTGACCGAAATGACCACAGGAAGCCCAAACAATACATTTTAGTGAAATGACGAGTTTTCATTTGAAGGCGAAAATATAAATTACCTACTACATCAACCAGAGACCCTTCATGAGATGAACGACAGCTTACTTTCTCTTATCGCAATTTTAATTGCTTGTCTCAGTGCTTCAGGGCAAAGTCGTGTCGTGTTTCTTGGTGAGGCCACGATCACTTTCCACGACCTCCCCAACCCTCCACGCCCTTCCTCGCCCTCCTTCCCACACCTCCCCTCCCTTCCACTCCCGCATGTTTGTTTATACTATTTATGCGATATCCTCGGACGGACAGATATTGTAAGGTCCCGTATGTTTACACATTTGCGAGTGAGTGAGTGAGTGAGTGACTCATTTGCATACTCTGCCCCCTCACTATAACTCGTGAATTTGCAATCCACGAGTTAAAAATGTCCGTTAGCTAGTAGAGCTAGCGCTGTCCGCCTATGAGAAGAGCTCCCGTAAGGGGACATGGCATGAAATGTGGTCAGTGTCCACTTACAAGAGCGTTGTCCGGAGGCTACTTTTTAGGGATTTACTCTACTGAAATAGTCTGTATTCCGTACGTAATAATTAATGGTGTATTCAATGTTCACAAGCCAAACAATAATTATTTAGAAGAGTCAATAGCGAAAATGTGAATTTTGACACGACTGAAAGGTTTGTTTGTTTAAGAAATAGTACTGTCCGCTTAAGGGAGCTTGAAAACAATAGAAAAAATATCGATGGTGTCCGCAAATAGAGCTGTCCGCTGACGAGAGTGCCCGCAAGCAGACTATATTTGATGAGAGAGTGGGTTGGGATGCCTGTGTTACCAAAACAGGTATCCAAACCCAAATCTCTCCAATACTTCTCAAAAAACGCTTGCTACGCATGCGCAGGCTACAGTACATTTAGGGAATGACTAGTTAGGGTGCATATTGATACATCATACAGCTATTGCTGATTATAATAAGATCCGGATCTGATGATATCAGATTTAACAAAACATAACATCACACCTAGTAATGTACTTGTATAACCAAGTAAATTTAATAAACCAATCTTTTGAACTTTAACTATATAAGTCAAAACAGGTAATGTATTCAAAACCGCAAAAATATACTGTTCTAATTAGTTGCAAATGGACTGTACTAAACAACGAAACACCGAAACGAAACACCGAAACGAAACACCGAAACGAAACACCGAAACGAAATAGTTGTATTTTCTTTAAATACGGCCGAAGATAAACAAACATAAATAAATAACAGCTTTGTGTAGTTGTTAGAACTTAAGGCACTGACTTATCTTGTATAAAATAGTGGCCTACCTATTCTAATCGCGGTTAAATACAGGTCGAAAGTGTCAATAATCCTTAAATATCGGCTGCCATAATGTCAGAAGGAAAAAGCAAAATCCATGTACGGAATAAATTCTTAAAAATCCATCTCTCTAGGCAAGGAGGATTGGCAGATCTTCCCATAATGCTTTGCGCACAACTTATATTATCACTTTTTGCTCATCACGTGATCAGTCATTTGGCGATGGATTTCTTAGAGATAGGAGCTCGTAAGTCGAAAGCATTTTTTTACAACACTTGATACTAATCTCGCGATCTGATTGGTTGATTAGAGTGTGTCAATAAGAGGACAGACACACTGCTGACGCGTTTCAGCGCGCGCGCTCGTTCTGTTGCCCCGTTTGAAAAGGATTTTTGAACTTTTATCTCAAATAATTGTTGTAAAAAACGAATTGAAGATGGTTTTGAGTTGTCTGTCCTCTTATTGACACACTCTTGACGTCATAAAATGTTCAAAACTTTGCAGTGAAACCACTCGCTGCGCTCGTGATTCCACTTGAGTTTTGAACATTTTATGACGTCAAGAGTGTGTCAATAAGAGGACAGACAACTCAAAACCATCTTCAATTTGTTAAATGGACAAAACCACAATAATTCTGCATTGCCTTGATTATGGACAGACGCAAAAGGTTGTTATCGAAAGTTGTCTATGTTTAGAGGTAAATACCATCATTGGTCACAAGTTTTCCTGAGAAAACAGCCGAAACTGGAGGTTTTTTGTGTTCCCTTTTACAGACCTTTACATCAAAACTAGTCAACGAGAGTCATAGAAAACTATCTTCTATGGCTTTTATCAAGAACGATCAAATTGTGTTGTTTTTATGATCAAAACTAATAATATTCTCAAAACTTGGACAAAAGTGTTCGTACTTTTGACTAATCAGTGTGACTCAAGAAGCGGCGTTTTTGACAATAGTTTGACAACTTTCATCGAAGGAATCTGGCAGAAATTATGCTGAGCAAAGAGTTTTCTGTTTTTACAATGGAACCATGACTCGAAAAAAGACGAAACGGTAAAATATAAGACCATATAACTTACAGTTCTTCAAGATTTGCAAGTCTTTACGTGCTCTTCGATGAATCAGGCAGCGTTCAACATGGTGAATTGAAAGCCGTGTTTTTGGCTGAAGCTGAAGTTTGAAAGAGGCTTACAGAATGAGGATTTTGCTGGTAAACGAGAAGCTGTCGATTTGAATTATCTATTGGCTGTTTACCAATAGCTTGTGTTAAAACATCTCTTCACTGGCGTAGTTGGATTTTTACGAATAATGTACAAGTTGTCTCGTGGCGACGGTCAAGTTTGGAAATCTTCTTCTGTACATTGTACATGTCTTTGTACGTAAGTAAGAAAAAAAAACTTTGTTTAATTTAACTGACTGGCGTCGTTTGAAAATTAATGCTCAACCGAGTCGTTTTCTTTGAATATTTACACTTTTTTGCTTGTGAAACTCAGTTTGTATTGTTTGTAAATTAAACTAAAATTGGAAAGATGGAAAGTCTTTTTTTATATCTTTAAGTTTTGGTTTCCTTTCTAAAGTAAAATTTGTAGCCACACAAACTCATTCGTCAGAAAACCATGTCTTTATCGGTGAAAGCCATTTAGTTATCAACTCCATAACTCGAAGATAGCTTTAATTCCTTAGCCGAGGTTTTGCCCTTCCCATCAACCACACGTCATATTGGCTTTCTTGTTCATAGTTCTTCAACCGTAAAAGGGCAATGTTCATGTCTTTTGTTTATCACAAAAACATGGAGCCCTTTGGAGCCCTTTCTAAAAATTAACATCCAAATTTCTTCTTCTATCAGTTAATAAGAGTATTTTTCCTATATGTTCAATTTTTCAAGCTTACTTATTTTGTTGGGTTGTTTGTCACTGTCCCGGCATTTTCTACAAACGGTGAAAAACCCGATAATTCAAAGCGACGAAAAAAATCAACAAAAACAGATCACGATGTTTTAAAGTTTTCTGAAATGTAAAACACATGTTAGAGAAGGTTTTCTTGCATTTCTCTTGTCTATTTTTCGCCAAAAAACGATAAAAAAACAACTTCAAAAACCAAATCTCAACCACAGAATCAGCTGTTCCAATTTATTCACTTCCGGTCACTACGGTAATTTGTGCGCAAAGCTTCATGGGAAGCTCTGCCAATCCTCCTTGTCTCTAGGCAAAGATGAAAGAAGTACGAGGCATCAAATTTGACGCCATTTTACAGTAAAACACAGGAAGCCCAATATGACACAGGAAACCCATTCCTTTCTCTAATTGTTAAAAGATTTTTTTTTTAATTGTACCCCATCGCTGAAATTATTCCTACAAATATTTGTTCAGGAACGTTCTCTTTTGTACTGGCCCTCTAAAAACTACAATTGTTTCTATTAATAATCATTTTACACGATTCTTCTACCCTGTCTACTACTACTGGGTTTCTAGGGAAGCCCCCCCCCCCCCCCCCCCCCCTCTTGGGAAATAGCTCAGTCTCACAAGAGTGTTGAGAAGAGAATCAGCTAATTAAGAGGTAATTAAAAATAAGAAATTTTACCACTTTTATAAATTTTCTCGTTTTCTGATTGGTCGAGAGCCGTGGTAAATAGGAGGACATACCACAGGAGGCCCAAGCTCTCTATGAGAGGCGAATATTACAAAGCTTTGTATGGGAGTTTAGGTTCCGCTTTATTACTCCGTAAATAATAAAGCAAATACACTCTAACGGTTATACAGTGCTTCTTGTGTTATTGGTATTCTCTGGTAGCGATTTTACTGGGCCATTTCGTCAATTTTTTGCTGAGTTCTCTTTCCACTACTAAGAAGGAGGAAAGGAAGGAAGGCTTCGTCAGACCAACGGACTGACCCACTCTCGAAAATCGCTCGATTCTCAGACTAAACCACGTCCCCTTGCTTCGGTACTCCGCATCACGAAAGCCAGATAGTTGTCCTTCAAGTTTATCGAAAAATATCCCACAAAAGTTCTGCCGTCGAGGAATCAATCCAGCGAGAATTTCAAATAACCAGCCATTTTGAAGCCTTCGGACCCGCGGCAAGAACTTCTTGTGCAGCTTGGCGACCGTTACGGTCAAATTTCTTCCAACTAGTCCCCCCCTGGTCAGGAAATAGTAAGCCGCGATGAAGACTTTTTCAGTAGAAATAAAACGATTTCAGCTAAATTTTTTACACTTATCAAGGTTTGAATAATAGTAAATACGTGATAAGTGTAAAAAATTTAGCTGAAATCGTTTTATTTCCATTGAAAAAGTCTTCATTATTTTCTGACCATGGGGGGACTGGTTGGAAGAAATTTGCCCGTGCCAGGCTTTAACGGTCGCCAAGCTGCACAAGAAGTTCTTGCCGCGGGTCCGAAGGCTTCAAAATGGCTGGTTATTTGAAATTCTCGCTGGATTGATTCCTCGACGGCAGAACTTTTGTGGGATATTTTTCGATAAACTTGAAGGACAACTATCTGGCTTTCGTGATGCGGAGTACCGAAGCAAGGGGACGTGGTTTAGTCTGAGAATCGAGCGATTTTCGAGAGTGGGTCAGTCCGTTGGTCTGACGAAGCCTTCCTTCCTTTCCTCCTTCTTAGTAGTGGAAAGAGAACTCAGCAAAAAATTGACGAAATGGCCCAGTAAAATCGCTACCAGAGAATACCAATAACACAAGAAGCACTGTATAACCGTTAGAGTGTATTTGCTTTATTATTTACGGAGTAATAAAGCGGAACCTAAACTCCCATACAAAGCTTTGTAATATTCGCCTCATAGAGAGCTTGGGCCTCCTGTGGACATACCACGCTCGCGCGATTGCTCATTTTTAGTGGGGTTTCATTGAACTTTTTGTGTGGTAAAAAACAAATTTACGATAGTTTCTCGTGGCATGTCTTCTTATTTACCACAGTTGGCGCCATCTCATCGTCAAAATAGTTGTGGATCCACGAGACGAACAACTATTTTGACGATTCGATGACGCCAACTGTGGAACACAAACTCAATCTTCAGAAATCTTTTCATTTGGAAAAGCCATCCACCCATAATTTTTCCTAAAAATGCCAGTGAATGTTTTAAACTTTGAGAAATAAGAGATAAAGAATGTACAAAAGAGACATAAGCATGATTAATTAACCATAAAAAACTTCTTTACCATCACTGGAAGCCATCATGCTAATGCCTGAGCGATGTGAGCCAGTCTCGTACCGAGATACTTTTCTGGGTTTCCTGTGTCATTTTGGGCTTCCTGTGTTTTGCTGTAAAATGGCGTCTTTTATTTATACTTTACTTACCGGAGATCGGTGGACAAGTTTGATACCTCGTACTTCTTTGTATTGATCCTTGTCTAGAGAGATTATATCCGTAGAGGGATTTTGCTTCTGCCTTCTGACATTATGGCAGCCGATATTTAAGGATTATTGACACTTTCGACCTGTATCTAACCGTGATCAGAACAGGTAGGCCACTATTTTATACAAGATAAGTCGGTGCAAGTTCTAACAACTACACAAAGCTGTTATTTATTTATGTTTGTTTATCTTCGGCCGTATTTAAAGAAAATACAGCTGTTTCGTTTTGGTGTTTCGTTTCGGTGTTTCGTTTCGGTGTTTCGTTGTTTAGTACAGTCCACGAAATGTTGTTCATCAAACAACAACAACCCAAACTCAATGCAACACACAATCGGATTCCATCCGTGAAAAAGTGTTTGTCTAGTTATTGTAATTCAAATTATTTGTATAAAGTTGCTACCGTCTCATCGATCAAAATAAATTCTTGAAAATGAAGCCTAGATGGCTTCGAAACGTCGAATCCTAAGCGTTATCTTTATCTTGAATTCTAATTATTACACTAGACTAACTTTCGCCTTGCTCGCCGTGTAAAGTACTTCTTGTTTTAGCCCTGAATTCGACACATGTAGGCTTTTGATGACTGAGTTTCTATTTGATAATGCCAGGAAAAGCATTAAGGCCATTAATTCTCCACTCATCGCAGAAATTACTCGCAGCAAGCCAGCGAGTACTCGTTCGGAATAAAATCTATTGTTCAAAATTTCGCAGCGATCGAGTAAAAATTATCGCAGCGGGGAGTATAGATATTGGCTTAATATGTTGTTATTATGGTATATATACCAAAACATTTTAAGCCATTAAGTTTGCCGGTTATAAATAATACAAAAATAACGGCTTAAAATGTAATGGTATGTATATTTATAAATATATTATTGTTAATATCACATACTGTCACGGCTGAGGGGGGTACCCTCGGGTTGGCCGCTTCGCAGTATTACTGGAATAGACACTGACATTCATCGTTTTGTTTCCTTTTATTGAATGACGTAAATCTAAAGAAATGGAGATTAACTAATTACTAGAATGAACTAAATAATTCTTCGTATATTCTTGCATATCTTCTGATTCTTCTTTAACATAAACAATATAATATTATCTGTGATCACATGGCATTTGTATGACTTGAATACACAAACATATTATGCTATCTAAAGGTACTATTGTATACCAAATTACATAGAAATCAATGCAAACTATACTTATTATTACAAACAATCAACGTTACTTCCTAGATTCCTATAATCATACCTCCTTTCCAGTATTTGAGCACATTTAAGGCGATGATTCTTGCGTACGAGTATCAACGAAGGCTTGTTAGATTAAAAGAGGTCGAATTACGACCATGCGGTCACTATTAATCATTCATATGCGATTCGTATCGATTACGTAACACATACAACGTTATTGGCTTAAAATGTTTGGTATATACACAGGGATTCCTAGTCTCCTTCACAGCCGTTATTAGTCTAGCTCCCATTCCCCTGTGGTCCTCTCCCGCCAGCCACTAGTGGCTGGCGGGAGAGGACCGCAGGGGAATGGGAGCTAGACTAATAACGGCTGCGAAGGAGACTAAGGGATTCCCAGACCTTAACAGTTTGGGCTTCCTGTGGTCTTCAACGGTAGATAATGTATTCATAAATGGCTGTTGTGCGATAACGCATCAAAGAACCAAAAATTTCGTGCCGAAAACGTGTCTCAAAACCTGAAATAAAGCTCTTAAACAAAAGAAATACCTTGTTTAGTTATCCATTCACGTTTCCTTATCTTCAAATATGCTTTTGAAGCAGTTTATCAAAACAAAATTCTTCTGAGTTATATATTTACACAAGGCGGAAGACACTTCGCTTTTAATTAAAATTTAGAAGAGCAGCAGTTGGCTGATCACTTAGGGGGTGGGAGAGAGGCACATTAATTTGTACTGATTTACATATTCCACTGCCGGAGAACTTAGCCGGCATGGAGGGTGCAATTCCACAGAAAGAATCTAAAGTTACCGCGTGGTTTTCTCGATCTCGTTCATAACATTCACATGCAGCTCCGGTGGTTGCACTTACAACGTATGTTTTTTTCCTTGGTGATTAACTGATTCAATTATTTTTCCCACAAGAGTTGTTTTCCCAGTGCCGGCTGCGCCAATGATTGCAAGATTGTGTCCACTAATAGCCTTTTCTATTAAAATATTTCGCAAATTGTCTAGTTCCTGCTCTTCATCCATATTGGAACCAACGTTCATGATTTTATTGGCAACTTCACACCTTGACTAGCAAAAATGTGCACCAGCCCCTCCCTCTTCTTAGCAAAAAAGTACAAATTTGCCCGTCGTCTACCCCCTGTGTGATCAGCCAACTGCTGCTTCAATCCAGCTACTAATTCTCAATATTTCAAGCTAATATTTCTTTACTAAAGAGAATTCGTATATATTTATGTCATTACGCAGTTAACTGAAGAGTTTATAGACGTTAAGTGGCATTTTCAGCGATCCCCCAAAAAGCTGTCTTCCCTTGTGTAAATATATGCACTCGCTGAACCGTTGCAATTAAAACAGCTCAAAGTTTCCTCGGAGTTAAGATGTTGTAACCAATTTTTCAAGCCAAAATTTCACAAATTTGGAGAAATAATACAACATTCCTCAATTTTGAACTAAATCCCAAGTAAATTAAGGCTTTTTTCATGAGATATCTACCGTGGACGAGAAGGGCCACTTCAAAGTTCAAACTTCAAACTTCAATGTTCAAACTTCAAAGTTCAATGTTCAAAGTTCAATGTTCAAACTTCAATGTTCAAACTTCAATGTTCAAAGTTATAATAATAATTGTAAATTAAGCCTTATATTTTCATTTTTTACGGTGAAATAATGTTTATAATTAATTAACTTACAATTATAATAACATTACAAGACACAAAATGTCATATTTATGTAATATTTGTGATTGATTTTTGTCAAAAGTGATCATATTTTAGATTCTTAGCATTTACATGTATTTTAGCTATTAATGTTGACAGATAATGAGCTTGGGATGTCTGTGGTCAACAACTGACATAGGTATCAATTGTGTATATATAGGATATGCAATTCAATAGGGCATTTGGTTGTAATCAAAAAATTGTGTGTAATGTGTATATAGGGTATGCAATTAAGAAACTAGATAGATAGGTAAAAAAGTGGAATGAAAAATAGAAAGAAAAATAAATAAGTAAAAAATAAATAAACTAAATAAATAGGTAAAAAAGGGAATAAAACAAAAAGAAAAAGAAAAAGAGGAAAAATGTTTTGAAAAGAGAAGGAAAAAACAGATAAGTGGATAGCTAAAATAGTGAAATAGGAGAAAATAAATAAATAAATAAATAAATAAATAAATAAATAAATAAATAAATAATAAATAAATAAATAAAACATAAAAAGAAAGAAAGAAAAGAAAGAAAGAAAGAAAGAAAAAAGAAAGAAAAAAGAAAAAAAGAAAAAAAGAATAAAAATTAAAAATAAAAGAGGGCAAAACCGTGTAAAAAAAAAAAAAAAAAAGTGGTTGTAGGGGAGGGGAGGGGTGTGTGGATAAGGAATGTAGTGTGGTGAGGAAAGGAACGTTAGGAATGTACGAGACGCGACCACATTCCTATCTATTTGAGCTCACTTAGATTCAACTTAGATTTACCTGTATGTTATTCATGTTATTTACCGCCACCCACATCGACTGTTTACCTTATACCATTTATCTATACACTCTATTATTTTATGTCTATGTCTTGTTTTGTATGTCTCGCCACATCATTCCTTCCACGCACATTTTACCTACATTCCCCACATTCCCCACATTCCCTACATTCCGTTCCTCACCTCACCTCATTCCCTATCCACACTCCCCTCCCCTCCCCCACCACCCTTTTTTTCTTTACACGGCTTTACCTTCCTTCATTTTTAATTTTAATTTTTATTCATTTTTATTTCCTTTCTTTGTATTCTTTATTTTTTATTTTTTATTTTTTATTTTCATTATTTTTATGTTTTGCTCACTTATTTTTTTTCCTCCCATTTCACTATTTTAGCTATCCACTTATCCTATTTTTATTTTATTTTCAAAACATATTTCCTCTTTTGGTTTGGTTTTTTTCCCCCTCTTTTTTGCCCATTTTTTAGTTTATTTATATTTCTACTTATTTATTTTTCTTTCTATTTTTCATCCACCTTTTTAAATATTATTTTTAGTTCTTTATTGCCACCCTATACACACACACCCTTTTCTGCACACAACCAAATGCCCTATTGAATTGCATATCCTATAAACACTATTTTTACTTGTTCATTTTTCTTTCTATTTTTCATTCCACCTTAATTTTTACCTATTTTTTTAGTTCCTTAATTGCATACCCTATATACACTATATATACACACTATTTTTTTGCACACAACCAAATGCCCTATTGAATTGCATATCCTATATATGCACAATTTTTTTACATCTTATATTTTTTACGATGCCTTCTATTTTTCATTTTTCATGTTTTATTTTCTATTTTTTAATTTTTATTTTTTATATACTATATTTTTTCTTCTTCTAGTTTCTTATTTCTTTTTTATTTTTATTTTTATTTTTATTTTCTCACAACCCCACCCCACCCCTCCCCCCTTCCCTTCACACCCTCTCAAATGCCCTATTGAATTGCATATCCTATAAACACTATTGAACTTTGAACTTTGAAGTGGCCCTTCTCGTCCACGGTAGATATCTTTACTTCAATATCGTTTCATACATTCTTTGGTAAAATTAAAAGACCACAGGAAGCCCAAACTGTTAAGGTCTGGGAATCCCTGTGGGTATATATATATATACAGCCATTCTTGAAAAGGTTGTCCAGATAAAAAGACATTTAGTCATCAATAAACTTATTTGCATATATAATGTTTTCAATTTTCTGTCAAGAATTTTAACTTAATTAAGCTACAAAACTACAAACCATTTTATACAATATGTAATATACAATGTACTTTAGCATTATAAATTGAAATTTCTGAGAGAAAATTGAAACTCCAAGTTATACAAATGAGTTTATTAATGACTAAATGTCTTTTTATCTGGACAACCTTTTTGAGAATGGCTGTATATGCCAATTAAGATAATGGCTTAATAAGCCGTTATCTAAACCTCCCCTGGAAACGGTCGACGAATCAAAAACGAGAGAAAGAACTTTACTTGCAGAGCAAGTTCTAACAGACAACTAGTTCCCTGGGGTTCTCTTTTTTTGGAGAGAGATCTAGAAACGAGAGGCAGAGTAATAGCCCTGGGTTCCCGAGGATGAGTATATCATACTGTTTCTGATTCAATGAAGGAAGGCCTTGTTAGACCTGTACTTGAGAGTCCTCTCTTGATGGTGAACTATTAAAAAACCATCGGCCCATCTCTAGTCTACAGCTAATTGCTAAATACTGTGAAAACGTTGTAGCGTACCAACTCTATCATTATCTGGATGCCAACTGAGACAGCTTCAGTTAGCCTGAGTACAAAACTGTTGATGAGTCATCAATGGTTTTGTACTCAGCCCTTCTCAGGCTAAAGCTGTCTCCGTTGGCATCCAGATAATGCCGGATAGAGTTGGTGTACAGGGTAGGTATATAGAGTAGGTATATGAACCCGATACTGGCCAAAACGGTTATTTGGTATTAGTATAAACCTACTAACAGTCTGTCAAACATCCTGCATTCTGATTGGCTACTCTACTAAAGGTCTAATTAACAATTAGACCTCGAGGCCGAATGGACTACGAGTCAATAGCCCATGAGGCCGTAGACCGAATGGGCTATTCAAACTCGTAGTCCATGAGGCCGAGAGGTCTAATTGTTTTAGTATTCACCAACATATTGGGCCAAAGGTAAATGAGACTAAACAAAACAAAGAGAGAAAAATGTTTTATTGCCGGATATTATTACTCGCGCTTCCTCTCAACTCGGGCTATCACCAATAGCCCGAGGTTAGGGAGCCAATCAGAATGCAGGGTTTGTAATAGCCCTTATGTTGGTGAATACTAATTTGTGATAGCCTACTAGTAGCGAAAACAATATGGCAGATCAAAATGCTGAACTGCATTTTGCAGGGATTTCTCAGGATTTATTCGAGAATTTACATCCCTTTATTTGACCACTGAATTAGTAGGTTTATACTAAAACAATTAGACCTCTCGTCCTCATGGACTACTTAACAATTAGACCTCGAGGCCGAATGGACTACGAGTCAATAGCCCATGAGGCCGTAGGCCGAATGGGCTATTCAAACTCGTAGTCCATGAGGCCGAGAGGTCTAATTGTTTTAGTATTCACCAACATATTGGGCCAAAGGTGAATGAGACTAAACAAAACAAAGAGAGAAAAATGTTTTATTGATATTATTACTCGCGCTTCCTCTCAACTCGGGCTATCACCAATAGCCCGAGGTTAGGGAGCCAATCAGAAT
Organism: Telmatactis stephensoni; assembly: GCA_029948255.1. Classification (NCBI taxonomy): domain Eukaryota; kingdom Metazoa; phylum Cnidaria; class Anthozoa; order Actiniaria; family Isophelliidae; genus Telmatactis; species Telmatactis stephensoni. The sequence continues at coordinate 470,765 of JALIZF010001777.1, forward strand.
GCAGGATTTGTAATAGCCCTTATGTTGGTGAATACTAAGAATCAATAGCCCATTCGGCCTTCGGCCTCATGGGCCGTATTGACTCGTAGTCCATTCGTCCTCGAGGTCTAATTGTTAAGTCCCATTCGTTGATTACTTTCATTTGTAATTATAGTGCATTTTATTTCAGGTTCTCCCAGATAACAAAGATGATGAAAGTTCTAATAAAGAAGATTATAAGGAATCACAAAATCATCTTCTTCTTTATAATGTTCTTTGCAATACTCTGGTACATACAAAATAATTACATTATGGAAAACAATCTACCCTCGAAAGAGGTTTTATCAAAATTTACTGGACGATTTCACAGATTTGGCTCCTACAATATCACCTTGACTAAAAGGAGGGAAAATTATGTGAATCTTTCTGTGACTCAAGACACGGCTTTAACACTTAAAAGCAATTTAACATATATGGCACATTCTGATAAACGTACCATGAAAGGTACTGTGAAAGTCACTGAAAAATTGGTTGGTTCCTACAATATCACCTTGACTAAAAGGAGGGAAAATTATGTGAATCTTTCTGTAAAAGTCACTGAAAAATCTACTTTAAAAATGGGACATGTTAATGTTCATCTCTGGTCTAGAGTATGCACCAGTACAATTGACAGCCTTAGACAATTTCCACTGTTTCCTTTATGGCCGAGTGTACGAGGTCAGCCCGAAATGCCTAACAATCTTGTATCGATTATGAGTAGTTATTGGTCTGCACAAAGAGTCATGGGACTTCTCTACCCTCCTTATTCAGGAAATTACAGGTTTGAGATTTCTTCATTAACTACTTCAGAATTTTGGTTAAGTAAAAATCAAGACCCAAGAAATGCTATATTACTGGCCAAAACAGGTGCTATTATTATACATGGTATCAAAATCAATGATGCACCTATGGTCACCAAATCTAAACCAGTATACCTTGGCCATGGTAAAGTTTACTACTTTGAAATGATTCATGCAATGAATGACATCTTGCGAGATCAGGTTCAAGTTCGATGGATGTTACCTGGTGCTAAGGATTACACAGGGATCCCAAAGACTTCTTTATCAACAGTTATTGTAAGCGATACTAGTTTTGATATGCAAACACGACAACTGGTTCTTCGATCACCAAGTCTTGTTCTACAGGAAAATGCTCCAAAAAAGTCTAAACCCCATATATGGGCCAATAAAGACTTTTCAAAGCTTTTCAATCTCAACCATTCATATACAAGAGAAAATCTGAACACATTAAAGTTCGCTAACAACGAAAAGATTATGACAGCATTTGAAGATTGTGCCTATGCACCCAGTTTCCTACAAAAACGAGACTATAAGCGCTTTGAAGGAGCTTTCCTAACACGTGCACGTTTAAGTGACGTCTTTCCAGATGATGGTACTGGCGGCAAACTTTGGCTTGGTAGAAATGAAGCCCTTTATAACCAAGGAAACACTGTTATTGATGAAGCTAAAGTTATTGATGTTGTGAAGGCATTTATGACACAGCTAAAAACCAAGTTTCCAGGGTATGTGAGCTCACTTGTTATCCCTTGGCTACGCCTCGTGTTTCTCAGCTTGCTTTTCTCGTGCTTTACATCTTCCATCGTGTTTATATCACAGTACAGAGACACGCGCGGCCGTTTTAGGACCTGTTCACTAAGAAAAGGTGCCCCTATGTAGTAGGGATAACTCTTTTGTTTTGTGTACCCCAGGGAAAAGAAAACAAAAGAGTTGTCCCTACTACATAGGGGCACCCTCTTTCATGTGAATGGGCCCTTATATTCCTTAAATAGTGTATTAAGTACGCTAACAATCAAGTCGATGATGTATTATAAATAACAAATTGTACAATTTTGTACATCAATAGACCTCTTTACCTTCGTGTGCAAATTGCCCATTTTAGACCATATATGACATTCCCTGGAGAATTGCTCTTTTATGATGAACATGTGAAAATATTTACATATGAAAGAATCAACTCCCAAGAGTTACATTGCACACTATGAAATGGGACAACAAACAACGAAGGTAATGAGGTCTATTGTACGATCTCAAGCTAAGTACAATGTTAAAGTTCCTATGAGAGAACTTTTTTCTTGGAAAATATGGAGTCAAATCAGAAAATGTGAATATATACTTTTACTATTTTTACTATGCTCTCCAACAAGAATAAATTTTCGAAATACAAAAATTCTTTCATAGGGATTTCGTACAGTTTTCTACACTAATAGTTTGCAATTTTTTTTATTTGCAGAGAGTATCTTCTGGCAAATGTTGTCAATGTGGAGCGTAAAGTTGATATCAAGAATGGCGATCGTTTCTTTCTCGAACTTGTACTTCTGGAGGTCAAAACCAAAGAACTTCAACGTTTATCAGAATATGTCTATCATATTAAAAACACTTTGACTCTTTGTAAGCCTAAAGGTTTCACATGGTCACCAACGGTTCAAATTAATGCTATCCTTACAGCAAAACGTCAAGGAGCTTGGCTAGTTCATTATATCAAGAGTATGGCTCAGGTGCTCAATGCTACTGATGACAAAAATGTGTATTTTATTATTGTGGATTACGGTAACAATGGTGTAAATACAGAAGAGGAATTACGGAGGTAAGGCAAGAAATACTGGGGTACTTAAAGAGACTTGAAGAAACCTATGAAAATCAATTCATCCATTTTCCAAATGCATAGGGAATGCAAAGGGGATGCTTATTGCATGTCAGTTTAGGTGCTAAACAATGCATTGATATCTTTTAGGGTGCTTAAGAAAAACCTAAGTTTCAGGCTAGTCCCTAGGCTAGCCCTTTCAAAAGGTGACGTGATTCCAACGGGAACGGGCGTTCTCTCGCGCTTCGCGCTCGCCCCAGGACTTGCTCGCGCTCCGCGCTCGCAGAGGACGCCTGGGGACTAGGCTGCTTAAGGGTTAAGTTTTTCAGTATCTACTTTCAGTATATATTTGGGGTATATACTTGAGAATTTCCGACAAGCATTTCCGATAATCAAGAGAGTATTAGTAACGGTCTCTTGTGAAAATTTTATATGGAAGTCCCCCCCGCCTCCATCCTGTTTACTTTATTGTAAAATAATCAACTACTTCTTTTTGGTCGGCACAGATATGGAATTAAAAACTATACACTGATAAAAAAGACTGGAAAATTTCATAAGACATTAGCCATAGACGAAGCAACCAAGACCATTAAAGATGATAATAGTATTGTATTTCTTACTGACCTTCATCTAGATGTACCAAATACCATTTTTGAGAGTGTCAGAAAAGTAAGTACACATGTACGTGTAATTGTGGATAAATTAGCGATATTAGAACTCTTACTTAATTAACATCAACAATATCTTTGATTGCAAAGGCAGAATCTATACACCTTTTTATTTTGAAAAGGGAATGAGGCTTTCTGTTTCTTATAGTCCAGGAAAATGGTGCAGCTTTAATGTGGAATTGTTCAAATTTGTGTAACAAGCATGAAAATTCGGAACACTAATAGAGGTTCATGTCCTGAGTAAATCTGGAGGTGGAGCCACGCCCAGAAATCAACTACTTACTTATCGATATTTTTGAAATTAATTATCTCAAAAACAAAGATAAAGAGTATCTAATGTTAATACATAAAGGTGTAATGAAGGATAGTGATAAGGTAGAGTATGCTGAGTAATTTTTGATTGACAGCCACGCCCCCTAAATGCTACTTGGAGAACTACCTTCAGAATTACTCAGGACATGAACCTCTATCAGTGTGCCGAATTTCATGCTTGATACACAAATTTGAACAATTCTGCACCATATTTTCCTGCACTATTACTAGAAAATTACAGAATGATCCATAAAAGGTGTAGAATATATTTCAGTATATAGAACAGAAGGGAATTTTGCATGCGCATGTGCGGGCATGCTTCAGCGTAACACGAGTACACAGCCAGAGCAGCAAGAATACGTCAATGTTTACCATTTTTATCTCGTGTTTTCTGCCAAATTTACTGGTATTTTCAACATCTTGAAAGAAGTTACGATTGATGTATCTGCTGGCCATTTAGTTATAATATGATGAGATAAGAGATGAGTTTTCTTAACAAAATGGAATTTTTCATGCCGAAGAAAGCACAGTACGGAGTGACATGGCTGTCTTCGATGCCCATACAACACAACTAAAACACTCTCAAATATTCAGTTCCTGAGTTACATTAAGGAGATATCGATACACATGGCAAGAGTTTATTAATATTAGAATACTTTGGCAACTTTTAGCTCTAATCGATATTAGCTCTAATTTATATATACAGCAACTAACTCCTTGTCTTACATAGAACCCGCTTACATGTTCAAATTTTAGTAAATCAGTTCAAGTATCGATGACTCTAAAGATAGATACCATCTCCACCTTCTGTGTTGGGTTATTATGACCAGGAATCCTTCATTCGAGAAATACTGCTTTTTTTCAGAATGAAAAATCGTCTTCAAGGTGTATTTTTGTTTCTGGAGGATTTTGAAGCATATATAGAAATTACATCTTCCTTTTACGAAAGCAACATGCTAATCAAAATTCGTTTGCCGGACCGTTTGCCGTTCTTTTCATTTGGCTTTGACAGTGTGTGCTGTTCATCTCAAGGAAGAAAAATATTTTAGATCGGGCATGTATTTAAAAAGTTTTAGATCAATGTGTTGTGCGCTTTATTTTCTTGCATAAATTACTTTAGAGCGAAATATTGCTCTTACTCAAAATCAACATAAGATCACCACCTTGAACTTGCGATAATTCTAATCAGCAATAACAGCGTTTTCACGCAATGTTAAGTTTAATGCCACAAAAAATCACCAACAACCTAAAAACTTAATGTTTTTGCAACTAATTAATGCAAAAATTCTGCTCTACTTCTTGTTGAAAGCCCTTTTGTTGAGCACGCTTAAAAAATACTGACAAATTTATTTCTATGTTAAAATATGGACAGATTCGATTCCATCTTCGATTAATTTGAAAAGTGATAAAGCGTACTTGCGTAGAACAATGTTTTTCCGCTTTTCCGAAAGCCGACAATTGTTCCGTCTAAACGTAGAGCATATACACATTTCCTCGCTCGTTGACTCAGTCCAAAAAACTGCCGGCTCGAAATCATTTTTATAACTTGAGCCTGACTTCGCTTTGTCTAATTTTGTTGCGTAATGAGCACTTTTTGGGGGTAAAATTTTAAATAATCTCTGTCGCCTGCGATCGCATTGCCATGCATCAGCGGTTGCGTGCATGCGCAATACAAAATTCCCTCCTGTTTGAATATAGACAAATGAAATGAAATATGAAATAATATATGTCACTAAACCTTTGTCCATTTGAGTTTTTCCTAATTTTATTTCAATGACGATTTTTTTCTGGAGGTGTCAATAAAAAAGAGCTGCTGTCAAGACAGGGGGGTTAAAGTCGGGGGTTACATGAAAAATGCTGACATATTGGTAAGGGATCATGGAATTTTCAAGGACCATTTACAACATCTCTTTTTTCCCTCAAGCATACAATCCAAGGGATGATGGCGTATACACCCCTGGTATTTCGTCTGGCCCATTGTGGACGACCAGAGGGCAAACATGCAGCTAACGGAAATTGGGAGATCGATGGCTATGGGGTATTTGGTAAGTTGATATGAATTACAGCAACAGTCTAGCCGTTTCTAACAGAAAGTGCAGTGCTGCGAGCTGTTAAAGTAAGTACTCATACACTGTATTATTCAAAATGTAGCTGTGCCATTTTGTATGACAATAAACCATTATTATTATTATTATTATTATTATTATTATTATTATTATTATTATTATTATTATTATTATTATTATTATTATTATTATTATTATTATTATTATTATTCATTATTAAAGTCATTCAAGAAGTCAAGTACTAATCTATGCGAAGCTCTAGCTACCATGTTAAGGAGATTGTGCACAGAGTATATTGACCCTACCACCATCGAACCACTGTTAGCGAGTAGACTGATTCCATTAGACAAGGGTGAGGGCGCAGTTCGACCAATTGGCGTCGGAGAAGTTATCAGAAGGATATTTGGAAAATGCGTAACGAAAGTCTTGAAACAAGATGTTATTGATGCCAGCGGATGTCTTCAAGTCTGTGCAGGCCAAAGAGGTGGAAGTGAAGCTGCTATTCATGCAATGAGAAGAATTTTTGATGATGATGATACTGATGCTGTTCTGTTAATCGACGCTTCAAATGCTTTCAATGCCCTAAATAGGGCTGCTGCTCTGCACAATATCAGAGTATTATGTCCTACCATAGCAACGTACTCAATAAACACTTACAGATATCCAGCGAGGTTGTTCATAACAGGAGGCAAAGAAATAATATCAGCAGAAGGCACTACGCAGGGTGATCCTCTAGCCATGGGCTTGTATGCAATTAGCCTTCAGCCATTGATCAACCATCTAAACAGCTCAAGCTCTGCAAAACAATGTTGGTTTGCTGATGATGCTAGCGGGGCTGGATCTTTCACGGAGATTAAGAAATGGTGGGATGCTCTAACTACGATGGGACCAGATTTGGGTTATTTCCCCAATGCCAAGAAATGCTGGTTGATTACCAAACCGGGACGAGAGGAATGCGCTGAAGATGTTTTCAAAGACACTGCTATAAATATTACCATCCAGGGCCATAAACATCTTGGCGCAGTGCTTGGCTCAAGATCGTATCTCGAGGAATATGTGAATGATAAAGTTACAAATTGGATAAGTGAGATAAAGCAGTTAGCTGAATTTGCAGTGACGCAACCTCAGGCCTGCTACGCAGCTTTTGCATTTGGATTAAGACACCGATGGACGTACTTTCTAAGAACATTGCCAAATATTGAAGATTTACTACAACCACTAGAAGATGCAATAGCTGATGTACTGATACCATCTATAACAGAACATAGCTGTACACAGAGCGAGCGAGAACTTCTGTCTTTGCCAGTACGGATGGGAGGAATGGGATTCACCAACCCTTGTCAGGATGCTGCCTTAGAGTTTGCAGCATCTGTCAAGACAACCGCACCATTAACTGAGCGAATATTCACTCAAATGCACGAGCTACCCGAGGAGGCTTTAAATAGGTCATTACATCATAAGGTTCGTAAGGAAAAAGATGATGCCCTGCGTGCACGTGAAGAGAGCTTGAAGGATCAACTACCAAAGAAATCTAAGAGAGCTTTGCTTATGGCCACTGAAAAGGGTGCATCCAATTGGCTAACAGTAATACCCATCAAGGATATGGATTTCAACTTGAATAAAAGGGAATTCAGAGATGCAGTCAAGTTAAGATACGATTGGCCCATCGACGATATCCCCTCGACTTGTGTATGTGGTGCTCCGTTCAACGTGGATCACGCTATGATATGCAAACGTGGTGGTTTTATCATCCAACGCCATAACGAGCTAAGAGATCTGGAGGCAGAGCTGTTGAACATCGTTTGTAATGATGTTGAAGTAGAGCCTGTTTTACAAACGATCAATGGGGAAGAGCTAAATAGAGGTTCCAACATAGCCCCTGATGCTCGTCTTGACGTCCACGCAAGAGGGTTTTGGGAAAGGCAAAGGTCTGCATTTTTTGATATACGGGTGTGTCACCCACATGCAGAATCTTATAAAGACCTGAACCCACAACAAATATATCGCCAACATGAAAACGAAAAAAAGCGCATGTATGCAAGACGTGTCATGGAAGTAGAACAAGGAACATTTACCCCACTGGTATTTACGAGCCTTGGAGGCATGGCAGATGAATGTAAGAGATACCACAGCAGGTTAGCCGAGTTGATAGCCAACAAGAAGGGGGAAGATTATGCAGTAACAATTTGCTGGATTAGAGCGAAAGTATCCTTCTCTATTCTACGATCAGCTCTTCTATGCTTGAGAGGTTCAAGGACAGTAAAACGTTCCAATTTGAACATTAGAGACATTGACTTTGATATAGAATCGTCTGTTGCCAAAATTAATTAACTAGAACATTTTTCATTTTATACCATGTATATGGTATATATATAGTATTTATAAGTATATATATTTTTAGCATAATATTTTTAGCATATTTTTATCGTTTTTTGTTTTATTTTGGTTATCTTAATATGAATTACTATTATCAATATTTACTACATAATATCCGAAAATTATATAGCAGAGAATATCTATTTTGCAATATATCATGTTTTACAGTTTTTTTTAACAAAATAGGATAATTAAGATAATTTAGATTTACTTACATTAGAATGTTACTAGATTGGTTTTATAGATTTAAATAAAAGTTATTATATTTTTAAAAAAATTATTATTATTATTATTATTATTATTATTATTATTATTATTATTATTATTATTATTATTATTATTATTATTATTATTATTATTATTATTATTATTATTATTTTGTCTTTACACAAGCTGGTTTTATGATTGCCCTAGAGAGCGGATCATAACAAATGATCAGGGTCCAAAGGGCTCCTTCTTCGTGAGTTCATGATTGCAGAACTCTTCTCAAAATCCTTGCTGTTCCTAGGAGTGCTGTCTCCTGGAGAAAAGCTGTGTTGATTTGAATGTCTAATTTTTCCAACCATTTATCCAAGCTCTTAGTAACACACCCAAGAGCACCTATCACTACTGGAATTACCATTACCTTTCTCATGTTCCATAGTCGTCCAATCTCTATCTTAAGGTCCTGATACTTTTCAACTTTTTCTGTTTCCTTTTCACAAATTCTACTATCCCCTGGGATCGCAATGTCAACTATCTTACATATTCTTCCTTCTTTTTCAATAACAACAATATCTGATCTTCGTGCTCCAATTACATTGTCACACTGTATATTCACATCCGGAATAGGAACAGTGATAGTTTTCATATTCCACATTTTAGTGACTTCGATTTCCAAGTCTTTATACTTTGAGATCTTCTCAACTTCCTTCGTACTGACGTTCCGTTCTGATGGTACGCTCATGTCTATGAATGTGCAGATATTTGTGTTCTTGTCCTTAACGATAATGTCTGGTCTGTTGGCTTTAATTTCTTTGTCTGTATGCACTGGCATGTCCCATAATACTGTTACATTGTGGCCTTCTGTAACTGTAGACGGTTTGTGATCGTACCATTTTTTGCAAACAGGGATTTGATAGTGTTTGCATGTCTGCCAGTGTATATAGATAAGCGCTTTGTCATGCCTTTGGATATATTCGTTCTTTGCTAATGTTGGACAGCCTGATACTATGTGGTCTACACTTTCGTCATATTGATGGCACATTCTACATTTTGGGTCAGTTCCACTTTTCATAATTGCACTCTGATATAGCTTTGTTTTTAAACATTGGTCTTGCGCCGCTATTATCAGACCTTCTGTTTCTCTTTTCAATCCTGAGCATTCTCATCCATTTGTTCGTCTTTTCTCTGTCAACATCTGCTTTGCCAATTCTTTCTGGGTATTGTCCATGTAATGGTTTTTCTTCCCATTTTAACTGAAGTTGGTTCATCACTTCCCTCTTGGCACATTTCTTGACTTCCTTAGCAAGCTGAGTTGCTGATACTCCTGCTCGTATTTCGTTCTCCTCTATCTGTACTAACTGTCTCTGGAATTTGATGGCTTCTTTACTCACTGAGTATAATTTCTTCTGTTTCTCATGTTCGTATACTTGTTTAAGAAGCTTGTCATCAGTTGCCTTGAGATATGTGTTAAGGCCGATAGTTGTTGTCTTGTACGAACATTCTAGCTGGACTAGTCCTCTGCCTCCTTCTTTTCTTTTCAAATACATTCTGTCTACGTCAGCTTTTGGATGATTCATTCCGTGCATTGTAAGCAGCTTCCGCGTCTTTCTGTCCATTCTTTTGATTTCCTGCATTTGCCAGTTAATGATGTTGTAACTGTAAAGGATAACAGGCACCGCCAGGGTGTTGATGGCTTCTATCTTGTTAGCTGCATTTAGTTCGCTTTTTAATACCATCTTTACTCTCCGATAATATTCCTTTCTTATCTTTTCTTTCATTGCAGCATGCTGGATACCGTCACTTTCATTTATTCCCAGATATTTATAGGCTCCTTCCTGTTCTAGGTCTTGGATGGTAGTTTCTTTATCCAGAGCTATCGATGTTGACTCTGCCAGTTTTCCTCTTCCGAACGTGGCCTTCGCACATTTATCTATACCAAACTGCATCTTGATGTCATCACTGAATATTTTCACTGTGTTCAGTAGGCCTTCTAATTGATATTCATTCTTGCCATACAGTTTGAGATCGTCCATATAGAATAAATGGTTGACTTTCTCTTCGTACACGTTATAACCCATATTTGTATCTTTCAGTAATCCGCTGAGTGTAGCTAATGATAGACAGAATAGAAGTGGTGACAGCGAGTCTCCTTGGATATTCCGTTTTTGATGTTAATAGGTCTTGAGATAATGGTGCCAGTGGTGTGGTTAAGGACCAGTGTTGTTTGCCATGTGTCCATGCTGTATGTTAAGAAGTTGATCAGTGTATTTGAAACTTTATTCATTTGCATGGCCTTTATGATCCATGAATGTGGCACACTATCAAACGCTTTCCTGTAGTCTATCCATGCAGTACTCAGATTCTTTTTTCTTTTGCTACAGTCTTCTAGTATCATTTTGTTAATTAATAGTTGATCTTTGCAACCATAGGATCCTCTTCTGCAGCCTTTTTGCTCCGCTGGTAATAAATCATTCTGTTCCAAATATCTGTAAGGTTCTGTCGGCCATAACTGATGTCAGTATCTTATACATGGTTGGTAGACATGTGATTGGTCTGTAATTCTGAGGGTTTTTTGTTTCTTTTGTTTTTGGAAGTAGGTATGTTATTCCCCGGGTCAACCATGCTGGAATGCCTTCTGGATTTTGCACAATACTTGACAAACATCTTGTGATATCCACGTGCAAAGATTCACAATTCTTTAACCAGAAGTTCGGTACTTTGTCAACTCCAGGGGACTTCCAGTTGTTTGACCTTTTAATGGCTGATGTAATTTCTTCCTTACTGATATCTCTCCATTCTTGTTCTGGTAGGTTGCTGTTTATTTCTTCTTGCTTTCTTATCCACTCAGCAGCGTCATTATGTTGTTTTTCATCTTCCCATATCATTCTCCAGTAGCGCTTCTATATCTTCCTGTGTAGGTGGTTCTTTTACTTCAACCTGCTTTTTTCCTAGCTCTCTGTAAAATCGCTTTGTGTCCGTTCTGAACATTTTGTTTTGCTTGAATTGCTTTCCTCTTTTCTCATACCTTCGAATTCATTGAGCTTTGGCTTGTATCTGTTGTTTTAGCTTTTCTATTGCTGTTTGTAAATCGTCTTTGTTCTTGATGGAATAGCTTTCGTGCAATTCTTCTTTTCTTCTGCAAGTTAATGTTGGTATTTTCGTGCAGCACTTCAACTAAAACAGACAGATCGGCTCTCATCATCTGTATTTCCTTTTGCAATCTCTCTTTCCAAGCAGGTTGTTTTCTTGTTGTTGTCTTTTTCTTTTTTGACTTTATACCCGCACTCTCTGTTATAGTAGCAGCTGTTGCATAGATAAGCTCATTAATTTCCGTTATGTTCATTCGTTCTTTCCGCTCTTTCTTTATCATTTCCAGGGACTTTTCTGAGATCTTAATGAGTTCCTTGATTTTGCGATTTTTGATGATTTTCGGGAGCCATTTTCTTTCGTTCATTTCCATTTCCTTTACTTCTTCTAGCTTTTCAAGTATTTTCTTTTTCATCTCTTCTGCTTTTCTCTTATTTTCACCTTGACTTTGATCATCTTCTTCTTCTTCCTCTTCTTCATTGTCTTCTTCCTTTTCCTCTTCTTCTTCTTGGTCGTCTTCTTCCTCTTCTCTGCTGTCCTTTTCCTTTGCCGTTCGTCCATCATCTTCTTCATGTGTATGACCTGTATTTCTCCTTTCATGCGCTTGTTCGTTTTCCGTCTCGTTTTTAACTTCTTCTTTTATTCTCTCAATTTCAGTGTCTGTTAGCCTTTTGTTTTTAATGATATCTCTTCTCACATTCGCTAGTTTATTAGCATCAATGTTCAATCTAACATTGGGGTTTAGTTCTCGCCTTATCTCATAGCTATATTTGGTATTTGAAGTCTTCGATGGATCTTGCATCGCTTTATAATATGCTTTAATGACTTGTTTGTATTCCTCTCTTGTCCATTTGATACGTTTTTCTTTTGAATGGTCTGTGTTGGTGTCGTCCAGGAGACCAGTTTGAGTGGGATTCTCATCTTGGTATCCCTCTGGATCTTGGTAGTTTGAGGATCTTGTTCCAGGTGTACACTTTTCGACTTCAGCCTGGTTCGATTCCCCACTGAAGGACGCGCTCCTTGTTGATCCGCGTGACGAGCGATACGGCGTGACTTCTTTGTTGAATTCTTTTCAGTATTCTTTAGAACGTTCATGATTTTGAGCTCACGCGCGCGTGCTTTCCCCGCAACGGTCTTGCTCGCGCTTAGATTATTATGAATTATTATATTTTGAAAATAATTCAAGAGTTTTGATTGGCTAAGAGCCACCGGATAAATTACCATAGTCGCCGGCTAGCTGCCCAAATTTGGAGTTATGAAAATGTTGAAAACCATTATTCGAAGTTATGACATAATTTTCTCGAATATGGAAAATTAGCTTGCGGTATGACGTCACGCTAATTTATGCGATTCATGCCAAAAGCGGGAAAACAACAACAACATGTATTCTTGTCAACAAAGCACAACTGAGAAAGAATTATTTTCAAAAAATAATAAAACAATTATTGAATTCGTTTCTCGTAGGATATGGGGAATTATTAAGGCCTCGGTTTGTGTTATCTGCCTCAGCCTTCGGCTTCGGCAGATAACACAAACCTCGGCCTTAATAATTCCCCATATCCTACTCGACCTCATCCAATAATTGCTTAATAGTTGACGTTCTAAACAGATAACGTTGTCTAGATTGTCTTTTTTTATAAATAAAAAGATAGTTTTACACTCTAAAATTGAATAAAAAAAACCTTTTTGCTTAAAACATTATTATTATTATTATTATTATTATTATTATTATTATTATTATTATTATTATTATTATTATTATTATTATTATTATTATTATTATTATCTTTATTCACAATTCTAGTGCGTTTTTCTTACAATATTCTAAGCTTACCGAGTCCAATCCATGGACCTAAGGAAAGTAAGAATTACAAATACAATCAGCTGATCATTAAAGTTTTCCTAATGATATGAGCAGTTCCTAGCAGGGCAGTCTTCTGTAGTTCACTGATTTCAATGTTCCCCTGCAACTGCTTGACATAATACTCTAGTCGTTTGTTAACTAAGCCTAGAGCACCAATAACTATAGGTATGGTTTTAGTTTCCATACCCCACATCTTTCTAATTTCTATTTCAAGATCTTTGTACTTTGAAATCTTTTCCAACTGTTTTAAAGACACGTTTCGTTCTGATGGAATTGATACATCTATTAACAAGCACTGATTTTTCACTTTGTCTTTAACTATAATGTCTGGCCTGTTGGCCTTAATGGTCTTATCAGTGTGAACTTGCATGTCCCATAAAATTGTTGCTCTTTCGTTGTCCACTACTTTCTCCGTTTCATGTTCGTACCATCTCTTGCCAGAATTAGCGCCGTAGTGTTTGCAGAGCTTCCAATGAACATACATACCAACTCTGTTATGCCTTTCGACGAATTCTTTCTTTGCGAGAACAGGGCAGCCTGCTACAATGTGGTCGATGGTTTCGTCATATTGACCACACATTCTACATTTGATGTCTATATCTTTTCCTAGGATCTTCCTCTCGTAGTACCTTGTGGATAGCGCTTGATCTTGTGCAGCTACGATGAGTCCCTCTGTCTCTGACTTTAGTCCCGTACCTTTTAGCCAGTTGTGCGTTCTTTGTTTGTCGACATCTGCTTGGTTGACTTGCTTTGGGTATTGGCCATGAAGGGGCTTAGATTCCCACCTGTCGACTTGGTTCTTTTGTAGGTGGTCTTTGAACGCGGTCTTTATCATCCTTGCTCTTTCAGTGTTGGGATTTTCTTTTTCTTTCGATGCGCGTGCAGTTTCCGGCACAACGATTTCTTTGCTTTCAGACTTAAACTTTTGACTTTCTTTGTGTATTGAGTACATCTTTTTGTTGTTTTCGTGTTTATATACTAGACGCAGAAGGCGGTCTTGGTGGTCTTTAAGATACGCATCTAGACCAATAGTTGACAATTTGTATGAGTTTTCGATCTGAATGAGTCCTCTGCCTCCTTCTCTCCTCTTTACGTACAATCTATCAACGTCCGCTTTAGGGTGGTGCATACGGTTCATCGTAAGATATTTCCTTGTCTTGACGTCTAGTCTTTTGATCTCGCTTAACTTCCAGTTTATGATGTTGAAACTGTAGGATACCATAGGCACTGCCAATGTGTTAATAGCCTGGATCTTGTTGGCTCCATTCAGCTCACTCTGAAGTACCAATCTGACTCTTCTGTAGTACTCTTTTCTCACCTTTTCTTTCATCTTGGAATGTTGTATTCCATCGCTTTCATCGATACCCAAGTATTTGTAGGTCTTCTCCTGGTCAAGTTCTTTTATGACTGTGTTGATATCAAGTTCAATGTTTGTTGTTTTTGTTAATCTTCCTCTCATAAAAGTAGCTTTAGCGCACTTTTCCAGACCAAAAGTCATATTTATGTCGTTGCTGAAGTGATGTACAGTATGAAGTAGTGTTTCAAGATGGTGGTCGTCTTTTGCATACAGTTTTAGATCATCTATGTAAAGCAGATGATCAACTTTCACTTTTTCGATACTGTACCCACATCCAGTGTCATTCAACATGTTGCTAAGCGGTGTCAGTGCCAAACAGAACAGCAATGGTGACAGTGAGTCTCCTTGATAGATTCCACTTTTGATGGTGATCATCCTTGTTGTTATTGTCCCCGATGCGTGATTGAGGACCATCGATGTTTTCCAGTTCCTCATGCTGTGCTGCAAGAAGGTTGATATTACTGGTGATACCTTGTGGATCTGCAGTGTCTTCAGTAGCCATGGATGGGGGACGCTATCGAATGCTTTTCTGTAATCAATCCAGGCTGTGCTGAGGTTTTTTTTCTTTTCCTTGCAGTCTTCAAGAATCATCTTATTGATTAGGAGTTGATCTTTACATCCGTACGATCCTGGTTTGCAACCCTTTTGTTCTTTGGGTAGAAGCTGGTTGACGTCCAGGTGGTTGTGAATTCTAGTTGTTATAATGGATGACATAAGCTTGTACATGGTAGACAGACACGTTATCGGTCTGTAGTTCTTTGCTTCTTTTGTTTCCTCGGTCTTTGGGAGGAGATACGTTATTCCTTGTGTGATCCATTCTGGACAGGTATCTGGATGTTTAATGATATTACTAAGACTTCTAGCAAGATCTCCATGCAGACTTGTGATGTTTTTAAGCCAGAAGTTGTGAATTTGGTCCAGACCTGGGGATTTCCAGTCGCCTGTCTTTCTCAGTGCGGATGCAATGTCGCTTGTTGTGATATCGCTCCATGTCTGTTATTTGATCTTTTGGTTTCTCTTCTTACATTAGCAAGTTTGTTGTAATCAAGGTTCATTCTAGTGTTGGGATTTCTTTCTCTCCATAGCTGATAAGCCTCCTTGGTTACTGATTGATGGGTTGTCTTTAATGATGCTGTGTAGTATGTTTCCATTACTTGTTTATACTCCTCTCTAGTCCACTTTGTCCTGTTTTTCTTTTGTGATCCAGTGGATTCTTGATCTGCGTTCAATGGTCCGTTGTGGGACGTTGTCTCGTTACAGTTGCCATTTGAACGTTCTGAAGGGGAGTTCGTTCCAGACGCTGACTTTTCGCTCTCGACCTGGTTCCCTGCCGAAGAGCGCGCTCCTTGTTGTTCCCCAAGACGAGCGATTCGGGTTCCATTCGATTGTCTGTTCTTTTTCATGTTCGATTTATTCAGACGTTATTATTATTATTATTATTATTATTATTATTATTATTATTATTATTATTATTATTATTATTATTATTATTATTATTTTATTGATAGCCTCGTGAGGCCTGACAAACATGTATATGTTTACAAATATTTTGCCAAATAGGTCAGTCACATTGTTGCATCATTTATATAGCTATCCGAAAAACTACTAAAATGCATGCCACATGAATGACGCTGGAATGCAAATGCCCTGCTTAAAATGGCAAGACTACCAAGTTTTGCTAGCCTATGTTTACATTTTACACTTTAAGTCTCAATCTTCTGGTTGAATAATATTTGATATCACTTTTCTAATAATTGTTTCACTTTCCATCAAAACTGTTTTTTGTATTTCTCTTGTAATCGTTCGTGCCGTGTTACAGTCTTTGATGACTTTCTTGATCTGCAACTCCAAACGTTTCACTCCTCCTCCTAAACTTCCTATTATCAGCGGTAACACTTCCACGTGATATCCTGGTCTTCTTTCTCTAATCTCAAACGACAGTTGTTGATACTTTTTTCTTTTTTCCATCTCTTTTGGCTGGATGTTGTCTTCCTGTGGACACGCAAGGTCTACCAGCCAAATCCGTCTCTCTTTCGTGTCTTCCAACGTCAAGTCAGGTCTTCTCGCTATTTCGTACTTTCTTAATTTATATTCAAAGTCCCACATCATCTTTTTTCCATTTCCTTCCAACGTGTCTCCTCTCTCCAGTGTCTCTTGGTACCAAACTGTTGATTCTGGTAATAATCCCTCTTCTTTCGCCCATGCTACTGCAAAAACCATCAAAGCTTTGTTGTGTCTATAGGTATATTCTTTTCCTGCTAGTACCTTACATCCTGCAAGTAAATGGTGAACTGTCTCTTTCTGACTACCACACAGTCTGCACATTTCGGTTGCCACCTCAATTCCTCTTAAACTTTTCCAGCATCGTGTTTCAATCATCTGCTCTTGAACATTAATGATTGCTGCTGTTTTTCTTGGATCCAAGTTAGATGTTAACCAAGTACTACACTCTATATCCTGCTCACGATAGATCTTGCTTTGCATCTTCTTCTCTAGGTATTTGTTTTTCCTTGTTGTTGCTATTCCATTCTTGATAATTCCCTTGATCTTTGTCCAACATTTCTTCCATGATCCAACATACCCATCTCCGTTTACTTTTACGCTACCGCTTTGAAATTCAGCCTCTACTCCAACAAACCTCAAACTTTCTTCTGCCTCCCTCTTTATTGAACAATATTCATCTCTGCATTCTCTGCTCCAAGCAACTTTAAGCCACCCATTATCTGACAAAGCCATGTAACAGGCCACGCGTGCTTTGGTTTTTGTGTAGACATCCCTGAAACTTTTAAGTCCTCGCCCTCCTTCCTGACGAGACATGTACAGCCTGAGTTTCATCACTTGAGTGAGTTCCAAGCATGTTCTTTGTTCTTAGTACTCTCTTGATGGTCATGTCTAGTTATTATTCCACTAGTCGATTTTTTTCAGCAAATCCCCAACCAGTTCGAGATTTTTTATTTAATTGTACTCTTCTAACGTCTTCAGCATTTGCAGCTTCTGTAAATTGACTTTGAGTACTCAGTTCTTGATTTATTCCTGCTCTGGAATTCTGATGATTTTGATCAATTTGCTCCATTTGTTTGTTATCTAATATGCTCGGGCGGAGTTTAGTCCATCCATTGTTCCCCGACACTTTGGACAAGGCTTTCGTACACCATAGGTTCGCCACTTCTATGGGTTGTCCGTTAGAGACCTCCTAACGTGTCGGCCATCCACCCATCAGCACGGATCTACACCATATCTTGGGTTACGTTCAGATGTAAACAACGTTTTAGAACACATTCTGCGCGCGCGCTTTCGTTGGACGGTTGGGCTCGCGCTAAACTATTATTATTATTATTATTATTATTATTATTATTATTATTATTATTATTATTATTATTATTATTATTATTATTATTATTATTATTATTATTATTATTATTATTATTATTATTATTGACATTAAATAGCTATTTTCAATAGCCACTTTTTTGAAGAGCCACCAAATTTTGCTGACCCTTTTTGAAACTTGGCCCGTCATAGTACAGGATGCTCACTAGTTTTTTGATAAAAATACAACTTGCAATATAATTTATTACTAATATTAAAATACACAGATGTGGTAGGATTAGGTACATATAAAACATTAAAATTCAATTTTTAACGGACATAACTTAGTAGGACATCCTTTGAACTCATATTTATCAGACTTCTACTCAGTTGATTGAATTATTCCCGAAATCACTTTACGCAACATGGTTTCACTGTCCATAAGAACAATTTTCTGCATTTGACTCACAACACGTAAAACACTACTTATTATTATTATTATTATTATTATTATTATTATTATTATTATTATTATTATTATTATTATTATTATTATATGTTTATCATAATAATCATACAATGTAAATATATATATATAATTAAACGTTTCAGTTATGTATAAGATTCAAGTAGAAGATTGTAAACTACCTGAGAAGTGAGGTTTATAATTGTAAGAAAAAACGTATAATAAAGTTTCCATTATTATTATTATTATTATTATTATTATTATTATTATTATTATTATTATTATTATTATTATTATTATTATTATTATTATTATTATTATTATTGTGTTTATTTCAAACTTTCACTTTGTTTACAAGTGTTGTTCGTAGTGAAACTGCGGATTACGATAATCTGGGCAATTTCCTATTATATATTTCAAATAGACTGATGCTTCATTTATGACTATGAAGGGCTTTCACTATTTCGCAGTTTTGTGCGATTACCCATTTTTGACATTTTCTAATCACGTTCATACTATCAGAGAGTCCTACATTCTTTAACTTGTCTTTCAGTTCTTTATGATACCCCGATAGAAAATCAAACACTACATTAACTTGAATAACATTATAACCGGGATACAATCTCTTTAAGCTTGACCTTAAATCAGCATATTTCTCTGTTTTCAATTTGTCTCGTTCTTGAATCTGTCCAACATTACATACAGTTCCTTCAAATATAAGCCATTGACTTATTATTATTATTATTATTATTATTATTATTATTATTATTATTATTATTATTATTATTATTATTATTATTATTATTGTGTTTATTTCAAACTTTCACTTTGTTTACAAGTGTTGTTCGTAGTGAAACTGCGGATTACGATAATCTGGGCAATTTCCTATTATATATTTCAAATAGACTGATGCTTCATTTATGACTATGAAGGGCTTTCACTATTTCGCAGTTTTGTGCGATTACCCATTTTTGACATTTTCTAATCACGTTCATACTATCAGAGAGTCCTACATTCTTTAACTTGTCTTTCAGTTCTTTATGATACCCCGATAGAAAATCAAACACTACATTAACTTGAATAACATTATAACCGGGATACAATCTCTTTAAGCTTGACCTTAAATCAGCATATTTCTCTGTTTTCAATTTGTCTCGTTCTTGAATCTGTCCAACATTACATACAGTTCCTTCAAATATAAGCCATTGACGTTCTTTCTTGTTGCATATAGTGATGTCAGGTCTGTTTGCACCATCCTTAGGAACGACGTCTAAGTGCAGGGGAATGTTCCATAGTACCTTCACTTCTTTAGTCTCGACACAACATTTGGGTTGTTGTTCTCTGTACCAAGGTATCGTTTGGTGTTCTTCATTATTGGGGATTCCAAGTGCCTTTAAAATCGCATAGTACACTGGACGGAGCATTCGATCGTGACGCACTGTGTACAGCGTTTGCGCGATGGCAGAGCAGCTGCACATTATGTGTGGTACTGTTTCCTTCTTGACATGACAGAAACTGCATAACAAATCTTCTCCTCCACTTTGAACTTTCTTTGCATTGTAGACTTTAGTTGTGATTAACTGTTGTACGATACTGGTGTGTATGCTGTAGACTATGTTTGGGATGTTTGGCCAAACCTTTGCAATGTTATAGGATTCATGATGTAAATGTTTATCTTGCCATTGTTGCACTATATATTGTCCTATCCATCGTTGTTGTTTTACTTCCTCTTCTAATTTTCTTTCGATTTCTTTTCTTAGTATTCTCTTGAGATGTTTAGGTTGAGGTTGATTTACTTCAATGGTTGAGTTACTTGCTTTGATGGTAGTCTTGCTTTCTGCTCTATTGTATTCTATATTCAAGTCCAGCTGACCTGCATATGTTTTTGCATCTTTGACTATCGATCGTAATGACTTCATTTCTTTGGAGTTCTGGAAAGTCGACACTAGTTGGACGTGTGGGTCAGCGCTGACAGTAAGGTAGTGAGCAGTCTTTATCTTCGTTGTCTTGTATAGGGTCTCTAAATTTTGCATACCTTTCCCTCCTTTATCTACAGGTAGATACAGCAAGGGATTAGACTCGTGCTTATGCTTGGCTTTATTATCGTTCATTATTTGGCGGGTGCTTCGATCGAGTTCTCTTAAGTGTTCAATTGGCCAATCTGCTGTCCACATGTGGAACAATAATACTGATGTTGCAAAAGAGTTCGTTGCCTTTACTTTTCTTGTAAATGATAATGGTGACGACCATATAACGGATAATCTTCTGATGTACTCCTTGCTTGCATCACGTTGTACGTCTTTCTCAAGCTGTGTAACGTTCTCATATTTACCTAGGAACTTGTAATAATCACCTTCCCCCAACACAGGGATCTGGTTACCACTGTGTAGGGGTAGTCCTTCGCTCGGAACAATCTTCCCTCTTTTCACATGTACAGCAGCGCATTTATTTATACCCCACTGAAGGCCAATATCTTCAAACATGCTCTCGAGATTACTTGCAATTGTGGCTGCTTTGACTGCATTTTTGTGGTATGATTTTAAATCATCGACAAACAAGGTGTGTGTGATCTTGGTTCTTTTGTCATGGCTGAAGGTGTAGCCCTCGGTTGATCTTAGGTACCAAGCTATAGGATTGATACATAAGGTAAATAGGTTTACGCAAAAGGAATCTCCTTGTAAGATACCCCGTTGAATTCTTATTGGGCCAACCGTCTCTTTGCCTTTCTCAGTCGGTACAATCAAAGTCGTCCTCCACAATTTCGTAATCTTCTCAATGAAACATACAAGTCTCTCATTTACTCCATGGTCTTTTAGAACAGTGATGAGCCAGTTGTGCGCCACGCTATCAAAAGCTTTCTTAACGTCTATCCAAACACACGAAATGTTCTTGGCATTCTTTGTTGCATCTTCGAGCAATGCTTTATCTATAAGTAAGTTGTCTATACACCCCATTGAGCCTTTGACTCCTCCTCTTTGGTCGATTTGCATGAGCTTAGACTTAGATTCATTATTATTATTATTATTATTATTATTATTATTATTATTATTATTATTATTATATAATAAATGTTGATAGCCAACAAGAAGGGGGAAGATTATGCAGTAACAATTTCCTGGATTAGAGCGAAAGTATCCTTCTCTATTCTACGATCAGCTCTTCTATGCTTGAGAGGTTCAAGGACAGTAAAACGTTCCAATTTGAACATTAGAGACATTGACTTTGATATAGAATCGTCTGTTGCCAAAATTAATTAATTAGAACATTTTTTATTTTATACCATGTATATGGTATATATATAGTATTTATAAGTATATATATTTTTAGCATAATATTTTTAGCATATTTTTATCGTTTTTTGTTTTATTTTGGTTATCTTAATATGAATTACTATTATTATTATTATTATTATTATTATTATTATTATTTAAAAAAAATTATTATTATTATTATTTTAATCTTTTAATGTATATAACCTATTTTTAATTATTAATTAATTTATTAAATTATTATTATTATTATTATTATTATTATTATTATTATTATTATTATTATTATTATTATTATTATTATTATTATTATTATTATTATTATTATTATTATATTCAAGGTTTCTTAGTTGAAACAATGGTCGGTGTGCAAGTCTTGTGCAATTAATGAAGCGCATTTGGGAAACAGCCAGGGCCCCTTTTAACTGTGGACTATTGTTTTGTTGTTATCGTCTACTCTTGTTAACATAATTAATCAGTATGTTTTGTAATCTTTAGCTACCTACAAGAGTGACTGGAAGAATTTTGGAGGAGTCGATGTCACTGCATTTAAATACAAATGGGGTGGAGAAGACTCAGAAATGGCTGATCGAGTGGTCTCAAAAGGAATTGAAATTGAAAGACTTCGACTACCTGGATTCTATCACTTCTATCATGACAAAAGTGGAATGTGGGAAGAGGCCGGAGCATCTTAGAAATCCCTGTTTTTCCTCTGGATTCGCAGTATCTCACAGATCTACTCAGTCTTCACAAACCAACCAGGATTCTTCACTCGAACGTTGCTACTTCGTAGCCTTCAAACTTGACTTGCGATGATAAATCCTTACATGTTGCTGAGCTGATACAATGAGCATTTTAGATATCCTTCAGTGTGGAATGTGAGTGTAAAATGTTAACTTTTTATTGGTAAAACAATTTAAGTTGGAACTAATTTAATCAGGCCATCTATCCAGATGAACAGAGGTCTCTTCAAGACATCTGTCCAATATTTTCCTATTAAAATTATCTTTTAGTCATTGTGATGTTCAGTGAGTGTAATCAAAGCTTCTGATTTATCCTGAAAGACCTGGACATTCTTGCCTCTTTCATATAAATAATTGTTTCGAAATCTTATATGAACATAAAAACTTATGAAGCGTTCTAAAACACTTCAAAAAAGTAATTTTTGCAGTCCAAAACTGGTAGCATTGTACATGAAGCTGTGAGCGACAGTCTTCGACACAACAAAACTTCTAAATAAAACTATTCAAATACCTTGAAAGTCCGCTCATTTACAGCGAAGAATTGTTTCGAAGTCTTGTATGAACATAAAAGCTTTTGAAATTTTCAAAAACTTCTTCCAAGAAGTAATTTTGTAGTCCAAAACCAGCACCGTTTCAAGTAAACTTGTGAGCGTTTTTCATTCATGGTATGAATGTTGCTAGGCGAAAACGTTTTTAGATTTCGGAAAACTCTTGCGTACTCACGATAGCTATCGATTGTTCACGACATCCCTCGACAACTCAACGAGTGAAAAACCCCGAGCGCTTCACGGAAATGTGTCCAAATCAACCTGGGGCACACATCCGTCCATCAGATCGCGAGTCAAAGCTTCCCAGGTGAAATTCTCGTCAAATAACAAACTTTGAACACTCAAATTTTTAAGTTGTTTGGACATAAATACTTTGTTTACATAATCGAAGAAAAATCGATATTTTCTCTCTTAACTGGTGAAATACAAGCGAAAATGTATTTTGTCAAGTGACTCGTGTTTCACACCTTCTCACAAACTAATTTTGTCCCGCGGGATCGCCACAGGAAACCCATTTACAACAAGCGCGCGCTAGTCCCGCGGGATATCGGGACGATATTATCACAGGAAACCCATGCATTTTTTTGTCTTTTTAGCGTATCAATAAAATAGTAAATAAATTATAAAAATAAACATCGTCAGGAGAAGTGGCTGGGCTGCCTGTGAGCAGCTATCAAACAAAAAATTTACTGATTGGCTAGTTAATATTTAACTTGAACTCAGTATGTCAGACAATGTATCTACACGTTTGATTAACCCCCCTGGGCCGAGTATCTACTCAAGAAGCTTGCTTGCCTCTACTAATTGAAAGGAATCATCTCGTTTAGCAAAATAATGATGGAAGGTAAGACACAGAATCGAGTATAAAGGCGCTGTTACACGCTGAAACTGTTAATTATCTGAAACTTGTGTCGATCGCCGATGCGAGACGAGTTTCATAAAAAGGGTGTTACACGCTAAACTTTCGTCCTGAAACTTGTCCGCGACACAAGTTTCTGTTTCAGGAGTAGAAAGCAGTTATACTTTTTGTGAAACCGTCTCGTGAAACCAACCCGGGGAAAGTTTCAGCTAAATGACCATGTTACACGGTGCACACTTTTACTTGAGTGAAAGACAAAAATTACAATTACAGATAATGTTCAATAACACCTAGTCATGCGTGACAACCAAGAGACACTATATAAACAAATGGAATATTTGCGCGCAAATAGGATTTTTATGTTTTCTCTTGGCTGTATTTATTTGAGCATTATCTAGAGGCATTATGCAATTGTGTAATCGTAGGTCTTCGTGTAGGAGCATTCATACATGCGAGGTCGGTATAGGGTACTGGAGTAGTGGCAATTTGAGTGACCCCCCACTGAGGACAGCACAACACGTGAGCTGTCAGGCAAAGTGATTCATTCTGGTCCTGACTTTACATAAGCTGGTAGCTTTAATTTTGGAGGTCGATTTAGTTTCTAAATTCTTTTGGGGTGACTTTCTCAGTCTTCAACGCGTCCAAGTTGTCGAGGGACTTGATTTCTACAGCTCACAAGTACGACTATCTCTGAGAGAACAAGAACAGTCAGTTACATTCCAGCGTAGTGCCGAACCGAGTAGCTGGTACCGCTTCGTACTGAACCAGGTCAAGGAAACGATCCGTTAGTTATCAGCCAAGTTGTTGCTATCCCCGGCAATGGTGGCAGCTTTTAAGTGGTCAAGCGTTTGGACTTTTTGCGACCTTTAGGTACTGTTATTGACTGAGAGAAAAAGACGTCAAATTCCTATGTCAAGCTATGACGCCGAACAGGAGCTGTTGTTTTTGGTATCTCGCTACGAACAGGATACCCGTGTTTTCACACAAATCCCCGTAATTTCAACACTGCAGTACTTGGTAAGTTTTGTATTTGGTAAGATTCTAATTATTTCAGTCAGTACATATTACCGACGTGCATGTTTAAGCTTAATTTTCCCCGAGACTTCATGCCACGTGGTCTGTTTACCTATCCACCATGACCTTTGTGTGGCTGTGTCTTTATTATGGTTTTTTCTAGCACTTTTCTCAGTTGTTAGGTATTACGAATTGACATTAATACAACAACATGACATTTCTGTTGCCCATATTATCCATGGTTCACGAAATTATAAGAAAGGAGTCCAAAGATTACAATAATTATCTGCTCACCCAAGGATAAAAAGGGTTTTATGTTGATTTGTTATCAGAGACAAAGCCCTAGATTACACTGATTTATTACAATAGCGAGCCTACAGCAGTTATCACTGTTTGTGGGCTTTTATAGATGAATATAAATTATACCTCTTGCAATATGATATCTTTCCTAGTTTTCGCGCTTCCACAGGAATTTGGTTATAGCTTTGTATTCACTAATTGGAAAGTTTTAAGCCTGTCTCAACTATGGTCAACTTTAATTATTTTATTGGTTTGTTTATGATATGCGCCATTAGCGTCTTTCATATGTCATGGTTGACTGAGACTATTGTTACTAGTTAAGTGAATCGTATTGGCTAGAAAATACTAGCTGTTTTTATGGCAATAATCCTACTTTGACACGGATTAGCAAAGTCTCCCTATAATATTTAGCTGCAATTGTCCATGTCAACATGCAGTCTGGCAATAAATCAGACAATTGTAACATTTGAGTTTGTAGTCTACTTGCTAGTTCATTATTAGTTTATGTTCATAAATTAGAAGGCGAAGAGCCACTTGTGGATGTACTTCTAATAAACCATTATTATTATTATTATTATTATTATTATTGTTGTTGTTGTTGTTATTATTATTGTTATTATTATTATTATTATTATTATTATTATTATTATTATTATTATTATTATTATTATTATTATTATTATTATTATTATGTTCATTGTCATTATCATCAACAACCATCATCATTCGATTATCGCCCTCGCTATCATGCTCAATTTTTATGTTTGTTCCAAGAAGGCTACGTCCGACGTATGGAATTTTTATTTATTTTTGTTCCAAGAAGGCTACGTCCGAGGTATGGAACTTTATTTATATTTTTTATTTTGTTGGCGTTATGGGGCTTGCTGTCTGCGTCGGCTCTCTTGTCTTGACAAGGCTTGTCCCAGCCATATTTTGTTATTACCTGCGAGGTTACGGCCTCCAGGGTTATTATTACCTGCGAGGCTACGCCCTCCAGGGTTATTACCTGCGAGGTTACGCCCTCCAGGATTGTTATTACCTGCGAGGTTACGCCCTCCAGGAATGTTTTTACCTTTGAGGCTACGTCCTCAAGGATTTGTTTTTATTTATTTATTTGGCATTGCACTGGGCTTGCTGACTTTGTTGGCAGTTTGCTGTCTTGAAATGGCTTGCCCTGCCACTTCTTCACATCATCATTATCATCCACACTATCATCTCATCATCATATACACACTAAAAATGTACATGTTATATTTAAACTAGGCAGTCCTATAGATACCTCTGCTGTTTCTGTGTCATTATTATTTCTCTAAATATATCTTCTTATCACAGAAGACGTTTATTATGGTACATATATATTTTTATAAAGCTTGAACATGAGGGCTACCTAGCAGGGGCGGGAGCCTTCTATCAACAAATTATTAGCTTTCTAATCATGGATTATTAACGTAGTTAAATGGATATTACCATAGTATATCTCAAACATATGATGTATTTATGTCAAATTTATGTGATGTCAAAAGGCTATAAATCACAGTTCATTATGGTACTATTATTATTCCTTCTAGATTTGGTTTATTATTCTATTCGTATTATTAGTTTGATACTAGTTTACCATATTATAGTGAATTCAATTAGCCTCTTATCGTAATCTTGCTTGTGTGACAAGGCACTTAAAGAACTTACTATAAACAACTAGTTTCATTGGCTATACTGAGTTATCAACATTAGTCCTTATGTCTATTCGGCATTGTAATTTATCGATAACTGTAATAGCTGATTATGACATATTACTCAATTTATCTTTACTGTATGTTGTGGACATGGTACTGGTTGCAGTTTGATTTTCTTTCAGAAGCTGTGCCTAGCCACCTGCAGTTCATCACAACGTCAATATCATGTCTGCTCGGGATCAGAATGCCATCCAGTTACATACTTGGGTGTAGTCCCTTCAAGTCTTCTGGCTACTAAGTTCTAGCAAGGACACACATGACATTGAATTCTTACTTGTATATTTACATATCTTCATATAAGTGTTAGCTAGGAGCCTGAAAACCCTAAAGGTGTCGGCTGTGCATGGTAGGGGGTACACGTTTCCCATTTTCCACAGGGTGGTTTTTTGGGTTGTTCGTGTCCGGCAAGCTGCAGTCCTGCTAACCATTTTAAAGTTTCACTACATATTCTGGGCAAGCTTTGTCACTGAATTGTATTACCGATATCATTGGAAGCTTTAGTTTGCACAACTACACCTTCGTTCTCTCTGAAACTTGGGCTGTAAGTAAGTGTGATACAGTTTTGGCAACCACCTTTCCATTTGAATTTGCAAACATGCGTGTAACTTGTAATATCAAGCTTGTCATTGGTCAAAACGACTTGTCTTTAAGAAAGACTTACAGGAAAACTACCTAGCAGGGGCAGGAGTTTTTCTTTGAACTTGATAATATATCATCAACGCAGTGCATAAAGTTGACTTTGCCTTAGTATATTTATGGATTATATACAATGTGTAAGCTATGTAACAGGACTTTTGTCTTTTCAACTTTATACTTCTTATCGAAGTTTTGACGTTGCGTACCCCAACTATTTAATTTGTATTTCTTTGATTGCAATTTTTTTAAATCTTTGTTCTCATGTGACTTTGGTTTTGAGATGGCAATCCAGAATAAGAGTGTACATTAGCAGGGGCAGGTGCACTTTTATTTTTGTCACTCTTTTTACCACTGTTTTTGTACCCAACTTGAAGTTACTATTATCATTGATTTTATTCCTTTTTGTGTGTGTGTGCTTGTGCTTTTCCTTTGGGTGGGGCTTGCATCATTACCCATGATGCATGTGGCGTTTTTGTGCCCTCACCTTTACTGGGGCAAGTCTAGATTTTGTACATCCGCATCATATCGTATTTTAACATGGTGTATTTTATGTTGGATGTTTAATAAAGCGGCTGTGGGTCCCTTCGCCCACAGCCATAACACTCCAAACTCAGGTGTGTTGAGTTACTGCCTTGCCCAGTAAACGAGCTTCAGGAAAAGCAGCAGCACATATCTTAATAGTTTTGTGTGGCGCAGACAGGGGAAAACATAAATGGAATATTTGCGCGCAAATAGGATTTTTATGTTTTCTCTTGGCTGTATTTATTTGAGCATTATCTAGAGGCATTATGCAATTGTGTAATCGTAGGTCTTCGTGTAGGAGCATTCATACATGCGAGGTCGGTATAGGGTACTGGAGTAGTGGCAATTTGAGTGACCCCCCACTGAGGACAGCACAACACGTGAGCTGTCAGGCAAAGTGATTCATTCTGGTCCTGACTTTACATAAGCTGGTAGCTTTAATTTTGCCCTCCTCCTCCCCATGCCTTCCTCGTCTTGTCTTGATGTATCCAACATCGTTTATCGTTTTTGTGCCCTCACCTTTACTGGGGCAAGTCTAGATTTTGTACATCCGCATCATATCGTATTTTAACATGGTGTATTTTATGTTGGATGTTTAATAAAGCGGCTGTGGGTCCCTTCGCCCACAGCCATAACACTCCAAACTCAGGTGTGTTGAGTTACTGCCTTGCCCAGTAAACGAGCTTCAGGAAAAGCAGCAGCACATATCTTAATAGTTTTGTGTGGCGCAGACAGGGGCAAACATAAATGCTATTTATAGTGTAATCATTATCCTGATGAGTGGGCAACCACGAAATAGATCTGTAGAATGAAATGAACTTGTACTAGCCCTCGTACTTAGTTCTCTAATACCACTATTATGTATTTATGTATATAGTATTTTTATAGACATTGTATATATATACATATTTCGAGTTCTTATAAATTTGCGGCCATTTTCTACAAGCCTTGAAATTTGTATCGGTAATTATTTTTCTGCGAATTAGATCAAATAATTCGAGATATCAGACGATTTTTATAAATGGCTTTATGAGGAAAAATTGGTCATAAATCCAAAATTCCAAGGAGAATTTTTTCTTATTTCGTTAATCAATTAGAAAGGCATAGAGGACTACGTACATCATGTATCGCACCAATTTAATCCTTAGAAGTTGCGATACAAATTTGCGCTGCCTGTTACGACGCAAAATTATGTAGTCAAAACTACCGCCACAATCTCAACAAAATTTCAAAAACAGCAAGAACCATATCTGCTATAAGAAAGACAAATCCCTATTGTAACTTGTGAACAAAATATGGAGACATGAGAAGCTAAACGCCAATGTTATCCTCAAGCTAACTTGGAGAGTAATTTTTGTGACCAGAGTGAACGTTGCGAATTTGTATTACTTCGACTTCTACAAATTCTGTCGAATTGTTTCGTGAAATTTTCTAGGTATGGGATAGAACAAGATGTTAACAAACCTTTTGCCAAGTGTCGTTGTCTTTGTTGCACTAGGTATAATTCAGTAAGCTTCAACTGAAGTAAGCAACTACATCGAGTCGACGTTTGAGGGTAAAGCCCTCGTGGTCTGTTAATTTATTCAAAACAACACTTTACTATCTGTTGCAAAATTCCTCACGGGATCTAGACTTTTGGGAATAAAGACAGTAGTTCTCTGAATACAATTGCTTCTGAGTCTAAATCCCGTGTGGAATTTTGCAACAGATAGTAAGGTTTTGAACTCGATACTGGCCAAAACGATTAGTATTAAACCGGCTAATAACTTTCTATCACACATCCTGCATTTTGATTGGCTACTCTACCTCCCTCCCCCACCTCCCATCTCTCGCAAACTATAGCAATATACACCTATTTCAAAAAAGGTTGTCACCGCTAAGAGCGATAGGCGATAGGTAATAGGTCATTCCAAGACCGCAAAGCACTATTGATTTCTAATTGATTTACATATGAATAGCCAAATATTTGAGGGAAGAGTGTAAAGAAAGATTTAGGATGGCTTAATTAAGAAATCAATAGTGCTTTGCGGTCTTGGAATGACCTATTACCTATCGCCTATCGCTCTTAGCGGTGACAACCTTTTTTGAAATAGGTGTATACTAAACTAGACGCACACGTGCGTTCACTCGTGCCCCGGGAGCCCATTTTAGGAGAGGCTCCAATGACCGGCCCCGTTCGTACTCTTCACCGAGCCGTTTCACGCATTCTTCACCATTCCGGGAAATAGTTAACCGTAACATAGACCCTTTTTGAATCGTCGGCTAACTTAAACTAAAGAATATCTGATTAGTCAATTAATTTGTCTGTCAGCAGCTACTTTAGTGTTTGCCTTTGTCCTTCTATTATCATGCATGGGTATTATAAATATATCTCCGACATGCAAAAATATTACCTGCCAATATACCAGTTTATTCAACTTTTTATTTCACTATGTATCTCAATTGTTTGCTGTAAAGACTTCTATAACAAATCGTGTATCGGAAAAAACATTTGTATTTTATAACTCGTTCCCGGCCTACGGCCTGGGCACGAGTAAATAGTAATATATACTAAAACAATATCTATATATATACCTATTTCAAAAAAGGTTGTCCTTGGTTTTGGTGCATACTGCATAGTGAATACTGCATACTAAGACTGAAATGTGTTATGGAGAATTTGTAATTGGGTAACAAGAGGCTTTACTTATGTTGATTCTCTGTTTCCTCTCAGGTTGAATCTAAGTGGACTTTTTCCGCAACTTTTCTACTTACAAAAAATAGGCGCTTATTAAGCGCATGTGGCTACAGCCTTATCCGCTTATGGGATAGAAATAAAAGCGTCAGTAAGTTAATGAGATACAGTGTTGAAATACTGGCTATTGACTGTAATTTCTTACATCAGACTACTGAGCGCTTAGATGACTAGTAAGGTTGCTTTTTTGTATATAAATTTTTATTGTCCATTTGCTGTAACTCCAGAAACATAAAAGTGTAGCTGTCAAACAAATGCCAAAGAAAATTTTTTTCGTAGAAGATAATGTAACAAAATGTAATTAAATATTCTTAGCCACTAAACAACTTACTACGCGCCCGACATTAAAGTGTTCGAAACACAATCGATCGGTTGAGTCACTTCTAATTTAGTAAACAAACAGACGAGAGATATTTATATAGAGATATTTCTTTACATAGAAATTGAGCCAAAACACCAGTGCTTAATATCTCATTTATTTAGTTAGTTTAAACGATATGCTACCAAAAGGATATCTTAGGCTTGAATTAGAGCAGCATTTTCATTCACTGTCGGTCACGGCTTTGAAGTCTCGCGAGCAAAGTTATGCTGCACGTGGCGTAATTTACGGAAAACGTCGCTTTTTTTTTGACAATTTTTAATGTGACTCTTTTAAAGATGACTTTGTACTTGTTTTAATTCTTGATTGTAAGAATTTCCACAGCAAATTTTTGCCTCAAGTAATTAGTCGATTGACGGAAGAGAATCTTCACGAACTTGTATCTGTCGGGCGCATGGCATTCATTCGGTGGTAAACTCAACACGCCTTTTTGTTGTTATTTCCTTGACAGACTCAGACGGTAGTTCGCTTTTAAAATCTTTTCGTTTCTGTGTACTTTAACACTGAATCGAAATTATTTTATTTCAAAGTGTCCTTTGTTTATCATTATCGATCATTGTCTACTCGTTCAAAGTCGATCAATGATTAGTTCCGAAGTTCATTATTGGGCTTCCTGTGGAGTTACGCACACTCTTACTTACTTACTTACAACCCGATGACTAAGTGGCTTCGCCTTTTCGAGGCTGTAGCCACAAAAATTGTGAAAAATACCTAAAATTTGAAATCCACAATGTATTTTGGTCTTGGTATGCAGTATTCACTATGCAGTATGCATTAAAACTGAGGACAACCTTTTTTGAAATAGGTATATATACTTAAATAGTAATAAATACTAAAACAATTGACCTCTCGGCCTCATGGACTACGAATCAATAGCCCATTCGTCCTCGAGGTCTAATTGTTAAGTAGTGAACCCCAAATATAGCTTATGCGCGGATGCGTAGTGAGTTGACCTTTCATGCGTTTCCATGCATTATTCGACCCATTCGTTGATTACTTTCATTTGTAATTATAGTGCATTTTATTTCAGGTTCTCCCAGATAACAAAGATGATGAAAGTTCTAATAAAGAAGATTATGAGGAATCACAAAATCACCTTCTTCTTTATAATATTCTTTGCAATACTCTGGTTCATACAAAATAATTCCATTATGGAAAACAATCTACCCTCGAAAGAGGTTTTTCCAAAATTTATTGAACGATTTCACAGATTTGGTTCCTACAATATCACCTTGACTAAAAGGAGGGAAGATTATGTGAATCTTTCTGTGACTGAAGACACGGCTTTAACACTTAAAAGCAATTTAACATATATGGTACATTCTGATAAACGTACTATGAAAGGTACTGTGAAAGTCACTGAAAAATTGGTTGGTTCTTACAATATCACATTGACTGAAAGGACGGAAGATTATGTGAATCGTTCTGTGAAAGACACTTTAACACTTAAAAGCAATTTAACATATATGGTACATTCTGATAAACGCACTATGAAAGGTACTGTAAAAGTCACTGAAAAATCTAATTTAAAAATTGGACATGTTAATGTTCATCTCTGGTATAAAGTATGCACATGCAAGTGCAATTGACAGTCTTAGACAATTTCCACTGTTTCCTTTATGGCCGAGTGTACGAGGTCAGCCCGAAATGCCTAACAATCTTGTATCGATTATGGGTAGTTATTGGTCTGCACAAAGAGTCATGGGACTTCTCTACCCTCCTTATTCAGGAAATTACGGGTTTGACATTTCTTCATTAACTACTTCAGAATTTTGGTTAAGTAAAAATCAAGAACCAAGAAATGCTATATTACTGGCCAAAACAGGTGCTATTATTATACATGGTATCAAAATCAATGATGCACCTATGGTCACCAAATCTAAACCAATATACCTTGACCATGGTAAAGTTTACTACTTTGAAATGATTCATGGAATGAATGACGTCTTGCGAGATCAGGTTCAAGTTCGATGGATGTTACCTGGTGCTAAGGATTACACAGGGATCCCAAAGACTTCTTTATCAACAGTCATTGTAAACGACACTAGTCTTGATATGCAAACACGACAACTGGTTCTTCGATCACCAAGTCTTGTTGTCCAGGAAAATATTCCAAAAAAGTCGAAACCCCATAGATGGGCCAATAAAGACTTTTCAAAGCTTTTCAATCGCAACCATTCATATACACGAGAAAATCTGAGCACATTAAAATTCGCTAACAACAAAAAGATTATGGCAGCATTTGAAAATTGTGACTATGCACCCAGTTTCCTACAAAAACGAGACTATAAGCGCTTTGAAGGAGCGCGTTTGCTAATACGTGCACGTTTAAGCGAGGTCTTTCCAGATGATGGTACTGGTGAGAAACTTTGGTATGGTACAACTGAAGCCCTTTCTAAACAAGGAAACACTGTTATTGATGAAACTAGAGTTATTGATGTTGTGAAGGCATTTATGACACAACTAAAAACCAAGTTTCCAGGGTATGTGAGCTCTGTTGTTATCCCTTGGCTACGCCTCGTGTTCCTAAGCTTGCTTTTCTCGTGCTTTGCATCTTTCATCGTGTTTATATCACATTACAGAGATACACGCGGCCGTTTTAGGGCCTGTTCACATGAGAGAAAGTGCCCCTATGTAGTAGGGATAACTCCTTTGTTTTGTGTCCCCCAGGGACAGTCAAGTCGATGATGTATTATAAATAACAAATTGTACAATCTTGTACATCAATAGACCTCTTTACCTTCGTGTGCAAATTGCCCATTTCAGATCACGTGGCATTCTCTTGGGAATTGTTCTTTTATTATGAAAATGTTAACCTATCAACATAAGAAAGAATTAATTCCCAAGAGTGACATCACGTGGTCTGAAATGGGACAACAAACAACGAAGGTAAAGAGGTCTATTGTACTATCTCAGGCTAAGTACAATGTTACGTTAAAGTTCCTATGAGAGAACTTTTTTATTTCGAAAATCAATTTTTTTTTAGAGAGCATAGTTTCATATTTTTGATTTGACCTCATATTTTCCAAGATTTCCAAATTTCAAATGGCTCAAAATGCAAATGAGATGACATCAAACAAGGCATAAACGAGCCAATCCAAAATACTGAAAATTTGATTATCTAATTTAAGGGCCCGTTCACATGAGAGAAGGTGCAACTATGTAGTAGGGAAAACAGAAGAGTTATCCCATTTTCCAGGGATAATTCTTTTGTTTTGTGTCCCCCAGGAAAAAGAAAACAAAAGCCGGAGTTATCCCTGCTACCAGGGACAACTAGTCGCCTTCATGTGAACTGGCCCTAAGATCAGATTTGTTGTAAAAGCCACAAGAAAGCTAGCGCCAATGCCTTGTTTGACGTCAACGTATTTGTATTTTGAGATTTGGACATGAAACTTTTATATCTTGGAAATTATGGAGTCAAATCAGAAAATGTCAAGATATATTTTTACTATGCTCTCCAACAATCAATTTTCGAAATACAAAAATTCTTTCATAGGGATTTCGTACAATTTTCTACACTAATAGTTCAGAACTTTTTATTTACAGAGAGTATATTCTGGCAAATGTTGTCAATGTGGAGCGTAAAGTTGATGTCAAGAATGGCGATCGTTTCTTTCTCGAACTTGTACTTCTGGAGGTCAAAACCAAAGAACTTCAACGCTTGTCAGAATATGTCTATCATATTAAAAACACTTTGACCCTTTGTAAGCCTAAAGGTTTCACATGGTCACCAACGGTTCAAATTAATGCTATCCTTACAGCAAAACGTCAAGGACCTTGGCTAGTTCATTATATCAAGAGTATGGCTCAGGTGCTCAACGCTACTGATGACAAAAATGTGCATTTTATAATTGTGGATTACGGTAACAATGGTGTAAATACAGAAGAGGAATTACGGAGGTAAGGCAAGAAATACTAGGGTACTTAAAGAGACTTGAAGAAACCTTTAAAAATCAATTCATCCATTTTCCAAATGCATGGGGAATGCAAAGGGGATGCTTATTGCATCTTTTTGGGGCTAAACAATGCGTTGATATCTTTTAGGGTGCTTAAGAAAAAATTCAGCTTATTTCCAGTACAACTGACGAGTGCAAAACATGGAACAACTACTCTACTGCTAATCGGAAATAGAACTTCAGCTGCACTCAGGGTGGGAGGAAAGGGAATAGAAGAGAATAAACTAACCTTAACGATAACACCGCAAACTAAGTCAAACTACAGATCAAACTGAGGAACGCCCCCTTCTATAAAGTTAATAACCGACTTCCGAGATACACTTCACTTGCCACAATCAAGACGATTGCGCGAGGCTACGTGCATAAAGCTCAGTCATTCGTAAAAAGACAAACGTTTTAGCATGTAGCCTCGTTCTAAATCCATTGTATATAGCAAGTGAGGTATATCTCGCAACTAGACAAAGGGAAGCTAGTTTTATTCCGCATATTCTACGATGCAGATCTTTGTTTCAAGATAGACGAAGTTGGAAAATAGTGTTACGGCAAAAGGTTTATTGGTGAAAACGTTTTAAGAAAAAAAAACGGGTTTAATCAAAAGAACATTAATATCTTATTGTTTATAATTGAGATCCTTTAGGGTTAAAATGTTCAGTATCTTTTAGGGGTATATATTTGGGATATATACTTGAGAATTTCCGACAAGCATTTCCGATAATCAAGAGAGTATTAGTAACGGTCTCTTGTGATAATTTTATATGGAAGTCCCCCCCCCCCCCCCCCCCCGCCCCCATACTTTTTACTTTACTGTAAAATAATCAACTTCTTTTTGGTCGGCACAGATATGGAATTAAAAACTATACATTGATAAAAAAGACTGGAAAATTTCATAAGACATTAGCCATATATGAAGCAACCAAGACCATTAAAGATGATAATAGTATTGTATTTCTTACTGACCTTCATCTAGATGTACCAAATACCATTTTTGAGAGTGTCAGAAAAGTAAGTACACATGTACGTGTAATTGTGGAGAAAATAGCGATATTAGAACTCTTACTTAACATCAAGAATCTTTGAATGGAAAGGCAGAATCTATACACCTTTTTATTTTGAAAAGGGAATGAGGCTTTCTGTTTCTTACTAGAAAATTACAGAATGATCTAAAAAAAGGTGTAGATTTTTGTATCTTTGCCCAATCGAGTTTTCACTAATTCTATTTCAGTCCATGACGATTTTTTTCTGGAGGTGTCATTATAAAATGAGCTGCTGTCAAGACAGGGGGGTTGAGGTCGGGGGTTACATGAAAAATGCTGACATATTGGTAAGGGATCATGGAATTTTCAAGGACCATTCAGTACAACATCTCATTTATTTTTCCTTCAAGCATACAATCCAAGGGATGATGGCCTATACACCCCTGGTATTTCGTCTGGCCCATTGTGGACGACCAGAGGGCAAACATGCAGCTAGTGGAATTTGGGAGATCAATGGCTATGGGGTATTTGGTGAGTTGATATGAATTACAGCAATAGATTAAAATATTAATGCAAATAATTAAATTTAATAGATTGTTATAAAATATTCTAGATATATTGCAAGGTGTCTTAGTTGATCATGAAACAATCGTTGGTGTGCAAGCTTTGTGCAATTAATGAAACGAATTCGGGAAACAGCCAGGACCCCCCTTTTAACTGTGGACTATTGTTTGGTTGTTATTGTCTACTCTTGTTTAATATAATTAATGTGTATTTTGTAATTTTTAGCTACCTACAAGAGTGACTGGAAGAAATTTGGAGGAGTCAATGTCACTGCATTTAAATACAGATGGGGTGGAGAAGACTCAGAAATGGCTGATCGAGTGGTTTCAAAAGGAATTGAAATTGAAAGACTTCGACTACCTGGATTCTATCACTTCTATCATGACAAAAGAGGAATGTGGGAAGAGGCCGGAGCATCTTAGAAATCACTGTTTTCCTCTGGATTCGCCGTATCTAACAGATCTACTCAGTCTTCACAAACCAACCAGGATTCTTCACTCGAACGAATTGCTACTTCGTAGCCTTCAAACTTGACTTGCGATGATAAATCCTTACATGTTGCTGAGATACAATGAGCATTTTAGATATCCTTCAGTGTGGAATGTGAGTGTAAAATGTTAACTTTTTATTTGTAAAACAATTTAAGTTGGAACTAATTTAATCAGGCCATCTATCCACATGAACAGAGGTCTCTTTGTTACGGTGAGAAAAATGGAGTTGTTTTCTCTCGACCGTAACTTGTTGGGAGAACTAGCGTAGACACAGTTGTTGTGATCTGCTGTTTATTAGGTAGAGCACTCGATAATTGTAGGACTTACAGAACCAGTAGAACTAGTATGAACTTTCCCTAAGACAGCACGGCGTTATAAGAACGTTTTCCTTACTCGGACCGTTTTCCGTACTGTCAGCTCAATCCAGACTACTGAGTTGCTGTAGACCTAAGTGTATAAGTGTATCTGCTTATCTGAGTATCTGTGTTACAAGGTACGTAGATGTATTTATACTAACTAATTAGCATTTCATAGTTGTGACGTTGCTAACTCGTCAAGCTGGTTCTAGATGATGTAAGAATTACAAATGATTGTTGATCTAAGGAAAAACCTATAGCATCTACTTGCGGATGAACATGGATATAATTCGTCGACGCAATCCTAATGACAAGATTAGTAGCTCCGTTTTAGCTATAAAGTACTAATAAGATACAATATATATAACTAACATTGACTGGTAGATAGGGCCTTAATTCTGAATGTTTGTCGTGAACAAACATTCACCTGTTTACCATAATTTATTGTGCGCATGTCCGATAAATGAACTAAGATGAAGAAGTTCCTAGTTATTAGGGTAAACTAGTGTTTACCTAAGTTGACACTACGAGATGTCAAACTCTGTACACAAACATAGTTTTACCACTAAAAGGCAAGTTTGTAGGAACAGCTGGATTAGCACCAAAAATATCAAAAATGTCCTTCATAACATCTTCAAGACATCTGTCCAATATTTTCCTATTAAAATGATTGTTTAGTCATTGTGATGTTCAGTGAGTGTAATCGCCTATATCAAAGCTTCTGATTTATCCTGAAAGACCTGAAAATCGTTCGGTCTTGTACAGTATCCGAAGTCAAGTTCTTAACGCATTTTGATTATTAAGTGAATATATTTGAATCTTCTAAAGTTTTACATATTCCAAGTTGAATTATCAAGGGGTAGTGAAGACCCCTCCCTCTGGGTCTCACAAAGTCTCAGTTCGATTTCGCAGGGCTTGCAGTCTGTTTGGGCAAAAAAAAACCTGTAAGGAAGCCAATTTAATTAGGAGACCACAGTCCATTGTGAGTCCTGTGGAAGCCTCAAATACATGCAAATGAT
The DNA here is from genome assembly GCA_029948255.1 of Telmatactis stephensoni. Taxonomy (NCBI): domain Eukaryota; kingdom Metazoa; phylum Cnidaria; class Anthozoa; order Actiniaria; family Isophelliidae; genus Telmatactis; species Telmatactis stephensoni. The sequence continues at coordinate 509,190 of JALIZF010001777.1, forward strand.
TATTGTGCACAAACAGGCAGAAATCAGTGGCGGATCCAGGATTATCTTCAGGATGGGTGCACCATCATATAAATTGGAAATTGCCGAGAGGATATTTTGGACAAATATTGAGAAGAAAGGACTCAAAGTCGTCCCAGGAGGGGTCATGCACCCCCCTGCATCCCTCCCCTAAATCCGCCCCCCTGGAAATCAGGCTCGCAAGAAAAAGACGTAAACATGAAGTCGAAGTATTGCCTCTATATAAAATACAAAATATCACATCGCATCTATCATTGGAAGAAGTGGACAGAATCTCCCAACTCAATTGATTATTTTACTGATTAACTTGAAAATCCCTCATACTTCATGATATGATATTGGTCCTTTCATTTTTTGCAATTCAGTTCTTTTCATACATCGGGCAGAATCAAGCGACATCACATCCGGGACATTCAACCGTGAAGCGCCAAATTCAAAGATTTTTTGAAATTCACGATCAAATTTACAAAGAAAAAAGCCAAAACCCTGTTCAATATTATTTTATTTAAAGAAACCTATAACCTTAATCGGTTAGGTAACTGTTTTTTTATAGTGATCCTATCAAACTCAAATTTAACTCAAATTGAAAAATTATATCCATGGATTTTCTCTGCAAGCAAAAATATATTGAAGTTGGAGTATTTCTATGGGAAAATGTATGGGAAAACCGAAATACTAATATTCAAAGATGAATTACGTAGAATACGTTGCCTTATTCGCCTAGATAACTTTCGATTTGTGCACAAACAGGCAGAAATCAGTGGCGGATCCAGGATTATCTTCATATATTTTAAATATTATTTGGTTATTCTACTTTTGTTAGGTAAACTTTTCACCGATTTTAGACCAAAATCTCTAGTAGCAAAATGCAATTTGTCACTGAGAACCACAATTTTAGCCCTTCATTTTGCATACTAATTGCCTCTACTTGGACCGCCTACGGATCCTAAGCTCCGCCCCCTACACAATAGTCCAGTTAGCCATGATAATCACATCAATTTGAAATAGAATGCAGTATAGTCTGGGAATCGATTATAAGTCACTGGGTAACTACTACGAGGCAATAAAGTGTCAAACTAAGAAGCTGGAAATGTGTGTTGAGTTTGGCAATAAAAAAGGCGAAGCAAGAGCCCATGGTAACTTGGGACTACCGTATGAATTGCTTGGCAAATACCATGAAGCCAGTGCACATAACGAGAAAAGTATAGTAATTGCAAAAGATATCAAAGACAGATTTGGCGAAGGAAGAGCTGTTGGAAACTTAGGAACCACGTTAATGAAGATGGATAACTTCAAGAAGCCATTCATTGTTTTGAAGAGTCCATAAAAATCGCCCTATAGAAGTGAAGGACAAGCAAAATGAAGGAACTGCTTATATATTAATCTTGGCAAATGTAAGACAATTTTAGGTCAGTATAACGATGCATTAGAAATGTTTGATAAGCAGATTCACTTGTCTGAAGAAATTGGGGAAAAAGGCCAGCAAGCCATGGGATATGGCAACAAAGGAACGGTTTATCTTGAATAAATAAATACCAACAAGCCATTGATTGCTATCAAAAGGAGTTGAAAATTGCAAAGGAGATAGACAACAAAAGAGCAGAAGCAGAGAGCTACAATGGTCTTGGAAGGCTGTATGGGCTCTTGCTATTTTCATTTACAAAGAACGGTGAACAAGAGAGAAGAGAGGAGTATATTGCCAAGTCCAAGCATTACATAAGAGAATCACTGCGATGAAGTGAATGGCTATTTGAACATCTCAAAAACAACAAGACCATCTTAAGATATCCATATTTGAAACTTTCATCAAGGACTATAATTTCCTGACTACTGTATTGATATTCAATAACGAACCAAAAGAGGCACTTTTGGTATCTGATCGTGGAAGAGCTCGAGCACTTGATGATCGTTTGGTTTCAAAGTATAACCTGAACCAAGAACAACAGTCAGGACTCGAGCCAATATCTTATGCCGATGCAGAAAGCATGGGAGCTGACTGCTCGATTCTCTTTTATGCTCTACAACCGACATTCCAGTGTACTTGGATTATAGGATCAACTGATTCATCAGATTTGCTTCTGGCTACGGAAATCTAGTACTGCGTATGAAGGAACCGAGAAGCCTCTGATGTCTTCATTTGACTTGATCAAGGAACGATGGATACCAGAAGAAGATATAATAATAATAATAATAAAATGACTTATATAGCGCCAAAATCCTAAAGTTCAGTGGCGCTGTGTTATATAAATTACAATTTACAGAAAAATAAAGATGGTAGACAAATGGAAGATATGATATACATTGGCGTATATCAGATCTTCCATTTCTATATGATGTCTAAAGAGATCTTTACGATGACGAGAATCCAAACCCTATCGAAAGCTTGTATAAAGCACTGATATCTCCAGTCCTACACCTGCTCATCAAAGATGAGATTGTCAACATTCCTGATGGAGCTATATTTACTGTACCATTTGCTGCGCTACGAGATTCAAACACCGGAGAGTTTCTTTCCGAAACAAAGCTAGCGCATTCGCGTTGCACCATCGTTGACATCGCTGAAGGCACTGCAAGAATGTCCAGCAGACTTTCACAGTAAGACAGGCGCACTCATAATTGGAAATCCCACAGTTGGCAAAGTAATGTTTAGAGGAAAGACAAGAGAGATCCCTGATCTTCCATGTGCAGAAAGGGAATCTGAAATAATCGGAGAATTGCTGGGGGTTCAGCCATTTATAGGATCACAAGCCACCAAAGAGGCCATCATACGAAACCTCAGAGAGGGCGTAGCTGTCATTCACTTTGCAGCGCACGGAACTACAGATGGAGAAATATTTCTAACACCATCTACAACTGATGACTTGACATGCAGTGAACAAGACTACATCCTGACAATTAAAGAAGTACAAGAAAGTGGTGTTCGTCCTCAACTTGTTGTGCTGAGTTGCTGTTACAGTGGTCGTGGTGAAATCAAAGCAGAAGGAGTAGTTGGAATGAGTCGAGCTTTCCTTGCTGCAGGAGCTCGTGCTATGGTAGCATCACTATGGGCCATTGCTGACCAAGCTACCGTGGTGTTTATGGAAAAGTTTTACAGTCATTTGAAAGAAGGAGAAAGTGCAAGTAAGAGCCTCCAACAAGCCATGAAAGATATGAAAGAAATACCAAGATACACAGGGTGGTGAAGAGGTATTTCGTGACCCGTGATTCAGTCTAAATTAGGCTTGTGATTCGTGAAAAGTTAAAAATTCTAGCCGTGATCCGTGAAATCATCTTTGTCCGTGACTGGGATTTGCAGGTTTTCATTGCCGAGATTCGTGATTATAAAAATGCCGATTCGTGAAATATGCGACGCGCAGAAAAGAGACAACGAAAAACAGTGTGATCCTTCGATTGTACGTACTTTCGGTCCGTTTATAAGGACAAAATTCGTGCAAAAAATCTTAGGAATGAAAAACCAGTATTTATTTTTAAATGAAAAGTAAAAATCTTCTATGATTTGTGAAATAGCTTATCATTATTCCGTGATCCGTGAAATTGCGAAAAAATGGTTCGTGATTCGTGATGGGTACCCCCTCTTCACCACCCTGGATACAGTGACGCACAGTTCTGGGCTCCATTCTTTCTGATTGGTGATGGCGTTATCATCACGATTTAAGACGAATGACCACGTGTTGATGTGTAAATAGCCACTTTGCCCTAGTCTACCTAGTCTCATTTTACGTCGCGCGATGTGAGGCGGTGAAAAGAGAGTGAAGTTTTTTCATCTACTAATACTCCTTTGCAGTCGGTCGCGTTGGCTTGGGACCTTTTGGTCCACAACTACATTTTGTAATTTTGAAATAGCTGAGTATTCGTTCGAAAGGTAGCGGTTTTGAAATATGCATATATAAAATATAAATTTCGATCAAGGAGATACGAATTTTCAAAAAATCGCGAAATTTTGTATGAAAAAGCTTGTTGTTACACAAGAGATACCTGAACAAATTTCGATTTTTGAAAATTCACATCTCCTTGATTTTTCCACTTACGTCCTTCAAGCTTCACAGTTTTACTGATTTTGATGTGCTCTTTCCAGCTTTGCTCATTGTTTTTAAGTTTAGGAACTTTTGGAATTACATGGTGAAAGCTCTGAAATCACTGTAGCAATTTACAAAATTAAATACGTCATTTACACGTATAAGATTACCGAATACGTCTTGGTAACTGTCATATTCAGATTTATCATATTAGTTTACAATAGTTATGTTACCAGCTTCTACCCTAAATTAAAATGGCTTCTGCCCTTTTTGCGATCGACTTTTTCAGTTTTGCGCCTAGTCTACCCCTCGTTATTACGAACAATGTGTAATTTTTGAGCTTTTAAGCTGGAATTATGCATTAAATGTGAAAGAACAAATACGAGAAAGCAGTGAGCAAACTTTACATAGTGCTTTACCAAGTGAATTTGTAAACAGATGTGTTATAATTTCCGACCAAAAAACACTAAATAATGTTCTTGTCATAAGATACTCTAAAAACGTTACCTCTGTAGTGAGGATATCGCTAGGCTCCACATGTAGGGCAATTCGCTACTCTCTAGTTTTACAATCACAAATGAGCAAAACTATTGTAAGTACGGATCATTGGCCCCATGCAAGCAGCTGTCAAACTAGAAATTATCTGATTGGCTAGTTAATATTTAACTTGAACTCAATTCTTGGGTTGCATGTGACGTCACGGCAGCCATCTTGGTTGAACTTAAACAAAAGATTTCTCATTAACGTCACTTGTTCATCCAACATGGCTACCGCTCTATTGTCTTCTGTATGAATTCCCAAAGGAATGGATGAAACCCAGCAATTGCTGGTTTTCAATCATTCCCTTGAGCGTCAAAATATAAAAGAATGGCAGCCATGTTGGTTGAACGAACAAGAGACACTAATATATTAATGAGCAATCTTTTGTTGAAGTTCAACCAACTGAGATGGCCGCCGTGACGTCAATTGAAAGCCAGCAATATGATTGACAATGTATTTACATGTTTGATTGACCCCCCTCGGCCGAGTGTACCTCTATATCTACTCAAGAAGCTTGCTTGCCTCTACTAATTGAAAGGAATCATCTCGTTTAGCAAAATAATGATGGAAGGTAAGACACAGAATCGAGTATAAAGGCGCTGTTACACGCTGAAACTGTTAATTATCTGAAACATGTGTCGATCGCCGATGCGAGACGAGTTTCATAAAAGGGTGTTACACGCTAAACTTTCGTCCTGAATCTTGTCCGCGACACAAGTTTCTGTTGCAGGTGTAGAAAGCAGTTCTACTTTTTGTGAAACCGTCTCGTGAAACCGACCCGGGGAAAGTTTCAGCTAAATGACCAAGTTACACGGTGCAATGCGTTGTGAAATTTGTCTCGCAACGGCCATTAATTGAGGCTGAAGTTTCAGAGAAAAGTTTCAGCGTGTAAACAGCACCTTAAGTCTTGATTTTTTTTCCCGTAGTCCAAATCAACATTCAATTAGGTTTTCAATTTGAGCTGAAGAGGAGTCTCCTATCATATCGTGTATCATAAAGTCCGAGTTACATGCTACGATAAATTAAGTACTTGTGTGGTTTCAGTTCCACTGATTTTAACACTCCATTTCAGTATGGACAGAAGACAAAGACCGAAGACGAAAAATCACTTGAAAATCGCTCGAAACAGCAACCTCGGCCATAGCAGGACAGGATTTGTAAGGAATTTAACGAAGTTCAGTTCGTTTTATAGAAAACCCTACCAATCAATCCGCCAATGGCGAAGTAACTCGTGGATTGTCCCTTTTAATGGAATTAGTTTTAAAATAACGAGGTTTTTTTGAAGGCAAAATTATAGATCAATTAAAGCAATACATATTTTTTAAATGATAGATCATTGCTCGCACAAATTTAAACATTAAGTTTGGGCCCACCTGTAAAGCATATAAGGAATTTTTAGGGAGTCAGCAGTTGGATCATCATTAAGAATATGAGCTAACGTAATTTTTTTAGCAAAAAATAATAGACTTGAGTACGAAAGAACAAAAGAAAAAGATAATGAAGCAAAGAAAAAAGATAAAAAAGAAAAAAAAAGAAAAAAATTGTTCGTACCAACCGGTAGTCGAACCCACGACCTTTGGAATTCGAGCAAGCAACGAACCGCTTGAGCTAATGAGCAATTCACTGTTTTCAAGGTGTTATTTTTTATATATATTGCTAATTTACGTTCGTACTCAAATATGATTTCGTTCGCTTTATATTTCAACATTTACTCTCGTGCTGATAGATTAGAAACACTAAATGCTTTGATGGCTTGTTGATATTGGACTGGCGACGATTTTTGATTTTGGATTTGCGACGAATTGTTTGTTGTTTCAAGACAGCGACTACATGCAAAGTCCCGATTGTTTTCACATCTGAGAATCGAACAGCTCAACTTGGAGATGGCGAATTCCAAGCTGCAGAGGGAGCTGAGAGTAGTTCAGTACAAAATGTGACAAGGAATAAGAAATTATCTATTCAGATTTATAGGCATTTTTGCCTATCTTCGTGGAGTGTAGACCCGTGTACATGTGAGACCACGAGGTATAATGTCGAGTGTCGACATGTTTATAAATTGGCTTGTATTACCGAGCAGTTTTTACCGAGCTTAGATCGTGTTCCTAAAAATTGTTGCTTTGTACTCAAATCTAAAACAGTTACATTACGTTCAAAGCTTCTCCAGGCTGCTATACCACGCTCGTATTAAACATGGTATATTTTCGTCTTGAATGATCCTGGGTTTTTACGAAAATTTTGATTCCTGTGCTCATATCTTTAGAAATTTTTGATCCCTGATCCTTGGCCAAAAAAACTGAGCTGATCCCTGATCCTGATCCAATGTCCCTGATCCTTGATCCCACCCATTTGATCCCTGAGCCCTAGCCACTGCTCCCTGATCCTGGCCATAATTTGGAGCTTGATCCCTTATATCACGTTACGAGCCTGCAATATTATTATATTATAACAGAAGTTACCACAGTATCCTATTATCGGGAATAGACCGGAAGTAAAGTTTCACAGACCGGAAGTTTACAGGAAAGTGAGTGAGTGAGTGACACAATAGGTTACTTCCTTATGTATGCAACATTCTAGTTAGACAATAGACTGATAGATTGAATAGTGCCATTTCATGTTGTCATACACGAAGTACTAACGCTGATTATTTGCATATTCGACCCCTCACAATAACTCATGGATTTGCAATCCACGAGTTAAAAACGAAGACCGCCTCGAAATCAGCTTCTAGTCAAACCACTTAAGCGAAAACTCCAAAATTTGGGTTAATCTTATATGAATTATATTAGCCAATGACCAACATGCATATGTCGGACGATAAACATGTAAATATATTAAATTATTTGTTAAATGATGCATCGCGTAGAATCCTATTGTCCTCGGCGACATTTGCTACGGATGACTACCCAGCATACCAAATTAGGTCTAATATATGGATCTTGATTTCATTGGCCAGATTTATTCCCATGGGTTCTGATGACTTTGCTCGCAAAACTTGACATGTGTCAATCAAGCTGTCAGTCAAAGTGACATGAGGTCTCTTATTCCCATCAGAGTTTAATCAATTATCAGCTGTGTTATTTTGTAAACTCTATAAAGATTACTGGCGTAACACGTAGCGGTTAGCAGTCGAACCAAAGCAGACAAACATTGAGAGTATCAAGCTACGGTTTCACCAGCGTTAATTCTCGTTTATGAAAACTGTTTTCTTTGATAAACAAAATCAGTTTGAAAAATCATAGTTCGAAATCTTTCAGAGCCGTCGATCTTTTGAAAAAATTTGATCATGCGACGTATCTATAAATAAATGTATTTCTGTTTCACTGATTATTAATCAAAACATGAGCTTCGATCTAAATATCACACGCCAAATTGTAAACAATGTTGTAGAAAGCGTGAATGAACTTGCAATTGAATGAACTTTGTTGACAAAACTTTCGAATCTTTTCAAATTCAATTTTCAAATTATTTATTAAAACAGTTCTTGCGTTTTCTGTAGTTGTAAAATACAGAATTATCAGTCTGAGAGTCGTTACCCCAGTGGGAATTAACATATTTGCAAAATTCGCAAAATTCTATATTTGTACAGATGCAGAAAAATTCGCAAAATACTTTTCTCCGTATAAAAATAATTATATATAAATTTACTATATTATATACAGATTGGGAAAAATTCGCAAATTTGGAGTTTGTTAAATCTGCAAAGTTCGCAAATTTCTCGAGATTTGAATCACGAAAAATCTGCGAAGTTTGCAAATCTCTCCCGACTTTTAGAAATTTGCAAACTTTGCAAATTGTTAAATTACAGATAATCTGCAAAGTTTGCGAATTTCGCCGGATAATAGAAATGTGCGAAGTTTGCAAATAATCCCTAAATAGAAATTTGCAAACTTCGCAAATTTCATTTCAAGCTCGGTAAATCTGCGAAGTTCGCATATTTCTCTGAAACTGGTAAATCTGACTTGTAAAATTTGCAAACTTCGCAAATTTTTAAATTACAGGTAATCTGCAAAGTTTGCATATTTTTTCTGACTTGTAAAATTTGCAAACTTCGCAAATTTTTAAATCACAGGTAATCTGCGAAGTTTGCAATTTTCTTGTAGTTACAAATTTGCGAAGTTTGCAATTTTCTACGTAAGTAGAAATTTGCGAAGTTTGCAATTTTCCCCGTTGTTAGAAATTTGCGAAGTTTGCAATTTTCCTTGTAGTTATGATACTGATACATATAAATAAAATCAGTACAGGAATTCAATACAATATTTGGGAGGCCATTACCTGTCTTCTTCGGGTATATATGATCATGGTTCGTGATAATTAACAATTAGACCTCGAGGCCGAATGGACTACGAGTCAATAGCCCATGAGGCCGTAGGCCGAATGGGCTATTCAAACTCGTAGTCCATGAGGCCGAGAGGTCTAATTGTTTTAGTATTCACCAACATATTGGGCCAAAGGTGAATGAGACTAAACAAAACAAAGAGAGAAAAATGTTTTATTGATATTATTACTCGCGCTTCCTCTCAACTCGGGCTATCACCAATAGCCCGAGGTTAGGGAGCCAATCAGAATGCAGGATTTGTAATAGCCCTTATGTTGGTGAATACTAATCACTCTTAGTCAACGTTCATGCATTTATGCATAAAATGTTTTGGTATTCTCTTCGTAGGGTTATTATTTTTACTATAAAACATTGCGATAAAATATGATACATGATAAAAAAGTAAAAAAGTTTAAAAAACGCGACGTTTCGACTTAGCCATAAGTCATTATCAAGCAATAAAATGAAAAAATGAATTAAGATAATATATATATATACAAAAATAAAGCATGAAGTTATGCTGGATCCCCTAGAGACGCAATCAAATAAAAAGCTTAGCTTGAATGGAGTCATTCTGAGTATTGAGTGAAGGCTTAAAGTCCCTATGACGGATAATATTTTATTTTCAAACTCAGTTCTTGATAGAAAGAATAGTAAAGATCTTTTAATCTTGTTTTTCCTCACTCCATATTTTCTGAGATATAAAGGTTTCAAATTTCAAAATGTAAATGTGATGACGTAAGAGGAGTAATCATTTATTATACAAAAACAAGAGAATTTAAATTACTTGTATTTTTCCATTTGTAACTCATTTCCATTGGCAAAGCCTGTTGTTTAGTAAAAAATCTGGCTCTCGAATTGAAGTCCTCTTTTTGTAAAACCCATGAGAAGTTTGCAGTGTTGCCTCCTTTTACGTCATCAAATTTGCATTTTGACATTTGAAACCTTCATATCTCAGAAAATATGGGGTAAGAAAAACCAGGATAAAAAGATCTTCACTATGCTCTCTAAAAATAACTAAGTTTGAAAATAAAAAATTATGTGTCATAAGGACTTTAAGTTCCTTAATGACAAACATTTCATACAGGAGACAATCAAACTTGGATTGGCATTTGCTAAGAATAGAACATTGACTACTTAAACTAGAAGTGTCAATACCACCATGGATATTATTAAGATGCTTGCCTATGGCAGAATACCTATGCTCTTGAGTGTAACCTACATCAGCATCACACTGATCGCATTTAAAATGATACACTACGCAATGATTGCTAACAATAGCAGATTTATTTTCTTTTGGCCTAAGAATCTGTTGAATAGGTTTACTATTAAAAACTGGTGGAATTCCGATCCAATGCCTAAAACTCAAGGATTTCAACTGCTCCTTCACCAGATTCGCCGAACTCTGGTTCTTAAAGGGCAAAGAACAGTTTTAACATCGTTATCGTCCTTAGACTCCATATGAATATTGTCATCATTAGATTCCTTATGAATATTATTCATGCTTTTACTCCTTCCTGGGAGGGAAACAGGGGCGGAGAACCGGTCATTTAGCAGATTTCCTTGCTTAGAATTTTTTTAGAAATTTGCGAAGTTTGCAATTTTCTGCGTAGTTAGAAATTTGCGAAGTTTGCAATTTTCTGCGTAGTTAGAAATTTGCGAAGTTTGCAATTTTCTCCGTAGTTAGAAATTTGCAAAGTTTGCAATTTTCTTCGTAAGTAGAAATTTGCGAAGTTTGCAATTTTCTGCGTAGTTAGAAATTTGCGAAGTTTGCAATTTTCTACGTAAGTAGAAATTTGCGAAGTTTGCAATTTTCCCCGTTGTTAGAAATTTGCGAAGTTTGCAATTTTCTATATATATATAAAATGATTTATGTTCGCCTGATGAGTGTGGTCTTTTAGACCATACGAAACAATATTGTCGTGAAAATACACTATGGTAATACAGTAGTTTGTTTCTTTATTTTTCATTTTATATATATATATATATATATACACCAAATCTCTAAAACTTTGATATTGTTCTGATATATATACATATATATATCCGCCATTTTCCATTGTCTTTCCTTTTGTTCTCAAGTTTTTCCCTTGAGAACAACCTTCAGAACAAAAGGAAAGACAATGGAAAATGGCGGATATATATATGTATATATATCAGAACAATATCAAAGTTTTAGGGATTTGGTGTATATATATATATATATATAAGTAATATAATAATACTTTTAATATATATATATATATATATATATATATATATATATATATATATATATATATATATATATATATATATATATATATATATATATATATATATATATATATATATATATATATATATATAAGTAATATAAGTAATACTTTTTACAAATCTAGATACCAGACCCCTTGACCTCTCACGAATTTTTCCTACACATGAAATGTAACTTTAATTAGCTAATTACCTTGTGACGCATTTAATTGTAACAGCACTCTGAAGAAGGCGCAAGCCGAAACGTCAGTGTGAAATTAAAAGTTGGAAAAACCTCAGCCAATCCCCAACATTTGTTCAATTTATATATATATATATATATATATATATATATATATATATATATATATATATATATATATATATATATATATATATATATATATATATATATATATATATATATATATATATATATATATATATACACCAAATCGCTAAAACTTTGATATTGTTCTGATATATATACATATATATATCCGCCATTTTCCATTGTCTTTCCTTTTGTTCTGAAGGTTGTTCTCAAGGGAAAAACTTGAGAACAAAAGGAAGGACAATAGAAAATGGCGGATATATATATGTATATATATCAGAACAATATCAAAGTTTTAGCGATTTGGTGTATATATATATATATATATATATATATATATATATATATACACCAAATCCCTAAAACTTTGATATTGTTCTGATATATATACATATATATATCCGCCATTTTCTATTGTCTTTCCTTTTGTTCTCAAGTTTTTCCCTTGAGAACAACCTTCAGAACAAAAGGAAAGACAATGGAAAATGGCGGATATATATATGTATATATATCAGAACAATATCAAAGTTTTAGGGATTTGGTGTATATATATATATATATATATATATATATATACACCAAATCCCTAAAACTTTGATATTGTTCTGATATATATACATATATATATCCGCCATTTTCCATTGTCTTTCCTTTTGTTCTGAAGGTTGTTCTCAAGGGAAAAACTTGAGAACAAAAGGAAAGACAATAGAAAATGGCGGATATATATATGTATATATATCAGAACAATATCAAAGTTTTAGGGATTTGGTGTATATATATATATATATATATATATATATATATATATATATATATATATATATATATACACTCGATTGCAGAAAGGTTGTAGTCTACATTTTACACAAATATCTAATTTATTCAGTATACTAATGAGATGCAATTTGTAAATACGCGATCACAACACCCAAAATATAGTTCTTGAATATCTACTAGAGTTTAGAAAGACTAAAAATATATTTTGACAATCATTGCATGCAAGCAATGCCGATTTAAGCAGTATTTTGGGTTTTGCATCTCATTAGGTATTTGTATATTTGTGTATTTGCAGACTACAACCTTTCTGCAATCGAGTGTATATATGTATGTATATATATATATATGTATGTTTTTATACGGAGAAAAGTATCTTGCGAATTTTTCTGCATGTGTACGTATAGAGTATTTTGCAAAGTTTTCAGATTTGTAAGTCCCGAACGTGTTGGCGTTGTCAAGTCGTTCCACCCGGCGAAAGTTTTTTTGCTTCTAATGACTCTAATTACACTCGAAATGTCTGTTAAGGATTTGGATCAATGTTTGTATTTGAAAGATACTTTAAAATGATGATATTTGTCTTTTGAATAAAAATCATCACCAAAACAAGTGGTTAAATTACAACTTAGGTTTGTTTACAGTCAACTTGTTGGCGTTGTCAAGTCGTTCCACCCGGCGAAAGTTTTTTGCTTCTAATGACTCTAATTACACTCGAAATATCTGTTAAGGATTTGAATCAATGTTTGTATTTGAAAGATACTTTAAAATGATGTTGCTATTTGTCTTGTAAATGAAAATTATCACCAAAAACTTGCCATTCATTAGTCGCAAAAGCGAATCACCCCTTTTCTTTTGATAATGTAAAGCTACAAGAATTTTATGATCCCTGCACCGTTTTGAACACTAATGTAAACAGTTTATTAAGCAACAGTGGTCTAACAGTCAAAACTATTGAAAGTATTGAACTTGCCCCATTTGTCTCTGTTTTTATTAATTGGTAGGCAAGTTGCCGGTTTTGACGAAGCACACTTGACAGATTACTGATATCATCTTCTGTCATAATAATCATCTTCTTTGGCGTTCATGGACTAGACAAGCAAAAGTTATATACTGGCTTATGTTTTAGAGTTACTATAAACTTTATCGTCATGACAACTCACAGTGCTTCAGTTTGAAAAATAATAACAAAACAAGTTGAATAGTTTTATTGAAAAGGTACAGGAACTCAATATCTTCCTCAACTCAGGTCAAAGATTTGCTGTTGGAGTTCACGCCATTGTACTTTTGTTTTCACCATTGAAACACTCATTTGAACTTCAGTAAAGTTTCTTTTAATTTGATCCTAGCTCGAAATAACTTTGCTGACTTTAAAATACCCATAATTATATTATCTTGTCCTTACCTACTTGAGAAATTATAAGCAAAAGGGCTTTGTTTGAGAGGGAGGAGCTAAATCTTAGTGAAAAGCCGCGCGGGAAGTTCGAATACTCATTAGTATGCGTACGAACATAGATTCTAAAAAAAATAATTTTTCTATCAAAAATATTTGTCCGAATTCGTTGATATTCACACAGTGAAAAGTTTAAAGTTCGAAGTTTCATGTTCTTATGCTAACAGGAGCAATTGATTAAAACGTCGCCGAGAAAATGAAACTGATTCTTGGTTGATGTGTTTATCCATACATTTTTGTCTCAAAATGTCCAATATTCAGCTCAATTTTTCTAGCAAAAATGTTTGTCTAATATTTTTTAAAATCACAGAAAATCAATCTCTAATATGTGCATTTCAATGCCCAAATGCTAACAAAGGAAATTTATGAAAGGAAGTAGCAATAAAAATACTTCATAAATCGCCTTTTAGGCACTTTCTTTGTATTTTGACCGATTAATGAGATGCAAATGAGGTTTTACGAGGGTTTACGAGTTCAGCGAACCGTGTCCAATGTCGCTTGATTCTACGCGATGGTGTCCATATGGCCGACAACCCGGCCAGTAACGATCTTCAAATTACTAAATGGCCGGCAGTCGACTTCTTTCCAATAATTCACGACATCTATACGGCAATTCATCAATTCAAAGTCCACTAGGTTTATTGAGAAACACCAGTTTATTTAAGGATTTGTACACATCTAGTACAGGTGAAAAGTACAATAGGACATACATCCCCTACAATGTTCAAAACACCTTACCCAACTCCATAAAATTAAGTCCATCCCCTACCCCAACAACACTGAATACACGACAAACTGTTATAAACCATGAGTCAAAAAGAGCGCATAGTAATTCAGTATAAGCACCAACAGTAGCAAGCATCAGGAACAATGAAGACTGAAAGATGCATATCCACAACACTTTTCAAGCTGTGAAGCCTATTATTATGCAGGTGTCCCGTGGTGTCTTTTCAATGACAGACAAAGCTTTGAAGTCATATTATCAAGCTCAAGCAAGGGAGCACGGCAGAATGATTTTTTTAGCGTTTTTTTTTTTTTTGGTGAGAAGCTTTGGTAAATGTCCGCTGACTGCTATAAACACTGGCGCGCAAGCCCCGAAGGGGCGAGACGCTCAACTTCCGAGCCAGCTCCGAAGGTGTGCAACCGTTAATAATTAAACAACCATCGGCCCATTTCTAGTCTACAGCTAATTGCTAAATACTGTGAAAAAGTTGTTGCGCACCAACTCTATCATTATCTGGATGCCAACTGAGGCAGCTTCAGTTAGCCTGAGTACAAAACTGTTGATGAGTCATCAATAGTTTTGTACTCAGCCCTCCAGATAATGCCGGATAGAGTTGGTGTACAGGGTAGGTATAGAGTAGGTATATGAACCCGATACTGGCCAAAACGGTTATTTGGTATTAGTATAAACCTACTAACGGTCTATCACACATCCTGCATTTTGATTGGCTACTCTACGCCCCCCCCCCCCCCCCCCAAGCCCCCAATCCCTCACAAATAGTAATATATACTAAAACAATTATAATTATACAATATAAAACAATTATAATATATAAATAATAAAATAGTAATTATACTAAAACAATTAGACCTCTCGGCCTCATGGATTACGAATCAATAGCCCATTCGTCCCCGAGGTCTAATTGTTAAGTAGTGAACCCCAAATATAGTTTATGCGCGGATGCATAGTGAGTTGACCTTTCATGCGTTTCCATGCATTATTCATCCCATTCGTTGATTACTTTCATTTGTAATTATAGTGCATTTTATTTCAGGTTCTCCCAGATAACAAAGATGATGAAAGTTCTAATAAAGAAGATTATAAGGAATCACAAAATCATCTTCTTCTTTATAATGTTCTTTGCAATACTCTGGTACATACAAAATAAATACAGTAAATTTTGTACATACAGTAAATTTTGGAAAAACCTCTTTCGAGGGTAGATTGTTTTCCATAATGGTATGGAAAACAATCTACCCTCGAAAGAGGTTTTTCCAAAATTTACTGAACGATTTGACAGATTTGGTTCCTATAATATCACCTTGACTAAAAGGAGGGAAAATTATGTGAATCTTTCTGTGACTGAAGACACGGCTTTAACACTTAAAAGCAATTTAACATATATGGCACATTCTGATAAACGTACCATTAAAGGTGCTGTGAAAGTCACTGAAAAATTGGTTGGTTCCTACAATATCACCTTGAATAAAAGGACGGAAGATGTGAATCGTTCTGTGAAAGACACTTTAACACTTAAAAGCAATTTAACATATATGGTACATTCTGATAAACGTACTATGAAAGGTACTGTAAAAGTCACTGAAAAATCTACTTTGAAAATGGGACATGTTCATGTTCATCTCTGGTATAAAGTATGCACCAGTACAATTGACAGCCTTAGACAATTTCCACTGTTTCCTTTATGGCCGAGTGTACGTACGAGGTCAGCCCGAAATGCCTAACAATCTTGTATCGATTATGGGTAGTTATTGGTCTGCACAAAGAGTCATGGGACTTCTCTACCCTCCTTATTCAGGAAATTACGGGTTTGACATTTCTTCATTAACTACTTCAGAATTTTGGTTAAGTAAAAATCAAGAACCAAGAAATGCTATATTACTGGCCAAAACAGGTGCTATTATTATACATGGTATCAAAATCAATGATGCACCTATGGTCACCAAATCTAAACCAATATACCTTGACCATGGTAAAGTTTACTACTTTGAAATGATTCATGGAATGAATGACGTCTTGCGAGATCAGGTTCAAGTTCGATGGATGTTACCTGGTGCTAAGGATTACACAGGGATCCCAAAGACTTCTTTATCAACAGTCATTGTAAACGACACTAGTCTTGATATGCAAACACGACAACTGGTTCTTCGATCACCAAGTCTTGTTCTCCAGGAAAATATTCCAAAAAAGTCAAAACCCCATAGATGGGCCAATAAAGACTTTTCAAAGCTTTTCAATCGCAACCATTCATATACACGAGAAAATCTGAGCACATTAAAATTCGCTAACAACAAAAAGATTATGGCAGCATTTGAAAATTGTGACTATGCACCCAGTTTCCTACAAAAACGAGACTATAAGCGCTTTGAAGGAGCGCGTTTGCTAATACGTGCACGTTTAAGCGACGTCTTTCCAGATGATGGTACTGGTGAGAAACTTTGGTATGGTACAACTGAAGCCCTTTCTAAACAAGGAAACACTGTTATTGATGAAACTAGAGTTATTGATGTTGTGAAGACATTTATGACACAACTAAAAACCAAGTTTCCAGGGTATGTGAGCTCTCTTGTTATCCCTTGGCTACGCCTCGTGTTCCTAAGCTTGCTTTTCTCGTGCTTTGCATCTTTCATCGTGTTTATATCACATTACAGAGACACACGCGGCCGTTTTAGGGCCTGTTCACATGAGAGAAAGTGCCCCTATGTAGTAGGGATAACTCCTTTGTTTTGTGTCCCCCAGGGACAGTCAAGTCGATGAGTGTATTATAAATAACAAATTGTACAATCTTGTACATCAATAGACCTCTTTACCTTCGTGTGCAAATTGCCCATTTTAGACCACGTGATATTCTTTTGGGAATTGTTCTTTTTCAAATACGGAAGAATCAACTCCCAAGAGTGACATCGCACGCTATGAAATGGGACAACAAACAACGAAGGTAAAGAGGTCTATTGTACTATCTCAGGCTAAGTACAATGTTACGTTAAAGTTCCTATGAGAGAACTTTTTTATTTCGAAAATCAATTTTTTTTTAGAGAGCATAGTTTCATATTTTTGATTTGACCTCATATTTTCCAAGATTTCCAAATTTCAAATGGCTCAAAATGCAAATGAGATGACATCAAACAAGGCATAAACGAGCCAATCCAAAATACTGAAAATTTGATTATCTAATTTAAGGGCCCGTTCACATGAGAGAAGGTGCAACTATGTAGTAGGGAAAACAGAAGAGTTATCCCATTTTCCAGGGATAATTCTTTTGTTTTGTGTCCCCCAGGAAAAAGAAAACAAAAGCCGGAGTTATCCCTGTTACCAGGGACAACTAGTCGCCTTCATGTGAACTGGCCCTAAGATCAGATTTGTTGTAAAAGCCACAAGAAAGCTAGCGCCAATGCCTTGTTTGACGTCAACGTATTTGTATTTTGAGATTTGGACATGAAACTTTTATATCTTGGAAAATATGGAGTCAAATCAGAAAATGTCAAGATATATTTTTACTATGCTCTCCAACAATCAATTTTCGAAATACAAAAATTCTTTCATAGGGATTTCGTACAATTTTCTACACTAATAGTTCACAACTTTTTATTTACAGAGAGTATATTCTGGCAAATGTTGTCAATGTGGAGCGTAAAGTTGATGTCAAGAATGGCGATCGTTTCTTTCTCGAACTTGTACTTCTGGAGGTCAAAACCAAAGAACTTCAACGCTTGTCAGAATATGTCTATCATATTAAAAACACTTTGACCCTTTGTAAGCCTAAAGGTTTCACATGGTCACCAACGGTTCAAATTAATGCTATCCTTACAGCAAAACGTCAAGGAGCTTGGCTAGTTCATTATATCAAGAGTATGGCTCAGGTGCTCAACGCTACTGATGACAAAAATGTGCATTTTATAATTGTGGATTACGGTAACAATGGTGTAAATACAGAAGAGGAATTACGGAGGTAAGGCAAGAAATACTAGGGTACTTAAAGAGACTTGAAGAAACCTTTGAAAATCAATTCATCCATTTTCCAAATGCATGGGGAATGCAAAGGGGATGCTTATTGCATCTTTTTGGGGCTAAACAATGCGTTGATATCTTTTAGGGTGCTTAAGAAAAAATTCAGCTTATTTCCAGTACAACTGAAGAGTGCAAAACATGGAACAACTACTCTACTGCTAATCGGAAATAGAACTTCAGCTGCACTCAGGGTGGGAGGAAAGGGAATAGAAGAGAATAAACTAACCTTAACGATAACACTGCAAACTAAGTCAAACTACAGATCAAACTGAGGAACGCCCCCTTCTATAAAGTTAATAACCGACTTCCGAGATACACTTCACTTGCCACAATCAAGACGATTGCGCGAGGCTACGTGCATAAAGCTCAGTCATTCGTAAAAAGACAAACGTTTTAGCATGTAGCCTCGTTCTAAATCCATTGTATATAGCAAGTGAGGTATATCTCGCAACTAGACAAAGGGAAGCTAGTTTTATTCCGCATATTCTACGATGCAGTTCTTTGTTTCAAGATAGACGAAGTTGGAAAATAGTGTTACGGCAAAAGGTTTATTGGTGAAAACGTTTTAAGAAAAAATACGGGTTTAATCAAAAGAACATTAATATCTTATTGTTTATAATTGAGATCCTTTAGGGTTAAAATGTTCAGTATCTTTTAGGGATATATATTTGGGATATATACTTGAGAATTTCCGACAAGCATTTCCGATAATCAAGAGAGTATTAGTAACGGTCTCTTGTGATAATTTTATATGGAAGTCCCCCCCCCCCCCCCCCCCCCGCCCCCATCCTTTTTACTTTACTGTAAAATAATCAACTTCTTTTTGGTCGGCACAGATATGGAATTAAAAACTATACATTGATAAAAAAGACTGGAAAATTTCATAAGACATTATTAGCCATATATGAAGCAACCAAGACCATTAAAGATGACAATAGTATTGTATTTCTTACTGACCTTCATTTAGATGTACCAAATACCATTTTTGAGAGTGTCAGAAAAGTAAGTACACATGTACGTGTAATTGTGGAGAAAATAGCGATATTAGAACTCTTACTTAACATCAAGAATCTTTGAATGGAAAGGCAGAATCTATACACCTTTTTATTTTGAAAAGGGAATGAGGCTTTCTGTTTCTTACTAGAAAATTACAGAATGATCCAAAAAAGGTGTAGGTTTTTGTATCTTTGCCCAATCGAGTTTTCACTAATTCTATTTCAGTCCATGACGATTTTTTTCTGGAGGTGTCATTAAAAATGAGCTGCTGTCAAGACAGGGGGTTGAGGTCGGGGGTTACATGAAAAATGCTGACATATTGGTAAGGGATCATGGAATTTTCAAGGACCATTCAGTACAACATCTCATTTTTCCTTCAAGCATACAATCCAAGGGATGATGGCCTATACACCCCTGGTATTTCGTCTGGCCCATTGTGGACGACCAGAGGGCAAACATGCAGATAGTGGAATTTGGGAGATCGATGGCTATGGGGTATTTGGTGAGTTGATATGAATTACAGCAATAGATTAAAATATTAATGCAAATAATTAAATTTAATAGATTGTTATAAAATATTGTAGATAATTTGCAAGTTGTCTTAGTTGATCATGAAACAATCGTTGGTGTGCAAGCTTTGTGCAATTAATGAAGCGAATTCGGGAAACAGCCAGGACCCTCCTTTTAACTGTGGACTATTGTTTTGTTGTTATTGTCTTCTCTTGTTTAATATAATTAATGTGTATTTTGTAATCTTTAGCTACCTACAAGAGTGACTGGAAGAATTTTGGAGGAGTCGATGTCACTGCATTTAAATACAAATGGGGTGGAGAAGACTCAGAAATGGCTGATCGAGTGGTTTCAAAAGGAATTGAAATTGAAAGACTTCGACTACCTGGATTCTATCACTTCTACCATGACAAAAGAGGAATGTGGGAAGAGGCCGGAGCATCTTAGAAATCACTCACAAGCCAACCAGGATTCTTCACTCGAACGTTGCTACTTCGTAGCCTTCAAACTTGACTTGCGATGATAAATCCTTACATGTTGCTGAGATACAATGAGCATTTTAGATATCCTTCAGTGTGGAATGTGAGTGTAAAATGTTAACTTTTTATTTGTAAAACAATTTAAGTTGGAACTAATTTAATCAGGCCATCTATCCACATGAACAGAGGTCTCTTTGTTACGGTGAGAAAAATGGAGTTGTTTTCTCTCGACCGTAACTTGTTGGGAGAACTAGCGTAGACACAGTTGTTGTGATCTGCTGTTTATTAGGTAGAGCACTCGATAACTGTAGGACTTACAGAACCAGTAGAACTAGTATGAGCTTTCCCTAAGACAGCACGGCGTTATAAGAACGTTTTCCTTACTCGGACCGTTTTCCGTACTCCAGGTCAGCTCAATCCAGACTATTGAGTTGCTGTAGACCTAAGTGTATAAGTGTATCTGCTTATCTGAGTATCTGTGTTACAAGGTACGTAGATGTATTTATACTAACTAATTAGCATTTCATAGTTGTGACGTTGCTAACTCGTCAAGCTGGTTCTAACTAGATGACGTAAGAATTACAAATGATTGTTGATCTAAGGAAAAACCTACAGCATCTACTTGCGGATGAACATGGATATAATTCGTCGACGCAATCCTAATGACAAGATTAGTAGCTACGTTTTAGCTATAAAGTACTAATAAGATACAATATATATAACTAACATTGAACTGGTAGATAGGGCCTTAATTCTGAATGTTTGTCGTGAACAAACATTCACCTGTTTACCATAATTTATTGTGCGCAGTTCCTAGTCATTAGGGTAAACTAGTGTTTACCTAAGTTGACACTACGAGATGTCAAACTCTGTACACAAACATAGTTTTACCACTAAAAGGCAAGTTGTAGGAACAGCTGGATTAGCACTAAAAATATCAAAAATGTCCTTCATAACATCTTCAAGACATCTGTCCAATATTTTCCTATTAAAATTATTTTTTAGTCATTGTGATGTTCAGTGAGTGTAATCAAAGCTTCTGATTTATCCTGAAAGACCTGGAAATCGTTCGGTCTTGTACAGTATCCGAAGTCAAGTTCTTAACGCATTTTGATTATTAAGGATACACGGGACACAAAATCGCTTCAAATTACTAATTTTTAGAAAACGTGCTGTAAGGTTAATTAGGGTCTAATCTTTCATTTTATAAGAAAAGCAAATTAGAAATTTTTTACAAAGCGAGTTATTTCAAAAAAATAATCACCCCTGTGTAAATAAACCTTAATCCTTTGAAAGTTAAGATCATGCTTTTCTCGGGAAGAGTTTTTAGAGAAAAATGCAACTTTAAAAGGTTTATTCTCCCTCGGTTATCAATCAATTTCAACGATATTTGGCAAGTTGATTCAAAAGATATTCATCTTCCAAAGTGTGTCTGCGTTTCCTTTTTTATCTATTCTTTCTTTAGATATGAGGCATTTTGTGGAGAGAGCTCCTAAAAACACGTATGTCGAACTTCAAAATTCAATTAGAAAAGAATGGAGCGTTAATTAAAAAAACCCAGACACACTTTGCGAGATCAATGTTGGCAAAACAAGGTAGAATAAAAATTTGATCCATCCATACAAAACGGAAGGAGAATAAACCTCAAATTCCGAGACTGCGCATTTTTTTCGGTAATTGATAATTCCCAAATTAATCAGTTTTATCGGAAAAAGATAAGATATGTAAATTTTGGTCTTTAGGCTTTTAGAAAATGTTTATTTTATTAGGAGTTAACGTAAAGTAAGCGCGCCACTAGGGTTCAAAGTGAAGTACTCGATTGTGTCCCGTGTATATTTGAATCTTCTAAAGTTTTACATATTCCAAGTTGAATTATCAAGGGGTAGTGAAGACCCCTCCCTCTGGGTCTCACAAAGTCTCAGTTCGATTTCGCAGGGCTTGCAGTCTGTTTGGGCAAAAAAAAAACTGTAAGGAAGCCAATTTAATTAGGAGCCCACAGGCCCTTGTGAGTCCTGTGGAAGCCTCAAATACGTACATGCAAATGATTATTGTGCACAACCAGAAGTCAGTGGCGGATCCAGGATTATCTTCAGGAGGGGTGCACCATCATAGAAATTGGAAATAACCGAGAGGATATTTTGGACAAATATTGAGAGGAAAGGACTCGAAGTCGTCCAGGAGGGGGTACGCACCCCTTGCATCCCTCCCCTAAATGATCCGCCCCCGGAAATCAGGCACGCAAGAAAAAGACGTAAACATGAAGTCGAAGTATTGCCTCTATATAAAATACAAAATATCACATCGCACTATCATCGGAAGAAGTGGACAGTATCTCCCAACTCAATGGATTATTTTACTGATTAACTTGAAAATGCCTCATACTTCATGATATGATATTGGTCCTTTCATGTTTTGCAATTCAGTTCTGTTCATACATCGACAGAATCAAGGGGCGACATCACATCCGGGACATTCAACCGTGAAGCGCCAAATTCAAAGATTTTAAGGAGATTCACGATCAAATTTACAAAGAAAAAAGCCAAAACCCTGTTCAATATTATTTTATTTAAAGAAACCTATAACCTTAATCGCTTAGGTAACTTTTGTTTTTTCATAGTGATCCTATCAAACTCAAATTTAACTCAAAGAAAAATTAAATCCATGATTTTTCTCTGCAAGCAAAAATATATTGAAGTTGGAGTATTTCTATCAAAAAATGTATGGGAAAACCGAAATACTAATATTCAAAGATGAATTGCGTAGAATACGTTGCCTTATTCGCTAAGCGCTTAGATAACTTTCGATTATAAATATTTGGTTATTCTACTTTTGTTAGGTAAACCGTAGTCTGGGGATCGATTACAAGTCACTGGCCGGTAACTACTACGAGGCAATAAAGTATCAAACTACTGGAAATGTGTGTATAGTAATTGAGTTTAAAAAGACGAGGCAAGGGCCCATGGTAACTTGGGAATACTGTATGAATTGCTTGGCAAATACCATGAAGCCAGTGCACATAACGAGAAATTTCCTAGAAAATAATTTTTCTATAAATTAATTTTTGCTATAAAGGATATATTTAGAGTATGTGAAATTTCAATTGCAATTTATTGGAACAGCATTTTTTACTAAATTTTTTTAGCGGTTTTGAAACATTACCCAGGGCCTTAACTGTTTTTATTAATCTAATGTTCAAAAGATTTGTTTAATTTACCTAGTTCATATCAAACAATTGTCAATAAAAAGTTGTCATTCGCTCGGCACTCAACTCTATTCCATATTTGAGCAGGCATTACCTTATTTTGAGGTCACGTTGATCCATTTTTGCTGATTTTTCGGCAAAACGGTCGAAAATTTGACCAAAACTTGCAGAAATTGTAGCTATGAAACACATCACATTGTCCACCATCTTGAAAATTGCTTAGAAACCTCGCTTTTCAATAATAAACAGGAAACCCAATGGTAAAAACACAGGAAGCCCGCGAAAGGCAACAATTGTTTGATATGTTGTTTGATATCACCAGATCCGGATCTTAATTAATCAACAGTAGCCCAGTAACTGCCCCTATGTAATAACACCAGTAAAAATACATTTAGCCTAATGCTTGGTTTCAATTGACGTCACGGTGGCCATCTTGGTTGAGCTTGAACAAAAGATTTCTCATAAGTGTCTCTTGTTCATTCAACCATGATTAAAATCCAGTAATAGCCTGCATCGCAAGCGTTTTGGATGAAATATCTCGGATGCAAACTTTCAGGGCTTTGCTCTTTATTTGCTGAGTAACATGAAAATTTGTCGAGGGTTTTGAAAATTTTGGACCTTTTTTAAATAAAACTGACATTTTTGAAAATGCGTCTATACAGAACTCTCCCAATTTCCGCTCGTCGACATATTCTAAAACTCGTCTTTACTTTGCTGAGTTGTCCCCTCTCACGGCCATATGATTCTAAGTGTTTCAACAATAGATTGTCTCTACACAATCTGTAAAGGACCCTGGTGTGACTTTTGATAAGACTTAAAACATACTGTGAACACTGTTTCTTCTTGTATGTCAGCTTAGGGTCAAATAAGTCGTGTAAAACATGTTTTTAGAGAAAATAAAAATTGATAACAATGATTGATTAATTAATTCATTAGTTTCTGGCAAACACTACTGATACAAATATTAAGTAATTTATAGAGTGATTTTCATCGGACTGTGAAACAATTACTAATAGTCAGTGTTTAATAGTGTCTAATAGTTGTATTGCAACAAAAGAAAACAATGGGTGCAGAGTCTACTAGTGTGTATTAGCTTAGTAACTATTTCACAGTCCGGTGAAAATCACTCTAAAGATATCGATCTACGTTACGGTAGCGATATTTCTATTGTGTATTCTAATAAATTATTACTTTTCTTATTATATTTTCTTAAGGCTGGTTCACACTAGCGTCGGATTCGGAATCGGAAGCAGAAAACAAAGGAAAAGACAAAAGAGTTAAGTCAAGCGTGTGACATAAGACATCGACATAAGCATCGCAAGAAGCATAAGCATAATCAAAGACAAAGGAGGGAACAAAGAAAAACACCTTTCTTTTGTATTCTAATCCCTAAATTCTTTGTTGTTTTCTTACGATTCCGATTCTGATTCCGACGCTAGTGTGAACCAGCCTTTAAGCTGTCAGCTGGATATGAATTTCCATATTCAATACTACCTTTAGATAAAATTGACTACAGTCCAAGCTACTGTGGTATATTGATGACTGTTGTACACTAGAAACTTTTGATTACTGTACATCATTTTTAATCTATTGTAAAGTTATTTCACGTTTGTTGAATCTTTTTCAGTAATAAAGACCACCACCACCAACGGATATCCCTTTATTAGAATGCTGCTTTGCAATATCTTTGTATCCTCTTTGTTTTTCTCTAATAAAATCTACCCGGTATATATTAGAATTCAGAACCTTTAAGCTCAATTGTTGAACATGGAACAAAATTCTACAGTTCAATTAAGGGTGTAAGACCCGCGAAGACTGAAGATATAATATAAGTCTCCGAATTTTGGTTTTGATCGTGTTGATGATTAGGGACCATTCATTTTTTATCAGGGAGAGGGGGGCGGTGGAAATCTGGGAAGGGCCATTCAAAAAAATCAGGCCTATAGAGGGGGGGGCACATGTAGAAGAATCAATGTCAAAAGGGGGGGCCATTCAAAAACATCATACCAATGAGCTTTTATCAGTTATTTTTAAGTAAAGGAAACAGAATAGAACATTTCTGAGTTACTACTTTACTGCCTATCCCTGAGCGGCTCGCGCTTCGCGCTCGCAAATTAAAATGTACTGATATTACAAAATCCGAAACTAGTTATATATGCTAACTACTCATTTACTGAATCAGAAATGTAGTACTTTCGAGTTACTACTTTCATGCCTTACTTTGACGAGCGGCTCGCGCTTCGCGCTCGCATAATGTCGTTATTGTAAATGGTTTCTGAAAATGTTCTGCTTGCTCTCAGAAGAGCAAAAGCTTTATTCTTTACAGAAAATTGATCCCCATTCAGAATGCAGCCTACGGGCCTGTAAATGATCATGAAAAACAAAATAATCTGACATGGATTGTAGTACATGGATTGCTAACATTTATACAACTGCAACAAACTTTTGATATCCTTTTAGGGATCATTCATTTTTTATCAGGGAGGGAGGGGAGCGGTGGAATTTTTTTGGGGGGAGAGGGGGTGTCGATCATTAAAAAAAATCAGGCTTATAGCTAGGGGGGCTAGTTTTTCTTGTATGGACTCCTGCTGGAATTCCACCGCCCCCCCCCCCCCCCCCCCCCTCCCTGATAAAAAATGAACGGTCCTTTAAAACCGAATTTTGGAGACTTAGGGACCGTTCATTATTTATGGCAGGGGGGGGGGGGGGGGGATGGGTGATTAAAGGGGGGTTCTTGAAATTTTTCCAGGTCTGAAAAGGGGGGTATTGAAATAATTTCTTGGCTATCAGGGGGGGTATAGAAATTTCATAAGACAGATAAGGTAACAAATATACCATACAACAAATTTCAATTTCTGTTTGAGTGCATTTCATAAAACCGTGAAACACTTTGTAATTGCACAAAATTGTACTAAATTAACAATAGAAGACAGAGGATTTGGCACTATTTTGTTAGCAAACTGTTTCACGGTTATATGAAATGCACTCTACTGTTTTGAATTGCTTTCAACTTGTCTATGTCTCTTCAAGAGCATCAGAAATGTATATTCATGTAATTATATTTTTAACACTTTTGGGGAATTTGTTAATAAATTTTACATTTTATTTATTCTATTTTAATATTTATATATTTTTTGTTGTAGGGAGGGGGGGAGGGGTATTGAAATCACCCATCCCCCCCCCTGCCATAAATAATGAACGGTCCCTTATATTGTATCTTATATTTGGGGGTCTTCAGTCTTCGGTCTTCGTTTTTCCTACACCCGTTAACTTAATACCTCGATCTGCTGAACAGCCTACAATTAATGAATTCCCTAATGCCATTCAAATATTGCCAATAGCCACAGGTAGCCCAGTAACGCTGGCGAACAGCGTCTAGTTACTGGGCTACCTGTGGTCGCCCAGTCTTAAATTAGCTTTGTTTTTTTTTCCTGTCTTCGTCTCGAGAAATGGCCATTCTTGCGCAATACTGTACACGCGCAATGCATTACTGGGTGCTTCAAGCCTTTTTCAAGAAGTGAATTAGCCGCCATACTAGCCTACCTGACAGTAGAAAATGCCTGACTTTAATGCAGAGGTGTAAGAAGTAGAAGTACAAGAAGTACAAGTACAAGAAAATTAAATTATACAAAAATGTAGTTCCCAAAACATTTTCTATAAGAAAGTAAAATCTCTCGTTTCTATTGTCTAATACTTAGCTATAGTGCCACTATTTATTTCAAAGGTTAAAAGTGATCACTCAGTTTTTTTTCTTTTCAATCAATCATTCTAAGGGCCTTTTCAGATGAGAGAGGGTGATCATATATAGTAGGGATTTATTTTTTTCCATGGGGAAAACACAAGTTGTCTAATTTGAACAGGCTTTGAGTTTGTAGTTTGGAATGTTTTGATAAGCCTGTGAATTAAAATGTATTAACTAAAGTGCGATGTTAGAGAAACAACAAAAATGAATGCATTATGAATATTTTGCTTGTAATATTTTGCTTTAAGACCTGATTATATGAACTGGACTGCATTAAGTTTTCTTTTCCTTCAAGGCTACTAAACTTTATTCAGTTTCTTCCAGACTTGTTCATATAGTCTGGTCAATAATGCATGGCCGTAACCAAGGGGGTTGCAGAGGGTGCATGTGCACCTTCCCATTCGAAGCCAAAGGTCCGCTTATCTATAATTGTGCAAGCTCTCAGTAATTGGGAGGTCCACTGCTTTCCTTTCCCCCTCACCCAATGAATATTAGGAAAAGGTACCCCTCTCCCTCACTGAGCATTGAAATATTGGGAAAAGGACCTCCCAAGTCTGAGCACCAAAATTCAACAATTTGAGTATGCCACTTATCTCCCACTGAAGACATA
This sequence comes from Telmatactis stephensoni, assembly GCA_029948255.1. Taxonomy (NCBI): domain Eukaryota; kingdom Metazoa; phylum Cnidaria; class Anthozoa; order Actiniaria; family Isophelliidae; genus Telmatactis; species Telmatactis stephensoni. The sequence goes on from JALIZF010001777.1 coordinate 537,161, forward strand.
GTTCCACTTGTATTCGGTCCAGTTTAGATAATCATGATGCATTCATTTTTGTTTGTCAAACATCACACTCTAGTTAATACATTTTGATTCACAGGCTTATCAAAACATTCCAAACTACAAACTCAAAGCCTGTTCAAATTAGACAACTTAAACACTTGTTTAACAATTTTTTTGTCCATAAATTGATAATTTTAATGACTGGTGTTTAATAGTTTTTACTAAGCTATAATTACATTTTTATTATATTGATCAACTACTAATCATTACAGTCATTTTTCAAAACTGGATGAAAATCACTTCTGACCATCAGTGAAAATATAATATTAAACAAATTAATCTTATTCTGAAATATTTGAATTATAAAATATAGACTTTTAAATTAACTGTAACAAGATATATTGAAAATGTTTCTTTCATTGCAATTCATATTGAATGCACTTCAAGAAATTTATGTAAATAATTATAAAGATATTATAAAGAAATAATAAAAAACATGTGAAAAATAAAAAAACTTATCAAACAAACAGTTCTTTAAGGTTATTTTGAACAATAGTAAGTTTCAATTTTCTAATATCTACTATTCAAAGATTACTGTGGGATATATTGTGTTACAGCATTTTGATGATGCTGCGTGAAGCCACATCCTAATACTATATATCTCGCCACATAATAAACAAATCAATTTTTTGTTATTAAAATTTGAGTTATTGATGACTGTTAAAACTCCAGTACATGCGTTTCTACAGATGCGAAGAAGAAGGAAACATCTTGGTTGAATTTGGCAACTGTTGAGCAACAATTCGCCGATCAGAAGTTTGGGCTCGTGACCTGCGTGATCCCATAAAAACAATGCGATTTTATCTAAAAATGCTCACTAGATGTATAGACACAGTAACAAAAGGGAACAATCTGAACTTCCAAATAACAATTTAAAATGATACTCGAAATATAACCTCTGACAGGGGTTATAACTTCAGCCAAATTCTCGATGGCAGAAGCAAGAAATTCAGCTCATGTTCGCGGGATGAACATTTCAAGAAGAATTATAACCAACATCTTAAAAGTATTACGCTTTTACTTAGCAGTACGAAATAGAAATTACCTTTAGAGGCAGTTTTGGGGCATAAAATACCGATACTCACCTTCGAGTGGAGAGGACGAATGTCACATGGGCAAGGGTTTTATACACTAGGCTCGCAAGGCAGTGTGGTAAAAAAGGCTGACACTTGGTGTATGACCACATTTGAGGATACTCTGTGCTTTGTATTGCCAAAGTCTATCCAGAGGGTCAGACATGAAGTATAGGACTTTGGATTATTTTTAAAGCCCTGTACGTCATGTATGACTCAATATATTATTAATACGGTTATTGTTCTAGAGTGGTATAGTGTTCGGGTCTTATATGAAGTACTTCAACACGGAACAGAGAGCATTGTGGTTAAAATCGAGGTCGGTCAGATACCTAGTTTGTAGACTAGCCTAATTGACATTTAGTGAGTGCTGCCTAATATTGTTTTTCCTTATACAATAAACCGATTGCTCAAGGTTGTTCGCTTCAGAAATCGAAGCGCGAAATAAAATGCATGATTACTACAGAATATGCAAAAAATATTTCCAAAGAACTGGAATGTATTTTGTTTTCAAATACCTCATTTTACATGCGACTACCATTAGCTTTTACAAACTATTACATGACGCCGGATTGCTGTCATCTTGTCTTTCACGCCGTTGTATGCCCTTTGCCCCGCTCTATTTGAAACTAAATCTTGATAAACATTAGATCTGTCGTGAAGATGCGAAAAGCACGAGGCGATGCAAGGCAATTTAAAGGCACCAGATGAACTATTTAAGCTACTATTTACCGTAATTATTACTTCGAAAGATAGTATAAGAAATTGTAATATAATGAATTGAATATAATAACAAATGGCAGTGTTTTCAAAGCATTACATGAAGTAATCAGTTGACACTCAACGATGAGAAGACGCATAAGGTTTTATAGTGTAGGCTTGCAAAGCATGGTGGTAAGAAGTAATTTTGCATTGTGGGATAGCAAGAACAAAGAAATCTATTGTTTTTTGCGACACTCGCTAAGCATTGTGGTCGTATCCAAATCTCGATTTTAGCTAGCTACTGAAATAGGATCGCTGCCTTGCTGCGCTCGCTCAGGCTCGCTCCGCTGCGGCAGCAATTAGATTTGCTTCCTTGCTCGCTCGCTTCAGGCTCGCTCGCTGCGTCAGCAATTAGAGATTACATTTCGAAGTAAGTTTTTAGCCTTTTTCTTCGTGATTATTGTTGTTCTTTCCATATATTAGATAGAATTACCGTTTAAAAATCTAGAGGAGATTTCTTGTTGAATATTTTGCTGATTCATAGAAGATTTTAAAGCTTCATCGATCGTACTTGAAATAAGACCCGAGACCGCCGGAAAATTATCAAAGTTTAAATCAAAACCTAACCAAAGCATTCTAGAATCTATCGGGAACCACACACAGTTCCATTAGACGTAGTACTTTTATTGTCAATAATAAATTTAAGAAATATACATGGAAATAAAGCTTTTGTTTTTTTCAAAGTCTTGTCAGTTGCGGTGAACAGTGATATCGAGAACCCAGCAGAATACCAGTCGAGAGAATTACACGCTTCATAAATAAATCCAGGAAAATAATAAATATTCTAGGATTATGACTGCACATCATAAGAGTAAACTTAACTGAGAAAAATTACATAACATGGATATTTGGAAATAGGAGGTATGAAAAGTCAAATGTAAAGTGAAATTAGCCAGGAATAATCTCAATCCAGTATGCTTAACCCTTTCCCTACGGCCAAAATCAGGCAAAAACGCTTGTATTTTTGAGGCCTAGTGAAAACCTCCCCTAGTTCTTTTGAGTTTTGGAGTTCCTGTGAAAATCACTGCTGTGCACGATTGCTGGGGGCTCATATTTTTGATTGACAACAAGAATTCGTTAGCAAGACGTCAAGATGGTTCAGGATGGCGCCATTTTCCTGGAATTTCATGTAAATATTGAGCTTTTTAGAGTCATTTCTTGATCTATGAAGAAGTTGGAGGGCATCATTAAGCCCTGTGACAGCCTAAGTCGCACTGTCTCGACAAACTGAGTTCAGTACTTGGATAATCCACGAAGAAATGTGACGGAAAAGTTCGCTATTTCAAGAAAGGGAATCAGTTTTCGAAATGATTATCCTGAAGAGCTTCATAGAGAAAGACAATGGCACCCTAACAAGGCAAGACTCAAATATTTCACGTCCTACAGATGTCAGGAAAGTGATATTTGGCCTGTAGGGTCCGATGACTCTAGACTTATATAAAAAAGCTCAATAGACCATTTCCGAGATGCGGAGACCGCTTTCAAGAAGATCGCGGACGGACTTGAAAACGAGGCATTTTCGGGCAATGTCAACAAAATTAGCAGAAAGATTTTTCTGAACAGACGATTCAAAAACAATCACATTTTAAGACCTCATGGAAAAATCATCACTTCTATCATTACATATCGACAACTGAATCCATATAGAATTCCGCATGATATAAAGAATATAAGACTTACTGTTTTTGGCGACTTTTTGACATTAAAATCGATCACTGAGTCAAAGATCCGCCAAGAAATCCCCACAACAGAGTATTGATAAAAGGAGAAAATAAATGCTTCAATTGAAGAATAACTCATAAAAACATTCAAGGTTCAATAGAAAATAATTTATTGATCATTTTGTTTATCAGAGTATTAATGTTTTTGTACAATAAAGTCAACTCAACTTACAACTTTTTTAGTGAAACATCCAATCGCTCGTTGATCGTTACCAATAAAACATCTTCTAAAATCAGCTCTATTAACTTGAAATATTATCAAATGTTGATGTAGACTTCCAGATACGAGACATGATAAAGAATAAAAGAAAATACCTTATAAAAAGCCTTTTTTGTAGTCAGCTGCTAGCCCTTTCACAGAGCCGAAACGGCTCAGCTGATATCGCCCTTCAAAACTCTGTTCTTTAGCTTCATAGCCAGAAATGAAAGTCCAGATAGTTAGATCAAAATCATTACAAAGCTGGAATCCTTTAGTTTTGTCTTACAGCTTAAATGAGAGCCGCAAAAAGATGTTATTTTAGCCTTACTTACTAAAGTTTCTGTCAGAAACAAATGTGCCCGAAAATACCTCGTTTTCAAGTCGTGCCCGCGATACTTTTGTCAGTGGTCTACGCATCTCGGAAATGGTCTATTCTTAGGAAAGGGGTGAAGTGCTGTCGCTGGCAGCTGGATTCCCATCATGCTTTGCGGTGGTGGTCGTTGAAAAAATGGCATTCGTGTGCAAAATGCTTGTCCCTGTGCCCGGTGTTCGACTGATGAGAAAATAACTTAGCTGGATGACAAGTACTAGGACTGAACTTTACGCTAAAAGTGTAATTTGGATACTAAATAACGATTCCAAAGAAAACTAACGGGGTAAAAGTGCTATTATTTTGAGAAGCCTGTATTTGGATTTTATTGGTTTTGTGAACTGGAAGAAGCCACGAGTCTCAAAGTCTCTATCTAGTTGCCCAAGTTTTGCTACCATTCGACTTTTGAATGACTGCAGTCTTCACTATATGATAATCATCTCACTAATTTTAAGAACAACAAAGCTACAATTTTATAACTCCATCGTTCCTGGAGGAACGATTTTCTAAGAGGCAGTAGGGAAAGAGTTAAGCTTACTGACAAAACTCTTAATTCGAGGCAGTTGAATTATATTTCCATGTTCGATTTGATTTAAGCTTACTCTTTGAAACGAATAATTAGAGTGGTTTTCATAAACCTGGGAAACAAAGTGTACTACTTAAAGTGTAAGTGTAATACTGAGTCAAACAAATGGCCCTGAAGTGTGATAAAGCGTATTAAAAAAGCTAAAGTGTCTTTCACTCGTCAAGATTTTGTGTTTGGTACTAAAAATCTCTTTGGTACTTAGAGAATAATATTTGAAGGATTCAAAGCGTTATCAGTTCTGGAATTATATTCCTTGTGCAGTCAAGAGCGTTCATATTTCCAGTTTGCTGATTTTGAAATATATCACAAAAGAATAGGCAACCACAGGGAGCCCAAACCAAGAGTTTGGTTGTACTTATTAAGTATTTATGCCTTTTATTTCATTTTGATATTCTACTTCTAAGCTAGAGTGCATTTCATATGTCTGTGAAATAAGATCAAAGTTATTTGTGCTTATTTAGTTGCTATTTAGTCACTATAGCTAGCATTGAACCAGAACTTTCTTATAATATATAGCAATACACTGGAGACATCAAATACACAAGAGAATTGAGACAAATGACTTTGCATAATAGCTTTTAATTACTTTATTACAATGAACTTCATTGTTTCTTTCATTGAAACAGACTTTCTACACATCCATTGTATTGCTATTATAAGAAAGTTCTGGTTCAATGGTAGTAACTAAATAACAACTAAATAGGCACAAATAACTTGATCTTATTTCACAGACATATGAAATGCACTCTATTATAGTACATTTTTGTGTTAAGTCTTTGTTGCGTACATCTATTTGAAACTGTATAGAAATTATTCACACAATAAGTTTTCAGGGAGGTGTATCTCATTTATTAGCCAAGTTTCTATGATAACCTCTGTCTTTCATGAGGAAGCTAAGATGTATAAAAGGAAGATTGGTGCAATAAATCACTTGATGAGAAACTTAAATGCTGAAGGGTTTGTTTTCTGCCTTGTTTCTGGTGCTTTTCTACAGTAATACACTGCGGTCAGAACAGTGCTTGTGATTTGTTCAAGTAACAAAGAATGGCAAAACCAAAAAAAGGAGAGAGATTAAATGTAGAACAAAAGGCATTGTTCATCATAATCCACATTCTTTGTTTTTTATATTTGAACAAATCAGGAGCTTCATTCTAATGGTAGTGCAGGATGACCCCTTTTCTCTAGATTATCCTGTTCTCCCTCCCCAGAAAAAAAAGTCAGCTGGAATGTGTGTGCATAGAAATTTTGATTTATTGTTCCCCAAATTGATGCTTAGGCAATCGAGCACATTCCTTTGCTAGTAAAAGAATTGGCTAACTAATAGCAGACTGTAAATCTTTTTGTTTTCTTTTGTTTTCAGTAACAACATTACTAATACAAACCAAATAGTCCTTTTTCTTTCATCTGCAAAGTAACTCTAGAATGCATTAGACACTTAAATTTCATTATTTGAAAATATTACAAACTGGATGGGCAACCAAGCAAATAAACTGATGGCTGCCAAAGACCATGTAGCTTTGGCATCTAGCTTATGTAAGACCACAGGTATCCCAAGCTGGCTCAATTCCTTGGGATGGGCACGAGTAAACGCACCATTGTGCGTCTAGTTTTGCTTAAAAACTCAAATTTAGCCACAGGGGGCCCACCTCTTCCTTTTTCGCTCCCAAACCCCTTCCAACGCTCGCTCAGCTCCCTCCCAGCCTCTCTCGGAAAACAATTTTTTTACGTTATTTTCCTTTATTTTCGCGTTTTATTTTCGCATTTTATTTATATTTTCTCAAAAGGAAGAGGTGCATGGGCCCCCTGTGATTTAGCCCTTCAAAGTAAGTGACTGGCCACCAGTGCTCGTGCCTTATTGATGTCTGACTGTTCCTACCTCGTTAGCCGGCAAACTATGTGATTGGTGATTGTTTATAAGTTTGCGGCAAAAACCGTAAATATAAAAAACATTTTTTCAGCAGTTTCGTTTAAAGTTTGAATGGTCTTTGAAAATGTTCATGGCCTTAATAATAATTATATATTGACGACTTTCTGGTAAAAATGTAGTGGGTGACGTGTCTGGCCGACGCTCACGTTGGGGAGGGGGAGGAGGTACTCCGTATAGCCTGGCAAATTTTTCTTGTGAGTTTGCAAAAATCGTTAATATTAGGGTTTTTTTCCAGTTTTGTTGAGTATTTGAAAGCTCCATGGCCATTCAATAGCCTGCTTTTCTGTTTCACGACTTTCCGGTGAACATACGTGACTGGCCAACGGTCGTTGCCCTTACTGACGTAGTAGGCACGTGAGCTTTTATCAGGTATTTTTAAATTCGTAAAACAGAAAAAGAATTACCATAGCTGGAAAGAGCATTTAAAAATTAGCAAGACAGTGAAGTTTGAAGGAATTAAATCCAAAACTCGCGAGAATATGAATTTTTGAAAAGTGTGAATTTGTAAGAAAACCTTTGCTGGTAGGCATCTCTTGCCTACCAGCGAATGTTTTCATACAAAATTTCGATTTCGGAAAATTCATATCTTCGCGAGTTTGAAAGTTACTTCATTCAAACTTTACAGTTTTACTAATTTTGACGTGCTCTTTCCAGCTATGGTAATTATATTTCTGTACTGTGACTTTTGGAATTGCATGATAAAAGCTCATTGGGCAACAAGAAAATAATAAGATCATATTAAGATGAGAAATTCTCCGCACAAGATAAATTTTCGTGTGGTTTCTTCACAATCAACACTTGTTCATCTAGTAGCTGGAGGGTAAGCGTTTATGTTGTGCTGTGATTCGCCTTCGTTAGTCATCAAGCTGATAATTGCATGTCAGTAATTGCGAAACGCATATCCTGTCTATCCTCGGTCGTTCGCGACACTTGTTTTTCAGCAGCGCGACATGATTTCGCGATTTTCTTAACTGATGCAAATCTTGAAAATCGCGAAATAAATTGTTTGAAAAATTTCAAGTAATTAAGTAGCCTTTTAGTACCGCCATTTGGACAATGATAAGACATTTTCCTGGCTAGGACCCATAGCACATCTTCAAGTTATCCTGACTTAAAATTTTAAGCAATTCAGTTCCTTATGAAAACCATTTTTTTGGTTCCCGCCTGACGTGCGGGTACGCAACTCACGCTGATATAAAACGTGAGTTTTCGAATTAAACTGGTCAAACATGCTTGGCTGCACGTGAATTTTCTACCTGTAGCTGTTCTGTTACTATTTTACTCCGCGAAACCCTTTTGTAACAGGCTTTAGGCCCTTTATAATCTAAAAATATATTTTTGGCAGTTTTGTTGAATGTTTGAAAGCTCCTTGAACATACTCTTTTACGACTTACGGTTGAAAAAAGTACGTCGGTGTTTCGAGCGCCCGCGATAATCTCCCCCGTGACGGCTGGGCCGGGCGCGTGAGCTGAAAGTCTTGTCCGTACGTAACGCATTCTCTGTCAAATCAAAGGCAAGAGGTCACCAAAGTAGTTGTCTGTGTAAATCTAAGCTAATCTAATAAATTTGATGAATTTACGAACTTTTGTGGCCTTAATTCTCCGTTAAAAAGCCACTGCAATGTACGAGAGAAAATCAAGTTATTTATGAGACTTCGTGTAACAGTTGTTTCGAGAAAACATTGAGGGCAACTTTTGATTATTAGTCCAGTTTCCAATTACAAGAGACCGCTGAACTTCTTGACAAAAGGCGCATTTATGCAGGGTTAGCCTTCTTTTCAAGAAAGACCCATGGGAATAAAATCGATTTCTTTATTGTTCTTAGTCAAAATGGTTTGCTTTTCTCGTTGGTATTTTACGAATAATTTACCTTGACTCGAGGCTAACCCTGCGCCAATGCGTCTGTTGTCTAATTTTACAGCGGTATGAACAAACTTGAAAAAAGTCTATTGTCATATCAAATTCTTGACCGTTGAAATGGATTTCTTCAAATCTAGCTTTAGCTTTTCAAACAAGCATTTTGAATTCCCAGTTTGACTTATCACCTTTGTTGATATCTACATATACCCATATAGCCCGGGGGGGGGGGGGTACTCTTTCCAGTTTTGGGTAGGGACGTGCCGCTGAGCCCCTCGAACCCTGACCCTGTTCCAGAGCAAAATTTCCAAAATTGATACCCTGTTCCAGAGTAAATGCCTGCCTAATTTCATTGCTTCCGGCGAAGTTGACGTGTCGTTAATCCCTTTCCGCCCTAGACGAACTTTGTTAAATAGATACCCTGTTCCAGAGAGTCATTACGATTTTATATACCCTGTTCCAGAGTAAAATCGCTGAAAACCCTACCCTGTTTGGCGGCACGTACCCGTATAGCGAATATAGGGGAGTACCCCCCCCCCCCCCCCCCCGGGCCATATAGCCTGTATGTGAAAACGAACGTGGTTACAATGGAATTTTAATCGAGGGGCAGATTGCTGATTGGTCTAGCCAAACAATACTTAGTCCACGCGCCCAGCCGTCACGGGGATGAGTATCGCGCGCGGGTACACTAAACGCGCTATCCGCTGGATAAATCCGTTATCCATGTATCCAGTCGATATAGACAAGGCGCAAAACTGAAAAAGTCGATCGCAAAAAGTGCAGAAGGCATTTTAGGGTAGAGGCTGGTAACATAACTATTCTAAACTAATTTTTCATGCTGAATCCGAATATGACTGTTACCAAGACGTATTCTGCAATCTTATACTGTAAATGACGTATTTTGTGAATTGCTACAGTCATTTCATACTAACGGCTTTTTCATGTAATTCCAAAAGTTCCCAAACTGAAAAACAATTACCATGGCTGGAAAGAGCATATCAAAATCAGTAAAACTGTGAAGTTTGAAGGATATAAGTTGAAAAATCAAGGAGATACGAATTTTCAAAAATCGAAATTTGTTTGTATCTCTTGCATAACTGTAACTGTTTTTATACAAAATTTCGATATTTGAAAATTTGTATCTCCTTGATTTTTCAACTTATATCCTTCAAACTTCACAGTTTTACTGATTTTGATATGCTCTTTCCAGCCATGGTAATTGTTTTTAAGTTTGGGAACTTTTGGAATTACATGAAAAAGCCGTTAGTATGAAATGACTGTAGCAATTCACAAAATACGTCATTTACACGTATAAGATTGCAGAATACGTCTTGGTAACAGTCATATTCGGATTCAACATGAAAAATCGGTTTAGAATAGTTATGTTACCAGCCTCTACCCCAAAATGCCTCCAGGTATCCGATTTTTCGAAAATGCGCCTTGTCTAATAGATTTATGGAAATGCCATCATTCTATCCACTGGATAAGGATTTTTCCAAAGGATAGCGCTATCCACCTTTCGTTCAAACCGGAACCAGGGGTGTACAAGGGATTTGCGTGCCATTTTCGTCATTCGTAAATAGCCTTTCCCGCACATGATAGTTTCGTGCAGAAACTGAGTTTCGTGAACCGTGACAATGCTATTGGGCGCGGTTGTTGGAAAGCCGATTACCGCTGATCTAGGATTAAATCTAAAAAAAAACATTGACTTTGACCCAGCGCGAGGGATCATCGACATTGCTAGTTGTATGTGCTGCACAAAAAAAAACCTTTTCAAAATCATCGTTAGCGTCAAGACTTCTAAAACGTATTTGGGTTAGAGTTTGGTTGTCCGTGGCGCCAGGCTGCCGCGAGGGATCACCGATGTTGTCATTGCTCCACGGCTCGTGCTCTCCTTACACTTCTTTCGTGCTCTCGTCACTTCCTGCGTGCTGTATTACTGAACGAACGGAGTACGGAAAAAGATGTTCTATTTGTTTTATTATATATTTTAAAGTAAATATCTATGGGAAAAAGTTCGATTTTCTCCGGCACAAAAAATTCAAAAGGTGCGCGCGCGGTCGAGCTCGCGCTGCTGACTGCGTTCTCTCATAAAGCACAGCTTTCAGCCAATCAGAGCGCGCGTATCGAGAAGACGAAAATAACATGTATTTGGGTTAGATTTCGGTTTGTCCGTCATCAGGTTATTCATATTTTATACGCCTGATGCGTGACAGACAACAAATGTGTCTTCGCAGTAGCTGCACGTGAAGATCCTGGTTATTTTACTCGATTTATAATCTTTTTAAATGTACTTTGCGGTTTTGTTGGAATGTTTGAAAGCTCCTTGAGCACCTTGATGGGCTTTTTATATTGCTGTTTCACGAATTAATGGTAAAAAAATTACGTGACTGGCCAACGCTCGTCCCGTTTCCGTCGTTGCTATTTTGCGCTATTTTATCTTGTTAGCAAAGGAAGTGATTGCCAATTTTACGTGTTTGTAAAATCGTAAATAAAACTAAAAACATAGCAAAATAACCACCCTAAACAATGGAATGGGGTGAATTGTTCGTTTGTTTGTATGTACAGATTTGCTTGTATGTGTAAAAAGAGTGAACGTCATTGAAACACGAAGCTTGACTGATGTCCACCTTGCACGTGAACATCACTCGGTCTTTTGCCATATAAGGATGAAGAAATTAGGCTATCACATGTACAGAATTGCTTTCGTCCAATCATATTGCTTGTCAGATTTGGGCCATGTGAACAGTTCAGGGTTCACAATGTATGTTTGTAAATGAAGAGAAGATACAGAGTAAAAACACTGAGAAGTAACTGATGTATTTGCTGGAGTTTTTGCTTACCTTTGGGCCATTTAAAACGCTGAATAACATAATAGTTGTCAAAGCTATCTAAGGATGAGAAATTCTCCCCCCAGAAGTATTTCCAGGATGGCTTCTTCACAATCAACGTTCGTTCATCTAGTGGCGGGAGGGTAAGTGAACGAATGAAGCCGTTTTTCGATCGTGTCGTGTAGCTAGGTGTGATTCACTGATGTTCTTCAGGTTTTTACATGTTGGACAGTAGGTGTACGAATATGCATTACAATAGTCGGATAATTTACTGTGTTTGAGTGTTAAATGTCAGAGAATGTGCACGTAATTTTGAGAACAAACCGCGAACAAGAGCAACAAGCTATGAAGCTGTAGGTTATTTATTTGTTGACCATCAAGCACTTAATACCAATAAGTTTTTTTTATCGTCTCGTACTTTTACAGCCAGTTTATCTTCGATAAGTATGTTTATAACTCGCATTTATTCCATGCTTATTCCTACCTCGTGGTGTGAACATGTTGTAGACTTTATAGCTTGCTTATTACATAAGGTTAGCTTATATCTATTTTCTCTCGATTTAGGGTTGCTGGGACCGTTGGAGCTTCATTGACTTGTCCTTTAGAGGTTGTTAAAACACGATTACAGGTGAGATATACATTTCTTCACGGTTTTATTACATTATTATGGCTGTTGGCATAATAATGTTTTGGACGATGGGGTCATGTTGGTTATCGCACACGCGTCACGATGTTTTTGCGAAAGCACGAAGAGCTCCTAAAGCTGATCTGGTAAAATTTTGATATCTTTGAAGCTTTTGACAAGCTGTTTACTTATTCAAACGATTTGCTGTCTGGATAATCCAAAAAGTTGGCAATATTCTTAAAACATTTCATCAGACGGCTGCTTGTGTGACGATAAATTAGCATACCAGACGGATTCACATTTCACATAAAGTAATATAAGCTTAAAGCTTTCTTGATTATCCTCGTGATGTTGTTTTATTACTCTGTGGTTACTATTTTTGGATTTGATAAATAAGTTATGTAATGTCAAATAAATAATGTCAAATAAACTGCAAGCCACTTTTAGTTGCACCAGAATCTTCATGAAGGAATGTTTACATTGAATCTCATCACATAATTCAATTATATAAGAAAGATACTTTCAAAAAGTTTGGATGCAGAACACAACGTTCTTGAAAGCATCCACTTATGGCTTGTTTGGTTTTATCTTGAGGTAGGGCTGCCAAGTTCTTGCAAGTTATTTTAGTTATTTTTAGTCCGTTAAGACAATTACTTATTAGTGAGTATAATTGTCAAATAACAGAAAACATTGGGTTTAGAGTCTACTACTATCTATCAGTTTGCCTGTTTTGTTTGTTTGTTTGTTACCGTTCCTATGAGTGGTAAAATTACTATATGTACTCAATAAACTAGCCGTTTCTAACAGAAAGTGAAGTGCTGCGAGCTGTTTAACTACAGTATACTGTATTATTTAAAATGTTTTCAAACAGTTTGATTACAACAATACAAGTTTTAAGAAATGTACAAGTACATTTTATTCAAATTTGCAATACACTTGATATATTCAAATATATTAGGCTTTTTCAAAAATCACAAAGTCCTTAATAACATTGATTATATAACTAATGATGAAAGAAGTGAAGTGCACCCTGTGGTGGCTAAAGAACACTTGATAAATATCTGATACACTTACATAACTTTAATAGACAAGGGAAATTTGCTATTGACTCATTATTCTATATTTTTTTGTTTTGATATACAAGGTTCTAAAACTAAAACTATTCCTTTGAAAGCTCATCTGCACTCTCTGCTACTCTTTTTTGTACATCAGCTGCTGTGAAAGTTCAAGATAGTGGGCTTCCACTGCACGTGTTTCATTTTAAAACATTCCTAATGTTTATTTTGTTTTTGTCACAGGCATCAGTAGCTACTTTTCATGCTACAACATGCATGAGCAGTTTAGGACCAGTGCCAGTACAGTTAACATATCAGAAACCAACTGGAATCCTGACATGTCTCAAGAACATTATCCAAAATGAAGGATTTACTAAATTATTTAGAGGTCTTGGACCAACTCTTATTGGCATTGCTCCATCAAGAGCAATATATTTCTCCTTCTATGCAACAGCTAAAAGGACTCTGAATAAAAGTGGATGGGTTACACCAGAAAGTAAAGTTGTTCATATGCTGTCTGCTTGTTCTGCAGGTATGTATTAACTTTTGAATGAACATGTTAGGCATAATAAACCAAGGAGATTATCCTTTTTCAGAAATTGATTTTATACTTTTCATTTCTCAGGACTATTTACATCTACTGCAACAAGTCCACTTTGGGTTGTTAAAACAAGACTGCAGCTTCATAATGGGTATGTACTTTTTTTCACTGACTTTTTGATGTTAAACAAACATTGATTTTCTGCCAAAGAAATATTTAATCATGCTTTATCTAAACTGCTGTTATTCTTTTTATCAGGAAACGTCCAAAACTATGGAGAATATTCTTATCTATATATGAAAAAGACGGAATCAAAGGATACTATCGTGGACTTTCTGCTTCATATGTTGGTGTAACAGAGACTTGTATACATTTTGTTATATATGAACAAATCAAATTAAAATTACACAGCCATAAACAACAATCTAGACAAGGACAAAAAAGTGCTTTTGATTTTGTGGAATTTATGTTGGCTGCTGCAACATCTAAGACTTTTGCATCAATAATTGCATACCCTCATGAAGTTGTTCGTACAAGGTTACGACAGCAAGAAAGTGATGGTACTAGGAAATACCATACATTTTTTCAGGCTCTTAAAAAGATTGCTGTGGAGGAAGGCAGACAAGGATTGTATGGTGGACTAGGCACACAGCTTGTACGACAGATCCCCAATACTGCTCTAGTTTTCTTGACTTATGAAGCAATTGTCAGCTTCTTATGCAGAGATGATTAATCATTTGGAAATACCCAGCAGTTGATTGCTGTTTCTTCAATTGAAGGAGTTTGGGTTGAGCAAAGTGTTGTCTACAATTACTGTGACTGAGCAATTATGTTAGTATTTAGCTAATAAGTGTATAAAAGAAGTACTTTATTAGAAACCGTATAAAATACAGTTGGAGTTGCTAAGGCATAGCCTTTCATTGTAATTTTACAGCAGCCACATGATAATTGAGCTTGAATTTAGTACCAGGTTGAATACATTGTTTATGTTTTCTTAAGTGTGATTCAGATATGTCGCATGAAATTTAGCAACTTGCACTCCTGCAGTGAAACAGACATAAGAGCAGTAATAGCTAGGAAATCAAGTTCAATAGACTGATTTAGGCTGGCTTTTCCCATTTATTTATGGATATTATGCCTTCTAGCTGAAACATTTTAAACATTTTATTTCACAAGGAAATTGAAATGGGAAACAGTGAGACAAACTGAATCGGTCTATTACTAAGTCTGCATAAAAATGTTGAGTTTATGTTACAAGTGTGGAGAAGGCTGTATAATACATTTTTGAACAACTAAACTAATCCATTAGTTATGTTAAGGCTATATTTTGGGAGCAAAATGAGCTGAAGTCTAAGAATCATGCTAAAAATGTTATTAAGAATGAAGTTGAAATAATAGTTTAGTGATTTTATCACTAGAATCATTAGATTCCCAAACTATAACCTTGCCAAAAGACCACTAGAAAACCTTTCATTTAAACAAGGTGCTTAGAGACACTTACTGGGCACTGAACAGTTTTGCTAGAAGTGACAATAGGTCGGGGTCTATAAGAATGTTTACAGTGCTACTGTTTTGAACGGTTGCCACTACCACAAAGTTTTTGATTACTTTTGGACATCTTTTTGACAAATTTGAATACTGCTAACCAATTAGATAGCGGCACTTCACTTTGATGTCTCGATAGGCGGAGTTTGTACATCAATGTAATAATGTATGATGTAGAAACTCCACCTAATCGGTTAGCAGCATTCAAAGTTGTCAAAAAGATCTCAAAAAGTAATCTAAAACTTTGTGGGAGTGGCAACGGTTCAAAGCATAGCACTGTAATGTTAACTCAATTTTAATGATGGTCACCCAGGGTTCTCATTAGTAAACAGCTAGGAAGTAAAATCCCTGTTATTCAGGCTTGTTTAACACATATTTAGCCTTTTCACCAAAAAAGTAGATCACTTAAAATTCAAAGTAACTGGTTTTTAGCAAGTTGCCAGCACTTAATGAGAACCCTGGTTACCATATTGGCAACCATTGTTAAAGTTGAGGTAATTATTACATTCTGTGACCACAGCAACTGTTTTGTCTTTGAACACTGTCAATGGCTGGGGTCCCATTTGAACATAAAACTACAACTCACCTTTATCATTGATCAACCACTTAGTAGTGTTTGTCGACAGTGAGTTACCTATAATTAAATGTTCAAATAGGACTATGCAGCCATTGCTTTAATGTTCATTTGAAACCGTTTTTTGAGTCTTTCTTAGTGTTGCAAGATGTATTGTTATCTAAGTTCGAATTGTCTTCATGCCTCAGGTGCCTTGCAACACCAAGAAAGAGCCACCTTTTTAGCAAATTCAAGCTTGGGAATTACCATAATTATAGTGTGCATGTTTGTATCTTAGCAAGCCAGGAAGTTCAACTTCTGTTTATTAGATTTTACAAACACGATGCTCAGTTACAATAACATGAAATACAAAAGTAATGATTACAAATCCAGAGTTTATTTATATAGATGTATTATACAATGTAAAGATATTATTTGATTGTTTGTATGAATTTTTTGTAAAATAAAAGTATATCAGTGCTGATAAGAATTGCTTCAAGTTGACACTGACTAATATAAGACACAATATTAGTGTTTTTTTATCAAATCTACGATGGTCCCGAGTTCGAGTCCCCGCTTTGTCCACTAAATGAGGTTGCATTTGTCCCGGACAACCCCTTTTCTCGACCATGCTTGTAAATGCCTCCTTGCCAGTTGGGATTCTTATCTGCATGAGGGCCATTATGTAAACTACCGGGTTACCGGTAATGATGTTTATGCCCTCATTAAATAAAGATTTTTTATTTTTATTTATTTATTTATTTTTATTTGTATGATTGAAGGAGCTTTCGACGCTAAATATTAGTGCTTTTCTTTGTGGGTGGGAAAGGAGCTAAGTCCCTGAAACATTTTATGCAAGTAAAACTTTGTATAAAAGGCTTTGAAAACCTATACACGACTTTCATAATGGCTGCTGCTAATTAGCATAAATAGTGAAAAATGGTTTCTGGAGCTGCATGCAAACTATTGTAGCTTCGCGGCTGAAGAGTTGGCTTCAATAGCACGGAATTTTAAAAATAATATGGCAAACCACAAAACAGTTTCTCGCATTGAAATTCGCCGCAACTTGTAAAGCGCGCAGTTGGGGTGCTATTTCCAACTGCTAAAACACGAATTTTTGTGTCATTTGCAAGCCCCTGAAGTGAGCCTGCACTAAAGGCCCTTCCACATGACAAATGGTTTTTCCTCCGATCCGTCGACACGAGAAAATTTCATAGAATAAACAATTGGATAAATGCATTTATCATATGAAATTTGGTTAAATGTTCTAATCCAGAAAAAGATAAACAAAAACCAACATCAGCATATAAAGTTCTTTGGTGTACAGTACTGAAGAACGAAGTGTAAGATGTGAATGTCAGAATTAATAGGCTTGAAACAGATGTGAATTGCTTGTGTTGATATTAATTTGTGCATGTGGTTATACTTTTAGTAATGTCTCACACACATCCCTTTTCGGTTGTCTCGAGTAGCTCTGGCATGCAGCCAAGTTAACCTCCATTGCTCAAACGTACGTATGTGGTGGGCAAGTAGTTAGATCCAATTTATACATGACGGCTCATGTAAGGTACGTCGTTTACCCAGGCTTAAAAAGCCTTAAATTGTCTCACATCCACGTTTCAGCTTTCTAGGGGGAAAATCTATTACTGACGTACGTTCTTCTCAACGAACTATTTCGTTCTACCCGACCGCGCCCTATAAGCCCAGCCCAAGGATTCCTTTGTCGACTGGATGGAACGTTCTGAGCGGCGTTGTTTATCGCGGTTTAACTCTTTAGCTCTTTTGTTAACTTCAGAAGAGAAGATGTGTCATTGAATTTATTTGATATCTCTCTGAGACAAGAACTAATTCTCAAGGAGTCTTTGTCCGTTAAGTCACGAAATAGATTCAGATTATGACCAATGAAAAAATGCTCGAGTTCTTTCTTTACAACTCTTGCTATAAGTTCTTCGATGAGATAAACAATGACATCGATGTCATTTTGTTGACTTCGTCTACTTCCATGCAAGTGACCATTGGATCGAAGATTTAAAAACAGAGTTTTCAAATGGTACGAGCAGAGTGGTACAAGAGAACGTTTGTAAACCTCACAAATGTATTTCATGATTTTATAACACTTCTTGTCCCCGTCAATTCCCTTAGGAGAGAGAAGAGTTTTCTCTGCCAGAGAGAAAGATAGTCGCCAGCATCTCTCGTCTTTGGAATTTACCTTGGGTACAACGTGACAACCTCTGGTTTTGATCTCCTCGACAGTTCTAAAACCTGGCCATCTGGCTGGAATTATACCCCAGTTGTTAGCAATTGAAGGCCACTTTGGTATATGAACACAAACTACGACATCAACATCCAGTTTTCTGCCATTCAAAAACTTAAACTTTAATGTCACTGCGGGTCCATGTAAAGTTGGTTCAAAAAATTTTATCTTGGGAAAATTGGAATATATTTCCCTCAACCGTAGACTGAGAAGGTATTTGAAACGATGCAAAAGTTTTTTGGGAGAAAGAACAGGTTGTATATCTGGGCCTTCGATAAGCAAATCTCTCCATTTACCATCTTTGTCGAAATGGCTTTGATACTCCAGATATGCAAATCCTGAGAGATGCTTAGAATGTTGTCTTACGGGACACACACAACTGAGAAACAAGTCTGAGATCTTGCTGGCGTTCATTTTGACCATGATGTCAAATTCATCAGCCCGCGTCACCTTGAGTTTTTCATAGTAGCTACCTGGAATCAAAAGTTATTGATACAGATTAATGAACTTAATTTCCCAACACAAGTTGAAACATGATGTACCTAATTTTTACTCTCCATGGCATGCAATCTAAACTGCGAATACTAATAGCCGGTTATTACTTTGCCACTCCCCTATAGCTAGAGTACGTCTCTCAAGACACAAGGCAAAGAAGTACGTGGCTGATGTTTATGTTGTTTGAAGGCTACTTAATTCGTCTTTAATTTGACTATCAATGCAGCATTGACTTACGCAGACCGGATACGAATTGCTTGATGGGTTAATTTCTTATATTATTTTTCTTTGTGCTCAAATTAAGGGAAAATTGCACGGGGGCACATACCGCCCTCTAAGGGTATTTACATAAGACCGCAACGAAGTCAGACCGGCATGCATGAGTTCGTGTCTGGCTTCCATACATTTCTTTACTTAAGTTCATGTGAGACTGGTCCGAAAATGAACCCAGACCAATCTGACTTCGTCCCGGTTGCTGGACCGAGACCAGTGACTTTCGTACTGGTCTGAGTTCGTACCGCTCTCATGTAAACGCAAGCAAATTTCATACCGGTCTGGAATTTCAAAACCTATACATGCTTTAGGGGCTTCTGATGTCTTTGCGTTCGTTCTGGTCTGATTTTATTAATGAACAAGCATTTCGTACCGGTCTCGTGTAAACTGCTGCAAGAATTCTGTACCGGCACAAGTTCGTACCGATCGATCTGAGTTTGTTCCGGTCTATATGTAATTACCGCTAACTTTTTGGTAATTAATTGTCAAAAAATAAAATAAAAATACAATATTGGAAATTAAATGAAGATTCACTGTAGTATAAAAGCGAATGAATGTGTGTTTGTGTGTGTACGTGTACGTGTTTTTTTAATTCTGCATGGGTGACCCCCAATTCCCGGCTGGGCCCTCGCTACGCTCCTGTCCTCCACTACAACGTATGAAACCGATGAGTATTCCGCAAGGTAGTTTTTATATGATCCAGCAAGTGAGCAGATGCATGCATCTTACCTGCATGAAGAATCTCGAATGTAAATCTGTCGTCTTTTTGCCAAACTTTTTCAATGATCTCACTCTCCACGACGTCTTTAATGAAGCCTGCCTTCTCTTGAATATCACTTTTGCTTCAAGTTTAACCTCTAAATATAATCTCTTTAAATGCATTTTCAATAACAATGACATCTTTTGCAGACTTTGCTGCACTTGATTCTTGCTGATTTCCTCGTTGTCGTTGATATTAATGATGCTCTTTGTCCCACTGTCGACGAATGCGGTAATACTGGTATTTCTTTCTCATGACATCATGTTTTAGTTCTTTTTCTTTGCTTTTGCCTGTCGATGGTAGTGTATATGAAATCTCATTTTCGGTTTTTAATGAATGTGCGTAAGTCCTCTTATCCAGTTCTTGTACTTCAGCTAGACGACGACTGGGCGGGAGAGTCATTCTTTGAAGCCCACGTGGTCTTCGCCCCGCTTGCAGTGAAGTCATTCCAGAGTTCTGGCATACAGTCGGCTTTCGTGAGCTTGAACGTTTGGTGGGGCGGTGTCGGTACTCTTTTTCTCCTTCCTCGCGGGCCAGGAGTCTCTTGAATGTTCTCTTCAGTATTTTCGTTTGCCGGACAAATTCCCTGAACTCTTTTCGTTTCTTCGAAGCGGTCTTGTTGGGTGACTCTACCCGTACAGCTGGTAACCAATATTGTCTCTCCCTTTCTATTGTATCGGGGCATTTGAGAAATTTTTGAATTTTCATTTTCCGCTATTTCTTTTTCCCTCTGTTGGATCAATTTTGTTGCCGGACCCACTCTTGCTTCTTCAGGTATCCTCGGCCTTCCACGAAAGATTGTTTTGCGAGTCCTTTGTTGTTCTTGAGGTTCTCTTTCTCGCTTACTTTGCGCCCCCCGTTCATTACTTTCTTCTGTTCCCTTTTCATTTCGTTGCTTCACTGCAACTGATGGTACTTCACTAGTGACTATATAATCAGTTGGGGGATCAGTCGTATTTCGTAACGTATTACTACTAGGTCGGACGGTTCGGCTCTGGCGTCGGACTGTAGTGGTACGCTTCCCTTTTGCTGTGCTTGCTTCCTTGAGCCGTCGACCTCCCTGAGGCATGGACTGAAATTATAAAGTACTTATTTATCACTATCATTTGTATCTTTTAGACATATCTTTATGGTCAATGTTTTTGTTACATAGTCGTAAGATCTAACTGAATATAGAATCGAAGTACACAAAAAAGGAATGGTTTTAGAGCCGGCGTTCATGATATAGTCAATTGAAAAAGCGTTGTCGGGTCTAAAAACATAGAACATATAGAAGCTGTGACCGACATGGTGCACGTGCAAGGGATAG
This sequence comes from Telmatactis stephensoni, assembly GCA_029948255.1. Lineage (NCBI taxonomy): Eukaryota > Metazoa > Cnidaria > Anthozoa > Actiniaria > Isophelliidae > Telmatactis > Telmatactis stephensoni. Next base: position 557,953 of record JALIZF010001777.1, read on the forward strand.
GTGAATCATTATATTCTGGGCCCGGTTGTACGAAGGTTGGATAAAGTTATCCACCAGATAAGAGTTATTCACTGTACTGATAGATTTTGTATAGATTTTATCCGCTGGATAAGGATTTATCCGCTGGATAGCCATGGCTATTCACCCTTCGTACAACCGGCCCCTGATCTATTCATTTACGCTGCACTGAACCGATAAAAATTCGAAGCCAAACGGCCCGCCAACGCAGGTCCTGCATACGCTTTCAGCATTTTGCATCGAAGGCACAGCGTAAATGAATAAATCAGAATGTAATTATTCACATCCCCAGCACCATTTCGGTCTCAGCTTCTATGTTCTATGTTTTTAGACCCGACAACGTTATTTTAATATGCGTCCACCATAGAATTTTACTATGAATCACTATGCGTAAAACACATTAGATGATGTTTTCACTAAAAATATTTCTTTATTCAATGCATTTTTCTCATTTTTTTCTTGTCAAACCTTTCTACCTAAAATAACAAAGCAGTATATAATAATGCAGTCAAAGGGAAAGATCCCAGCCCAGTTTCGCTTTCAAAATCAGCCACCCACGTTCATTCACTTTAATTGCAAAGATTGTTTTGTGGCTTTTTTAAGTTTAGATATGTTGTCAATCCTTTTTGAGGGAGAAGGAGAAGAAATATGAAATGAGCATATTCGGAATCTCGTGCTAATTTAATTTGTCTTCGGCGCGACGCTCAGAATAAATTCAACTCAGTGCTGAAACTTTTGACCAATCCCACATTAGCTCATGCACGCAATTGGTCGAAGTTATTGTCCGAGTCTAAAAGAGTTAAATAACTCAAAAAATAAAGATTTTACTTATAAAACTACAACTATCAATCGGAATAAAATAGAGAAATCATGTAAGATAAAATATTCTAGGCTAAAATATTCTCCCTGTTCACTGATTTCAAGTTCGTGAGCTGTGTAACCGGGCGTGAGTCATCAAAAATGTATATTTCCGAATCCAGTGAAATATATCAATATCAATACCAATAAATCTTAATGGGTTAAAGTACATATTTGCTTTAACAGTTTTGAAATGATAGAAGCCGGCGTTATAGTGTATTACATAGCCCACGAATTTACCGGCTAATTGTCGTCTATCGATAATTAAGTTCTATCTTTCGTCGTCAACTATTACCAAATTGTCCCTCTGATAAATTATATCTCTGTGTCTAAACCTACCTCAAGAGTTCGTTTTCAATTAGTTGGCAGTCCAATTTCTTTCCTTTCGAAGCACGTTGCGTGAATCTATCCTAGATGAGTAGTACACGAGACTTGCTCGTGAAAAATGGCGAAGGATAATGCGGCGGAAGTGCATGCAGTGTCTTTGATATTTATAATTCTAGGAAATGCCGGAAGTAAAGTGTAAAAGGGAATATTTTACTCCTATAGCACAGCGTACTGCAGGGAAACTCCCATGCGAATGCGCTATTTGTTGTTGAAGATCATCTTAGAGGTAGTAAACAATTTTTGCATTCAACAAAGAAGTAGGTTAGCAGACAGTCCCCCTTTCGCGGCTTTTAGCAGATGTAGAAATTCTATTTTTGTAGAGACGGCTTTGCTAGGCAATGCAACCTGTTCAGTCTGCAGGTTCTGATCCGTCAGATCGAAAAAGTTAATCTTCAAGTAAGTTTATCATTGCGAGCCAAAGCAGCGCCTAGTTATCAGTTGATCGAAATAAAATAACACCCTTATGTTTCGTATTATTGATGTACAACAAATGCGATATTGGAATCATCGACTGTCGATACGATTATATTCTTCGCCAATGCTGACATGCATCAGATTTATATCTCAACAATACTATATATAGTATCATTATCATATCAATGTTGTTCTCGCTAACTCAACTAATTATACTTTAAATATTGTTAATGGTAGGTGATGCTATTTATTGATAAATAGATTAAAATTAGCCCGACAAAAACCCCTTCGATCAGATATTTGCCAGTAATATTTTATGTGGATCCAGTGATGTACATCAGTGCATTTTATATATTAAGTCTGTGAGGCCATGGGACAATCCCCAAGTTTTGGCCCCGTCACTGAGCGGTGGTTCAAGTACTATATATTTAATCTCAACAACAAATCTCGTAACGTTGCTTTATTATAAATAGCACTAGAACAAGGACCTCGTTCCCAACTCGTGTTTACATATCCGTTCCCAACTCCTGTCGCAATGCGATAGGGAAGGCGGCAATAAGTCCAATAACGCAATAGCCTGCGTGGCCAGCCTCTCGAAAGCGGAGGGGGAGAGGGGAGGGGAGGGAGACCCCTCGCCTACCGATTTCGAGTCTGGCTACGCAGGCTACACTATATCCTTCCGATGAAACGCAGAGTGACTGAATAAACAACTTAGTTGAAACGAGTCTGGGCAACAGTCTGGATAAGCTAGGAACATGCATGCATTTGCACCCGTGTACAATTTATATTTGCAGATGTTTTGTCCGCTTGCCAGACAAAAAAAAAAACAAACAAAAACAAAACAAAATTCAAGGTTGTTAATCACTTGCTTCAGCTTTGATGCAATCTGGTTATCCAATTTATCGTTGTATTATCCACAAGGTTGCAAAAACATCTTGGAGGAATATGTTTACAAAGCAGCAAAAATTAATCCTAAGATTTCGACATTGTTAGAATTCTGCACGATTGCATATAACAAATATCCCATAAACCCCCATTGTAACAGCACAATGAAAGTCATCCAGCTCTGGTTCCCCTGCTAAGTACTATTACTTACAACACACGTATTTTTCATAGCCTTTTATTTAAGTTCACACTTTATTTTTCTTGGGTCATTCAGTTTTTAGTTTCAAACGAGAACTATAAATTTATGATCACACAGATACTTTGAGATCCATTAGAACATTGTAATATTTAAAGCAATCATTTCTAGAAATCTTAATTGTTATCAGTCATGGCCAGTAAATTTAATTTGATTCATGACAAACCAAACTTTGCCTACATCGATATCCGGGGCTAGAATCAAATAAGGCTTTGGCTAATGTAGAGACCAGAAGAAATCAAGTGCAGCCTATAGATTGTTGTTCGTTTTGGCCCGTTTCTCGAAAATAAAGACCCGATACTTTACGTTAAGTTTATTAGAGCAGATTTCGTATGAGTGTGAAACGTGCCGCTCCGTGCCGTGACCGTGTCAGTTCCGTGTTGTCTATAAACATTCGAAATTCCTGCCGTAACCGCGCCGTGACCGTGCGGTGCCGTTTTCACAGTCATATGAAATCTACTCTAACGAGAAAAATTACGGGAATGTGCGAGCATCCGTATAATGGCCTGGAAATCATAGAAACTGAAAATAACGTAAGCTTCGCGAAACCCGTAAACTTTATCGGGTATGTCTACGGGACCGTAAAGTTATCGATTCTTTCGAGAATCGGGCCCTAGAACACCGTACATCGGACACTTCAATCGCGTAAATCAGTTGACGCAGGTGCACATAGGGAACGCATGCAAGCATGCGCGCGGCAGTGTTTCTTTTCTTGATCATTCCAAAGATCACAATGCGAAGCACGGAGTTAGAGTGCCATCGATCAATAGGTTGGACAATGGCATGATAATGTGGTTCTGATATCAGCTTACTTTGAATAGCTTTCGTGGTTATTTACCTTAAGGGTCTCTCTCTAAGGTTTCATTCGCTAGTTCTTATAGCTCAGGCTCATCTTTGGGAGGAGTTTTTCTTTGAATACCTTCTGCGGTATGATATTAGGTGCATTCCCTAACGGGTTTTATTAGCTCAGTTACTAATACTCGAGTTTCCGGCTTTGATAGTCCGAGCTGTTTCGCATTAATATAACAATCATTTTGATTTAGAATTTTTACCAGTTGATTTCTATTAAAAAGCAACAATGTAAAACTATCTAACTATATATAATCAAACCTCTGATATATATTTTTTCTATCCAGTTCAAGGATTTTGTCTTCTTTTTATCAATAAAGAGTTCCTTTGCCTTGAGTCATGAGTCTCTACCGAAGGCTCGCAAGAATCTTCACACCAGAATATCATCTCAGTTCTGGTTGCTAGTTTGAATAATTTACTAAACTGCTAAAGGAGAAGACGAAATGATAGTTCAAACTGTTTCTCAGTCTTAACCTCACTTAAAATTGAATTACAGTCTTCATTTTAGTATAACGATCTCTTATTGTTTTATTGACTTGTATCAGTCATTTTGTCTATCTTGTCTACATCTATCCATCCATTCACTCGTCACAATCAAGACAAACTTTCTCTTCATTTCGAATACGGAATTTTTCCCCAGCCAAGGCTTTTCCACATTTGCTACAAGTAAAGCAATCGCGATGGTAGTACTTCTCTGCGTACGCTACAAACTTGGTGTTTCCTTCAATCAATTTTTCGCAGGCCCCACATCGCTTGGCATAGCGTTCGCGGTAACAGCCCTGGCAGACGTTGTTGCCTTCTTGTTTAGTAAACGGTTTTCCCGCTAAAGGATTGTTACAGTGGAAACAGGTAAAGCATTCACTATGATAGGTGTTGCCTGAGTGCTGCACAGAAGATGTGCGGATGACTTCATTGCATTTGACGCAAACCTAAAATTGAACAAGAGAAAATCCACGTAATTTTAGGATGATACAGAATTAACTATACAGGGATGTACTGTATATCATGCATGTACATCAACGCACACTCTGCTGCGTTTCAAGGGCAGTGATCTACGTGAATGGTGCAGGAAAGCGGCGAGCAAAACATCTGGTGGAGCAGCTCATGTAGCATGATATCGGTGAAGATTACTAGCGAATCATGAAATAAATTCTAGGTCATGTGCTTTCGATTTCTCTGGCTAGTCGAGCTTGGAGAATAAGTTGGGCTGCATAGAAGTTATACTGGTAAAGCAAAATTCACCACTGAATAGTCTAGTTCCGAGATATGCTTCACCTGCCACATACAAAGGATTTAGAACGAGGCTACGTGCTAAAACTTTTGTTTTGTTACGAATGACTGAGCTTTATACAAGTAGCCTCGTCAGTCTTGATACTTTTGTATGTGGCAAGTGAAGTACATCTCGGAAGTCAGCTATTGAACATACCTTCGCAAATTTTGATTCAAAACAGTTATTACACAGCCTTTTGTCATCTCTACGGATAAACTGCTTGCTACCGATTGGTTCTTGGCATTCATCACAAATAAAACATTTATCGTGGAAGGTTTTGTTTTGGTAGCCGACTTTCTTCACTCCTGGAGCAAAGTCACCTCCACAACTGGCGCACACCTTGGATGGGTTTATACCCCGACAGGCGTGGCAAATAAGCTTCTCATCTTTAAATGTGAACCCTTCGTTGAGCTGGAAAAATCAAGAGATGGCATCAATACATCACAACACAATGTGGAATACTCGCGACATAACGAGAAGTCCGGCTCTGTTTGAGGCTCTGGGTTGTTCTAAAGATGGTTAGTGCTAACCAAGGGTTACGTTAAATCTAAAGAAAACAATAGGCATTAACTCTCAGTTAACACAACCTGCTTTCGAATAACCGTGCCACACCCTGGTAGCGTGTCAATCATTATCTTTACCCGGCACCCCTTGTTCCGTATTTTTTTATACTGTCATGCAAAATCTGTACGACTACAGGTAGGTACGAATAATTTTCGTAACGATTCCGATAAAATGTCCTTTTAATTCTTATAACTTTCCGCTTGTTATGACAAAAAATTGTTCTAGAAAGATGTTTTTGTCACAAACAGCACAAATAAATTGTAGTACTAGCAAAACTAGTGCACGTAGTCCGATTTACAAGCTTTCTAGAGAACCGCCCTTATTGATCCCCATTTTCTAAACAGTAGTAATATCCAAAAGCACATACCAGCTCCTTCTCACACTGCGAACACTTGAAGCAGTTTTCATGCCAGTGTTTATTCCGAACGTCAACATCTTTTGATCCTGGTCCAATGGGCTCCTTACAAGCTTCACAAGCATTGGCAAAGTTTAACTCGTAACATTTAAAGCAAGACGGCCTAGCCTCCACTGTCACAAACTTTTGATTGGAAAGCGATTCGTCACAGAAGGAGCAGCACAAGTGTCCTGGATGCCAGTTTTTCTCAATGGCTTGTGAGTATTCACCAACATAAATAAGCTGAGTGAGATATATATTTCTACATGAGAATCACACATGCGCAAATAATTTACAGTGGCCAAGAGACCATAATACTAAGAGAGCGAAACTCAGTGTTGATGTCTGTGCGATGTTCGTGGCGCCTAAGGCTATTTTTAGTAACTTCGCCATCGCGCGCGCAAGGCCCCCAATTTGATTTTTGACGTGCGCGAAGACGGGACCGTTTGACTTCTATCCTGGATTGTTTAAGAGCCTAGTTTCGCTCTCTTAGTATTATGGTCTCTTGCAGTGGCATGATAGTTAGCTGGGGTCGTCGCCGCTTCTAGCTATAGGATGCTTGCTCTCTATCCTAAATGGGAGGGAATGGTTTTGTTGTGATGACTCTCGTCAAATTCAAAATAGCAATAAAGGCGAAGAATAAACACAATGAAATCATATTCTACAGTACCTCTTCACATCCTGCACATCGTGGTTTTTGTTTCTCCGACCAGTGTCTACAGCAGTAAAGAGCACCCTCTTTGAAGCAATAGACTAGATCTACCAAGAATTCACCATCTTCTCCACATACAAAGCATGCGGGATGCCAGCAATTATTAGCTTCAGCACGCTCTGCAAATACGGCCATTTCACCAGCATTTATGGTTTTCTCACATTTTGAACATGTGACATCTTCAGACACAGAGGGTTGGACGCTACCTGAAAGGAGCAAAGTACAACAAATTTATTGTCACATGCAAGAGTAATTTTCTTCAGATATGAGATTTGTATGAACAAATCTCATGGAATTTCTATATTTTTTTCCTTAGATATTTTGCAGGATTTTGTTCCCTTTTTCTCTTTTCTTTTCTTCTTCTTCTTCTTTTTTTTTTCTTTCACCAACGTATTGCAATTTTTTTCTAGCCTGCATCTTTCCTCTTCCTGATCAACAGAAAAAGATAGCATGATGGGTGCTCGCGAACAACTTTTGTTCGCTGGCTATTCGCCGCAGTTCGCGAAACACTTCGCGAACGCGCAGCGTACAAATGCGAACAGAACGATCGCGTCCAATGCTCGTAGAATTGTTCGCCGCGAACAAATGTTATCTTAGCTTTGTTGCACGATTTTTCTTTTTGAAATTGATTAAGCTTTTTTAGATCACTCATACTCCCCATATAAAAAGCCAAATGTCCTGTGGGTTATCCACCGTTATCCACCGAATATTAGGATTTCCTTGAACATCTGTGTCGCGCGCACGCGCGTCATTTTTTCCCGCCAAAAAGGTATTATCAGCGGTTTTCCACATAAACGTTGGTCTTCAAGACATGCCGATCCTTTGCAGATCCAGGAACCGCGCAAAATATATTTTTCTTATTTTACGGTCTTCAGTTGATTGTTTATTACCTATTCCAAGTGCATTCTTCAACCTCTTTTCACCAAAGTCCTCCATCGCCATCTTTTGGTCAAGCGTGAGTTTCTTGCAATGTTTTGAAGAGAAATCTTGAAGAGGGATTTGAAATGCTAACTGAATTGCTCGATTCTTGGCTCCGACAGAGTTCAGTCTGGGGACGTTTTCTTCAGGTAATTGTTGCATGAAGTGTTCTATCTATAACAAAACGTAGAAATAATTTTGTTGTACAAAAGTAGATATCAAAAGGTTCATTTAACTTAGCTTTTTTGCACTAGATTTGCAACTGATATTAAATAGCTGTAACTTATATTTTGTAAGATATTATCCAGTATGCTATGAATATATCTATAGACTTTAATAGCCTAACCTCCTTTACAGCCACTATTAGTGTTGGTCTCATACATGTAAGAGGTTATTTAATAGACCAACAGTATTACAGTGCTGCGCTTCGAACCGTTGCCACTTCCACAAAGTTTTTGATTAATTTTTGACATCTTTTTGACAACCTTGAATACCGCTAACCAATTAAATATCGTCGCTTCACTTTGATGTTTCGATATGATGTACAAACTCCGCCTATCGAGACATCAAAGTGAAGCGCCAGTATCTAATTGGTTAGCGGTATTCAAAGTTGTCCAAAAGATGTCAAAAAGTAATCAAAAACTTTGTGGTAGTGGCAACGGTTCGAGGCGCAGCACTGTAAGTTGATGCAAAGGAGACCACCAAGAATTCTGAATTTTAAATCAGCTCCTAAAGGTCCTGCTACACAAGACAATTTTTTCTTGCAAATGCAATGCAATTGTGTTGCAAGACAGTTGCAGAAGAGACTGCGAATAAACCCCTCTCTGCAACTTGCAATGCAATGTTGCAAGTTGCAGAAAAAAGTTGAACAAGCAACATTGCAAAGGGAGATGAAGCATGTAACATCTATTCCACAAACTGCAATGCAATCACTGTGACAAATGGCCAATCAGAGCACAGTGACCACTGACAGAAGTGGTTTTATGGAAGTCCAAGAAAGAGTTGTGTTGTGAGTTAAGAAGAGAGTTGCATGCATCTGACAGCTCACCAGCAACTTGCAATACTCTGCTTTTGTCAGCATTATATTGCAAGCTGCAAGAAAAATTGCTAAATGCACTGTACAGATGCTGAGATTTAGAAACCCCATTAGGACCCCATTATTGGAGTTAAACCTCTATGGCTACCATTCACAGTTTTTCAGTTTGGGTGATTTTGAGATTCCCCCCCCCCCACTTTCTTTGCAGTATTAGATGTCCTCCATTGCTCCCTTCTTAGTATCATCCCAATTCAGAAATTTAGAAGTTACATTGAACTTAGAGTGTAATAGATTGAAAACTCATTAGCTAGAATGAATTTTGAAAACTATGTGGTTCCTGGAAACTCCTACCATAGATGTGAATTATTCACTATACAGGAAACCAAATTGGGCACTATAGATCGATTTCACTGACATCATTGAGAAAAATAAAGTCGGTTTCAGAGTATCAAATAAAATAAAAATTGTACCTCAAAGAACAACTAAATCTTTGCAACCCTAGAAAATATTGAGTCAAAAGAGCTTTTCACCACGAAGATACGAATGTTTGAATATGGGCTTGTTGTTGGTAAGAATGTATGGGGCTGCCATATTGGTGTACCTTTCTGGTACACCAACATGGCGACCATAAATACCAAGCATCGAAATGATATTAAAAATACATTTATTTGTTCATTTTATTGATTATATATATAGAAAATGACAATTAAGTTCATTGCCAAGCAAATGAGGTGAAATTTGTCGCAAATTGATGTGTTCTTACGTTGTTTGAAAATGCGTGACTGCATGGCGTGACACAATTTTGGTGCCGATAATTTGCCAAGCGATGACCAGAATCAGACCAAATTTCCAGAGACTGACTTCTTTTCATGATACATACAAAATATCAGGCAATCAGCTTTCTCCGAATTTTAGTTTAGATTTTAGTCCTCTCGTGACGTCACGTGAAATCGATCTATAGCAAGCTATTAAATAATATTTGCTATATCTGGTATATGATACCTGCTCACTGTTTAAACCTTTAGGAACCCATTCATAACCTTCTAGGTTGGCTTGCGATAAATCTGACCCAGACATAATAGGTGGATCTTCCTCTTCAACACACATTCGGTCTGTTGGTTGATTGTGCTCATTGTTGTTGAGAGATGTGACGTGCATTTCTTGTGAGCACTTGCAGGAATTGCAGAATTTCCTAAAACAAACAAACAACAAAATATAAATAAAAATTACCGTCTCTATATTTTGGGTCTGTAGTGATTGGCTACTGTTGTTGTAGATGACCTTACTATTCTTATGAATTTTTCTACCACAATAGTGATTACAAGAAACTTTGAGATAGAATTCAAGATAAAGATTATGCTTAGGATTTGATGTTTCGAAGCCGTCTAGATTTCACTTTCAAGAATTTATTTTGATCGATGAGACGGTGGCAACTTTATACAAACATCGAATCCTAAGCGTTATCTTTATCTTGAATAGTGATTAAGCAATCAATCAATCAATCAATCAATCAATCAATATTAATACAATATATAACATCACATAACTATTTGATCACTATATATTAGTTGTATTTGATTGGCTTCTGCAGTTGTTTAAAACCTTCCTATTCATAATACTTTTTATTAATTTTTCTACTACAAATAGTGAAGCAAACAAAAAATAATAATATAAACAAAATATATATTACAACAAATAATTTGATAATTATTCCATTGTTGCACTTACATGTACAAATAAAAACTAAGTAAAAATAATTTTATCAATATCTTAGTTATTCTTATTCTTAGATTTTGAAAATATTCATTTCTGTGATTGTATCCAGTTTGAGCTAAAAGGCAATGACACATCTGAAAACACTTCAGCAGCTCAAACAATATTGAAGATCTGTGTCAGTTGACTTTTCATAATTAATCATCCATTAATTAAAAAATGCAAACAAAGTACAAATAAGTACAAACTTTAATTAAAAACTGCAAATAATCCAACTGGAGGTCAAAGGTTCATCTTTCATTAAATCATTTTGGCAGAGATAAAAAAAATAAATAGGCATTGTGATAGGCTTGTATCACAATGTATTTGCATTAGAACATCACAGCATGCAGTCAATCAAAACAAAATCACAGTCCATTAAGTTTATAAGTAAACTTATAAACTATACATGTAAATGTAGACTCTATTAACAACCTATAATTTGAAAAGTGAAATCTGTAGTGCTGCCACAATAAGTGTATACAAATACTAAATTTAATTAAAAAACTTGTCTTTATGCATTAGAATTCTGCTATTTTCAAAAACACTTAGGAACAGAATGATCATGATATATTGCTAGTACATGTGATTTACAAAAATATGTCAATTAACTTCTTTGGAGATGATTACTTCTCTGGTAATGTTTGACATGTATTACATGTGGGTAGTACTTAAAACATTATTACCCAATGACAGATGTTGACTGATATCTGTGTATAATTTACTTGTGAGTACACAAGTGATAAATCAGTAGAATAGAGTGACAAAATATCATGTTTACATGTAAACCAATTGAAATATAAACCAAATAAAAATGCTACTGATAGATCTACATTGCACTACAGTATTTCATGTCAAGCAAGCGTTTTATTAAGAATATTGTTTACAGTTGAATTACACTTATCTGTATATCCTTTAATTACCTAAGGTTACCACCTCTTTGAGGCAGTAGGCCTCTCTATATAAGGCTGAAGGAAGCTAGTTCTGAGCATTATCTAATATATATATGCTCTGTCTACAGACAAAGTAATGAATGCACAATCAAGTATAGTGCTTTTCATAAATCTGACCTCCATGGATGAGTTGTAAATCCTTGACATCCTGAGCCACACTTCAAACAGGAATTCCCTTCTAATTCCTCTGATGACAAAGGCTCCTGCAAAAAAAAAATGATTGGTGAATAACTTACTAATCTACAGTACTTATCATTCACATAGATACCAAGTATTAAGATATATTGATAATGAAACCTGCAGATGTTTATTGTGTGGCTTTTGTTTGTTTATTTTTGTTGTTACTGTTGTTGTTTTGTAAGCCATTCATATGAAGATTCAGATAAAAACATCTATCATCAGATAATCAATTAAACATTATATAGACATTCAAGTGCTTGCCATTAACAAAGTTGATTACTTTAACAAAATATTCTATAATACAAAGGATAGTATAAACTTCCTAATAAGATGTAAAATCATGCTTTGCAAAAGATGTGAAATTTACCATAATCAACAAAACTACACAGTCAATAACTCAATTATCTACACTAATCCTATAAGTAAGGTTCATTATAATATAAACTATCATGATTTATAAAACATTAATTTAGTTAATTTAATAATATTAATAATTATAGCTATTTATTGAAAACTTAGATGTAAACTATTTAATATCATGATTTATGATACAATATTATGCTTTTCTAACATAATTTTCTATTTTTTTCTTTTAATTGATCATAAAATACAAAGGAGTGAAAACTACAACTTATTGAATTAGTTTATACATGTATACTATACAAAAGCATGTATAATTGCCATTAAATTTTAATGTATCAATGGAATAGCTTAAAGATAATCCAAACACTCATACACACAATAATAAAACCACTAAGTGTCAAGTTTGTCTTTATGACTGCAGAGGGTCCAAAGATCATGAGAACTTCCTTGAAAACTTTCCTTCATTTTCTTCTCTCATTATTCAAACAAATTATTCCTTTGTCAAGGGGTAGAGGGTTGTCCATTTGAAACAAAGTTATACACAACAGAAGTGTCACAAGGGAATGTATTAAGAAACAGCTAAGAGGCTGAGGTTGTCCAAAAATTCTTGACATAAGAAGATAGTTGCCACCAGTGAGTGTAAATGGTCAGCCAAAAAGAACAACTCTGAGCTTGACTTCCACAAACATTCAACATTCAAATTTTAGTTTAATTGATACATACATCAATACAGTTTTTGACTAGGTTTGACCACTATTTCTCATCTGGCAAGCATGTTCATTGCATTTTGTGTTTGGAATGTAATGATATTGGTAATAATTAAGTAATAATACTATCATCCCAAGGCCATAATTAGCCAGTATTTCATTTACATAATCACTAGATACTTACTACCAATAATTTTCTCATATCTGATGTATATAAAAGCTAACATACAGATAATTATAACAAAACATTTTTAAGTGCCTGTATTATCCACACACTTCTTAAAAGCATTAGTTGTTGGAAGAAATTTGGAGACACCTTATCTTTTATTATTAAATAGTAATGGGATTGGTTGGTTACTTAGCAACCAGGAATCCCTGTAGATACAGCATATGTCCTTATTATGCTTTAATGTTGCATTCTATCTGCATAACATGTTTTGTCATGCTGTTTAATATGAAGGTAGACTTTGCATGGCCATTGTTTTGTCTTTCAGTAGTGACACATCTTCCACTCATGTGATGTCCTTGTCCCAGTTAAAATTTTTATAGCTCTCTTAAAATTTCTTGCTAATAAATCATTGTGAAGACTCACTGGACAACATTTTTTCATTGGTATGTGCTGTACATGTTTTTACTTCAGTCATTGAGAGGACAATAATTAACTAAATTTATTATCCCATATCTTTTTTTGAATGAAGATATATAATTCACTGTCTGCACCTGTGTAGTTCTCCTCGTGTTTCCTCTCCTAGTTATGATGGATAGACATATCCTGTATCATTCTCTACCAATAGAATCATCCCCCATTAGTGTCTACAATGTCCTATGGGAGTGCTACTAAATCAACCCACAAGTTGCTGGATTTGACAGAAACTTCAGCTGATACTTCAAAGGTTTTATTTTTCTGTTGTTCTAGCAAGAAATAACCTATTTCTTGTCTGTTAGCTCGAAAACAATGATTGTGTCCTCATGAGAATTCAGTGTTTAATCCTCACCTCCAAACGGTGACACCTAATTAAGGGAATTAAACCACATGAAAAGACTCGTTACATGCTTTAGAATATTTAACGCTTGAAGGGTTAGTAGTTATGATTTTGCTGTATTCAGGGAAGTCAACTGCTTTATTCATAACTCATCTTGGACTTGGTCTTAGTTAATAAATAATAATGCCAAGATTTTTGATATGCATAAAGAAGTAGAATCAATACATTCAAGGGTGTGAACGGTTTTAAAGTTAAATACGTGTAAATTTAAACATTTCTAAATACGTTCATACGCCTTGTTACAATTCTATCATTGCCTGACTATTTCACCTAAAACTAGATGCACGTACATTGTAAATTTACGAAATTAGCACTAAGAAGAAGTTGTTGATTTGAATAGCATGTTGTTCGTATTATTATTGAACCCAGATAATATCAGTAAATATTAAAAATATATGGCGTTTAGTTTCTTGTTGCATTTATGAGGAGTATAAATACGTGAAAGTAAACTTAATCAACATGGATATTAGTCGTATTGGATATAGTCTGTAGAGGATTCTAGAGTTCGAGAAATCATGGCACGCTATCTTCACTAAAATACCTACTCTTCAATTACAATAGTTCAAATCTTTGGGCTATCATACGAAGCCTCGAGGAAATATTGGGTTTATAATGAACGAGTATAAATTATCGTAACATGAAATGTTAGTTTACTCTTTATGACAGCACAAACTTGGTATTTATTTAGCCTTTATCGACAGGGTAAGCTAAGAAGACTCTCTGTACGACGTGAAAATGATCGAAAAGTCGAACGGCTCTTCACAGAGAAACTGTATTGAAATTCGCAACAATGTTCTACAAATTGCTAAGTTTCTCATAGTGCGATCACCGGCCCGAAAAGATTTACAAGCTAGAAGGATGCCGCTCTAGGTGCGCCTACGGTTTGATTCTCGAGAAATCCAAGGCGTTTATCACGGGCTTTTTTGTCTAGAAAAGATCACTTGATTGTTGACTCGAGTCTATCAAGTCTATCACTTCTTACAGGGTAACAATGTTGAACGTGCACTCGTCTGATGACGGAAACACCCTTCGAATACAGATAACAAATACACTGGCCTGTATGCATTCCTTTGAGAGGGAGCGTTTGTAACATAAAACAAAAACAATCCCAGTGGGGAATGGCCATAGATCATAGACTGTTCCAATATAGATACAATACAAATTTACCTTCTCTCTGCCGGAGCTTTTAAGATGCACGAAGCTCAAGGATTCAAAGTCTGAAACCGACATGACGGCGATTGGGGTAGAATGAAGTCGATCGGCCGTGGTGGCTTGTTGTATATGCGCATCGTGACCCAGCGTAGTCAGTGGTGACACGTCTTGCGCCGAGCCAATCACAGCCCAGTAAATAATCAGTTGTTTTGTTAATTTGTCAAGCACGATCCCGAAGTTCTGTATGTCTGGAGCAACAGTTCAATCAAAATATTTCCATCTCTCTTGACAATAAAAGCTCAGCAATCGCTTCATTAATTTTGACCAAGCAAATTTGATAAAGAAGCATGTCACCAGTGAAGCTCAAATTATACAGCACCGTCCGTCGGAAACCTAAGAATGGATGTAGATTGACTTGTATTGACATTCAAGGTCTTGGCCATCTGTTTTTTTCCTTCACTCATTCAGTGATCAATTAGTATTTCTAGACAAGAACTATTCAAATATTCAAGCCATTTCTTTAGATCTACTTACTTATAGTCTAAAGAACACTCCTGAAAGCGCTGTTATTCAAATCAGCATTCGTGAGCCGGTCTTCAGTTCTAGTTTATAACTTATAGTTTGCTTTTTGCTCTGGTTTCTCTCATTCGAATATCATTTTATTTGAGACAATGTTGAGGCTGCTGTCTTTCGCATGATTGAAAGTTTTTGACTAATTGTCAGGAACAGATAAATTTAATTCCCTGATCGGAAATATTTACGGATCGATTATTTTTCAATTTTTATTCGTTAATATTTTGCAGTGAAATGGAAACATTTCTCGCTCACTTTCATCAAAAGCAAGCACCATTTAGAATAACCAAAGGAAGCGTTAGCATGTCAATAAATAACTTAACACTGAACGTTACATTGTAACTCAAATCCAAGACACCTTGACTCAAATAAATCATCACAAAAATAAAACAAGCAATTTCAATTCTTTAGCACGCAATTTCTTTTTCCATTGGTAGTAATAAACGCGCAACATGACTGAACGAATTTAAAAAAAGAGATTATTATCTTGTCTCACTGATACCAATTTTGTTCGGTTTGTCGCAAGCGGTTATCGTTGATAATCCGGGGATGGAATATCTATAGTAGTCGTTTGTTGAATTCAGGATGTTCTCCTTTCTTTTTGAGTCAATCTGAATCAAAGCGCACCAACAAATACTTCTTCTTTATGTGTCAAAATATTCCACAGGGATATTTTGTTATTATCAAATTGAGTAAGATGCAAATTGTCTGACGATTACGCAAATTCCATGATCGCTTTTATCGCAGTCAAAGCAAACGGCAAGCTTTTAGACGACAATGCCACAAACAAAGCCAGCAAATTATGTATACAAAAATATATTCAAAATTTATGATCATTATATGATTTTTCATTTCACCGAAGAACACTCTAGAGATATGTGGGATGAATTGAAAATAAGAAAAAAGAAAATTAGTAAAATGGATTATTCTTCCATGCCGGAAAAGGGGAGTGGCTACTCATTTTCCACCAGGTGCCTGCAGATTGATCCCTGCCCTCCCCTCCCACTTTTAAGAAATGGCCTCTTAAGGTGCTTCTCTCATTGTCCAAACAAAACGACTCCATTTTGAGTCGGTTAGGACAATGCATCTTTAGAACGCGAACTAGAAAAATCCTGTTTGTCGGACCCTCAAAGCCCGAGACCGTTAATTAAGAAGTTCAAGTTATTGACATTTATTTTCATAGTCGAGTAATCACCGCAGGATCTTAAAAACTACGGTATGCGCGCTGGAGTCATTACGCATCGGGTGCGGCAAAATACCACGCGCATGACCAATATATTGGTGACGGATTGTCGACCGATTTCCTTGATGGTCACTGTTCAGTAGTAATACGACACGTTCTTTGAAACGAAAATGCCAGACATTCTGTAATGGTAATCGTAAACGAGACATAGAGGAAAACTCAAAGTGCCAGCACTGTGTTTCGTCGATATAAGATCTGTATAAACGGAAGGTCTAATGTCAATAGCAAAAGGTCCTTGTCGGTTTGCTTTAATTGTCTCTGAGACGGCAGTGATTCAAATAGCATCAACCATGTGACTAGCCGATTCTTAGCACTACCAACCAGACAACAAGTCATTGTGTGGTCTAGTGGTTCTTTTAGTGCGCGTTACAATCTTTTGACCACGAATTATTCATGCGGTAGTTGAGGGTGCGCAAACAATCGCTTTTTTCCACCAAGACTATATATCAATTTATTGAATGGATTGGCACGGTGGGGAAGCTCGAGTGGATGTAGATTAAAAGCAATCATCGTCGTGGTATGTTATTGAACAGCAGTCAACGCAGTTAGATGACTTTATTTGCTGGCTGTATGAAAGTACAATGGCTGTAATAACAAGGTGTCGGTCTTTTTGAACTCTGGTAAAAAAGTGATTTTCCCCAGCGCTTTCCCGAAAAAAATTATTAACCGCCGGTAATTTTTGTCGAGGTAGTTCAGTTTTAGGCTCTTTAAATCAAGTGAATGACACCACTTATTGCCACTCAAGTTTTGTTTGCAACACTGAATGAGGCATAGACCAAAAACACGTTTATCCGGCATAAACAGGCCTGAGAAAATGGAGGAAAGGAGGCATTGTACTGAATAATTCCTTTTTTCTTGGTCATATACAAATATATATAGCCCCACAGGAAATGAAGTTAGGAAAAGGTTTCGTAATTCCTTGGAGTATGTAAGTAATATTTTATTAAATTGTCGATATAACTAGTAGTAATGGAACTGGTTTATTATTACCAATCTTCTAGCCCCCGCACTTTAACTCAGAGAAATATCAATAATGCTTATTGCTTGAAAAACATTTTATTTTTATATATGATATGATCTTTCAAGTGGACCAGGCAAAAAGTCATTTTTCATGCGTCTTCCGCAGTGGAAGAAGAATATATCTAGCTTCTGTTTTAACTCCAATTCTCAATAGTTACCACATCATAAGTATTTCCCTCTGATTAGAACAAAACGCTTTTTCTAGTAAATAAAGTAAAATAAAATACCAAGTCCACTTTTGCGAAAATCACAAAATTGAGCAAGTCATAAAGTAAAATAGCAAATCCAATAAAAATAATCTTTAAAAAATTAAAAAATTACTGACAATGAAATAAAAATAAAACAATAAAATAAGATATAGTAAAATAAATAAAAGGAAAGGGAATGGAATGAAACTGGCAACATACTGCTAGTGGGTACATCGTGTTACATACTTTTCCTGCTATATATTTTTACCGGACATCAAAATTGGACCAGGAACAAACATAACCTTGCTTTTTTCGGTTTATGGTTGAATTATATTCTTTTCCTTAATAGTAAAAGCAAGCGTAACTTAGCCGTGTATCCCTGTGCACACAGGCTTTACCATACATCTATTTCAATAAACGTTGTTAGTATTAAGCCTACGCGACTCACCCGAAAGGGAGTATGGGAAGAAATTACTAAAGTTATAATTATAATCAGTATAATACAACTGAAAGAGTCAAAGTTTGGGCTGCGTCGGTGTACGATACAATAAGGAATGAATGGAAATCTGTAACACTGTATATAAAAAGAGAAATAACTTACTGACGCTTAAAGCCTGGGCCCCTTCGTTGGAGTATAATTAATAAAATTGAAATTATTTTTACTCCGCCGACGGGCCTAGGCTAAAAAACGTCAGTATGTTCACTCTTTTTATCATAGTGATACACTGTTACAGATTTCCATTCATCCCCTACTGAAACAATGTTTATCGTTATTTCTAGAGCTAGTAGAAGCACTTACACATGCATTGTTCATACGATAGTATTCATTTATGAAAAGAGAACGCCTAACTCACAACGATTTTTCATGGGCAAGTCATGATGCAAGAGCGTCGTAGTTACAGCGAAAATCGTTGCATCGCGACCTCAAATGTCGGTAAAATTTTGGTCTTTTCTGATCCGTCCATCATTCTTGGGGGCGGAGCTTTCACGAACTCGTTCAGTGATTGGTTGATTTGAAAGAAGCTCCGCCCCCAAACTGATTGACGGCTCAGAAAAACCCAAAATCAAAACAAAATTTGTAATTTGCTCGTCGCGATGCAACGATTTTGGCTGTAAGCAAAGCAAAACAGTTTGAATATTGCGTGATACTATATACTTTATACTTATGTGCTTAGTGCGTCCAAAGACTAAGTAAGCCCTACTTCCGACACCCTACAAGGATTTTATTCTTAAAACCGATTTGAAATCCATTAGTGTGGTTAGGCAGATAAGCAGATAGCCTTCAAATTGATTCATGAAGTGACAAATAACTAGTTAACAAAAAACTCGAATAATCAAGTCATAAAATATTAAACAAAGTGAATATTTTGTGTAATTTTTCCGCCCGTCAATTGCAAAGAACGATAAGTCGATTAGGAAAGATGGAACCAAGATAGGTTGGGAACTAATGGAATTCTGGTTAGCGCTGTGTTCTGGAAAAGCTAAGTTCTTTTGGATCAGCGGGGATACTTTTACCAACAGAAAGCAAAATTGCTTCTTGGTCATGCGGAAAAACTCTTTGTACGCCACGACATCCCCCACTTCAAGCTCTCTTATCAACTGATGAAACACGCCCCTCTCCTCTCTCCGGGAAATCCATTGCCGCATATACACTTTCCGATTTCGTTTTCGAGGCCTTTCCTCGTCTTCGCCGTGCAAAAGGCCCAAACGGAGAGCGGCAAGCGCTCTCTTCCGACAGAGAAAGAGTTGAGCAGCCGCCATCTTTGTTTACACTGTCACGACTGACCAATCATACGCGCAGGATTCCGCAAATTTGCAACATCGTATTTTGTTGCGAGACAAGTTGGTACGCAGGTGGTAATACGGGCAACAGAGAGTTTCAACTTGCGATGCAACAATGTTGCAAGACAAGTTGAAGAAAAATGTTGCCCGTATTACCGGACCTTTAATCAATCGGCTGCAAATTTTAAATCAGTCGGCACAAACCAAAAGTTGATGAATTGATGAAATGGCGTCGCACTAATAAAATAGGTTGCCGACAAATGTAGACCTCAATTAAGCAACCACCAAAAAACTGGTCGTTTAATGGAAGTGGTCGCTTTACGGAGGTTCCACTTATCAAAATACACAACAATTACTAAGTACTTGTTACATGGCCTTTGAATAGAGTGCTCGTCTAATAGACAGTTTTCGCTTGAGGATGCTTTACTATATTAAAAGTACTACCAAAATGGAGTGCTGGTTAAATAAGAGTGTCCGTCTAATAGTTTGTCGCTTATGGGAATTACTCTTCATTTACTAGTAATTACCCATATTCTAAACAGCAAATCGTCTAATGCGAAGATATGACTCAGAGAAAATACTGTTGTATAAGAGGGCTATTGACTGATGAGGCATATACCCTTTATTAAGCAGACACTAGCTGGCTTCTCGGCGAAAATTTTCACTGTAAATTGAGTGCGTACTCAGCGGGCAAGGTCCCGAAGGAGTCCGCTTAACGGAGGTACGAGTATTTCCTCTTTATAAAGTCATGACTAAGATTTTATATAAGATTGGAG
The DNA here is from genome assembly GCA_029948255.1 of Telmatactis stephensoni. Classification (NCBI taxonomy): domain Eukaryota; kingdom Metazoa; phylum Cnidaria; class Anthozoa; order Actiniaria; family Isophelliidae; genus Telmatactis; species Telmatactis stephensoni. Next base: position 578,246 of record JALIZF010001777.1, read on the forward strand.
AATACAGGATTGAGCTTCCAGAGGTCATATTTACCAATCCAAAATAGGTATTTTATAAAAAAGTTAAATTTATATATTCAAAATACAATTTTTTATATACATTTAAACAAATTAAGGAACAATGTTCGACATTTGACTTCAAATATTCTGCTCGTTAACAAGGCTACCACCTTTGTTGAAAAAATTTCTTTTGTTTTAGTCCTGGAAGCCTCGCAATCATATCATTTGGGCTTCCGGTGTTTAAAGAGTACTCAAGGAACTAAGGCAACCTATGTGGAGGGGGAGACCTTCCGGAAGTTTGCAAGCATCAAAAGGGAGTATTATATACTTGTTTCAGAAAACGTTGACGTTGGTCCATCTGCATCTGAGACGAAACAAATGTATTGCTTTGTGTTCCCTGACTAAAATACGAAAAACATAATTCTAACTCAAGCATCATAACTTATATTCCAGTATTCCAACAAACTGCAACATTCGGCTTTGTATATATCACAATTTGCGGCTAGTTTCAGATGGTCAGATTCAGATCTCCGACCGTCAACGTTTTTTGAAATAGGTATATAGATCCTACATTCATAGAGATAGAGCGGTTTTCACACGAGTGGGAAACGGTACGGTCCGTACCGTGACCGTATCAGTACCGTAATTTCTATAAAAACATTTGAAAATTCTGCCGTAACTGTGTCGTAACCGTACCGTGCGGTGACCATACTGTTTCCCAGTCATATGAAAACCGCTCTATGTCGACATTCCGATTCAGTAAGGCCTTCCCTTATTTAGTTTATATGAAGCACTGCAAGGTGATTTAGAACACTAATTCCAGGACACTGATCACAATCATAAACCAAGTTCACGAATCGTCTCTTCTCTCATCACAAACTTTCTGACCTGCAGATCGAAAAAACGTTCATGGATGTAAGTAAGCAGATTTGGCAAAAATGCTTAAGATCTCTCTGAAATCGAGAGGTTTGTGATTTTGTTTGTCCTGGTCCTCCCTATTCCTTTGTGAAACGTTGCGCGCTCATTGGTGGAGCTATCCTAGGTTCCAGAGGGCGATCATTTCGGGGGAAAATCCCTCTGGCACCCAGGATGATGGTGGAGCTAGTGTTGGCAGGATAGGTGAATTACAACAAAAAATAGGTCATTTCCTCTGGCTCTCCTCTTGCCCTGCACTTGTCGATTTTGCTAAGCCTTTAGGGTTCCATTTATATAGGTTAACCGCGTGGTAGCTTTGTAGTATAAAGATCATAGGCCCTACAACACGCTAACACAATTGCACTCAATTGCTGGGTTTCAAACAGCTGTTGAATCTCATAATCTGCTTCAAATGGTGTTTGACCACCATGTGCTCTCAACTAGAGAATATTCTATTGAAAACTTGTCTTTCAGCTGATGAAAATTCCAATGACGTCATATGAAACCCAGGAATAGAGGCTTTGCACCATCACGCGCGACTAAGGGACGGCACTATACACTAAATCCCTTCCCTAGGCTTGCATATCTCTTCAGCACGATAACCGTGACCCTACCTTGTGTCTACCGTATGTATCGTGAGTTTCCCCCATCTCAGTGCAGCTCTAAATTTTTTTCCGATACTTCTCTTCGCATTTATATAATTGCAATGAAACTATAGCAAATCAAGAGCTTACCTTGCCCGTTACTGTCAAAGGGAAGTCATCTACAAATTTTATGTACTTTGGAATTTTGTAATGCGCAATCTAAAGAGAAAAGAATGAAATCCAAGATGGCGGTTACCATTTGGTTATTTATTTTTAAATATTCAGGTAAAACATTTTTTGGTGTTATATATTTTTACATCGGAACACTGAAGACGTTATGTCGGTCTTGGAATATTTAGAAACGCTAAAGTTTACGTTATGTCGGTCTTGGAATATTTAGAAACGCTAAAGTTATTACAAGCTATTGCAAATTTATTATCCATAACAACTGCCAGAACTTTTTTTTCTCAAATGAAAATTTCATCTTCCAGACAAAACGGCGACAGGATGACATGAACAAAAGGGTATTTCTCACATTTGTCACCCGTTACAATATCGTACTTCCTTTTGGATCATTAAACAAATTAGACGCAAGAAATTGGAGCCGAAATTTCCTTTAGATGGCCTATTTAAAATGTTGGCCGCCATAAGTTATATATTTTATCTTCAAATGCGGAATGCTTGATCTTTGGTTTGCTTTCGAACCAATCAAAAGTGGCACAAAAAGCAGCTTAAGAAATAGCGTTAATATTAGTACTCCTATTGCTCGGGTTTATAGGCATCAACAGAGAAATAGTTAGGATAGGAGACTGAAATGAATCCTGGAAGGTTTTAATGTTGTCACTATGCAAATGTTGTCATAAATACGAACCTGTCCTTTACAGAATTGTTTGATCTCATCTGGCGTCGCTGTCTCACCAGCAACCATCCTAAAAGTGTAAAACAGTTAAGGCCGATTTACACGACACGATTCGTCGGCCCGATTTGAAATCTATTGTTTTTGCGCTCCAATTCATTTGATTTTCCTTTCAAAAAAATCGGCCCGACACGAAAAACTTTGTAGCCGATTTCTGCGAATCGGGCCGATTCTTCCTTTTCCCGAACAAACCTTGTAAAAAAATCGGGCCGACAATCGTAGCGTGTAAATGTTAGGGACACTCAGTAGAGACTTTTTCTTGGCTTTAATCAATATCAGCCTTAAGACTCTGAAGACGTATACTCTGAATGATGTATCTGATTACCATTGATAGGCAGTCAGAAATTTTGCCGGTATAATAGATTTTCATCATTACCGCTATCATGGACTCGGTGTGGGTGGGCTCCTTGGGATTTGGCTCACCAGTATATAGAAAATATCTATTTTAGCCTGCGTTACAGTCGAACAAATCCTGGTTTAGGGTTTTAAGTTTGTAGTTTCAGTACTTAATCAGCCCCCAAACAAAACTACACTCAATGATATGAGACATATAATGCACAGGGTACGTCACTATCACAACTATTCACCACCACTACCATCATCAACCATCATCGTCATCATCATCATCATCACCATCATCAACGTCATCATCATCGTCATCATCAACCATCATCATCATCAATAGCCCAGTTTCGAGATATGCTTCACCTGCCACATACAAAGGATTTAGAACGAGGCTACGTGCTAAAATTTTTGTCTTGTTACGAATGACTGAGCTGTATGCACGTAGCCTCGTCTTAATACTTTTGTATGTGGCCAGTGAAGTGTATCTCTTAAAAATAAGTCGGCTATTCATCACTTGAAGATTCTTGTGATTGATAAATACATACTTGATCCATGCGCAGACTTGCTCTCCCATTCGTTGGTCAGGTACACCAATAATCTAAAAACAAGATGATGCACCAACATTACCTCGATTTTTAAAATTTGTTTCAGATTGTTAATTAATGAGACTCGTTTGTCCTGGAATCCTCGCTGTATGAAGACTCCATTGTGTTGATCAACTTTTGGAACTAGAATTATAAAGCCTTGCCGGATTAGTGAAATTGCGGTCGGAACACCACATGCGAAACTCATTTGCGCGTCAGTCCAATTTGCTAATTGAAACATTAAATTTGTTGTGAGCTTAGCTGCAAGATTTAAAGAACGACTTTCTTTTCGCAACGCCATAAATCATTGATATAACCACATTTATTTAATACTAGTGTTTTGCACCTTTTTACTAGTAGGCTCATTAAAACAGGATTTAGATTTACTCAGCAGGAGCTGATTTCTGAAAGCTCGATTAGTGCTAATGCAGGATTAAAATAATAGCTGGTTTTCTTAAGGGTTAATCCTGGATTAGGATTTACTCTCCCTCCTACGCACATACGCAGCCCTAGCAATCTCGTCACGCAACGCTCATAGATGGAGCGTTGCGTGACAACAAACACGGCTTCGCAGGTGACGAATCCTGGATTCGCGCTAATGAAATTTTTAGGAACTCCGACGGCAGAGTGTCTTCGTGCTCTGAGTCTCACGTCTTTCAGTGATGTGAAAAACCTAATTCTGTGTTTGAAATAAAACTACGTGCGATCTTTTGTGATCAAATCTTGTGCGTTACGTTTTTAGTATATTTTCCGTCACGGGGGGTGGGGGGTGCACTCCTATATGTAAGAGGGCGGGGATGCTCGTCGGAAATTTCGAAAATGATCCCTAAAAGGTACCTGAGCCTTATCCTAGTGGGAGTGGGAACAATTGATTTCTACCCCTAAAAGCTACCAATTCCAAAAAAAAAAAAAAAAAAAAAAAATCAAAAAAAAAAAAAAAAAAAGAAACTCCTTTATCGATGTGCTCAAGAAGACAAGTCAGATCATTAAAATCGTCCAAGTGATGCTTATTTGAGGTATTTTATTTAGTGAAAAACAGCCTAAAAGGTACCACCTAAGTCTGTGGTAGTCCACTAAAGTTTGAGACACCCTAAAAGGTGTACCAGATCACTGATTTTGACCCCTAAAAGGTACGAGGAGCACCCCCCTATTTCCGACCGGAGTGCCACCCCCCCCCCCCCCCCCTCCGGGCTTTCCATGTTGTTTTCAGCGTACCTGTACATCTTGTATTTTAGGGTGTTTGTACAAAAACTGCTCCACCTCTGTAGGGTAGATGTTTTCACCTCCTCTAATTATCACATCCTACAAAGACAAACAATGACTCAGCAATTTGTCCTAATTGTATTACTTCTGTAACAAATAAACAATTCAACTTACTTTGATTCTACCGATTATTTTGATGTATCCATTTTCATCCATAGTTGCTAGATCTCTAAATTCAATAATCGAATATAATAACGTGAGACGGGAAACATTTTGTTACGAACAAAAGTAAAGGAATATTTACTGCAGACGAGGCAGCGCAGATGTGACAACATGACAAATATTTGATAACGCTCACCAAAGTCGATGAACTATGAAAACAAGTCTTGTTGTCTACATGATATTCAGGTGAGGCGTTTTCTTCCCCTTACCCCCCTTCCCTCCCCCACCCCTTTTTCCCAGTCCCCTAACCACTAGCTACACAGGCATTCCGGGGCAATCTTTAGAAATTAGAAATTACTCGTGAACTCTTGTCCTGGTATCACTGTTTCATCCTGAGATGAAATAATCCTGTCTCCATGTAAACGCCCTAAAATGTCATAACTAAAGGCGCTGTTACACGATGCAATTTTTCTTGCAACTTGCAATGCAATGCTGAAAAAAACAGAACATTGCAAGTTGCTGACAAGATGTCAGACGCTCGCAATTCCCTTCGCAACTCGCAAAGCAACTTTTTTTGACCTTCGAAAAACCAGATATTTCCGTTGTCACTACGTTCTGATTGGTCATTTGCGACAGGGATTGCATTGCAGGTTGCAGCATAGATGTTACATGCTGCAACGTGCTTCGCAACGTTGCAAAAAGTAGAAACTCGTTTAACTTTTTCTGCAACTTGCAACGTTGCACTGCAAGTTGCAGAGAAGGGTGTTACACGCGCAATTTCTTCTGCAACTTGCAACGCAACGGCGTTGCAAGAAAAATTGCACCGTGTAACAGCGCCTTAAGATCTTTATATGAGTTACTGTCATAATTTACAACTTCATAACTGATATTCAAACTTACCCAGAATGAAACCATCCATTGGAATCAATACAAGCATCAGTTTTTTCCTTGTCATCCCAGTACCCCATCATTACACAGTAACCACGAAAACAGATTTCACCAGGTGTGCCTATTGGAACAACTTGACCTTCTGCATTGACAATCTTGGCCTACCACAAACAAATAATTAAAGGTCACCTAATCCCTACTTGGAAACTTTTATTTTGAAAACTAAAAACTATCAAAAATGTGTTTTTTATCAAACTCTCTTGATTGAAAATCCTGTAGGTGCAGAGCTTTTTAAAAGTGAAGGCCATGTACTTACAGCCTGGGTATGAGCGTTACGTCACCCCAGGCCAAGTCAGGTTGTGGAATCCTTGTTGCTCTGCTTAAAATGCAACTTCGCATCCGAAGATACTGCTTTTTCCTTGACCAAAAACATCTAAACTACATTTTCACTGTGATGTTCTCTGTTTTGGTTTGAAATCCATGCCTGGAGAAGACTGGGGTGACGTCACACATGACTAGTACCATACCCCTAGCAAGCATGGTCATGGGTCAAATAGGGAGATCAGAAAGGACTAAAAGTGCTACTTTGAAAACTGGCCAAAATTTGGGATTTTGTTAAAATTGAAAAAAAAACATTTGCCAAGGCGGAAGAAAAGTAATAAAGATTTTTGATAAAAGGGTTCCACATAGGGATTAGCTGGCCTTTAATATGTAGATGTAGCTGGAGTATGTTTAGATTTGATATAGATACAGTGGTCTTTTGAGGTGTAACCATAAACTAAAGTCCCCTTCCTGGTAAAAGATGACAAATTCATGGATATATGGCACTCAGTTCATTTAGAGCGGAGAGGAACGGTTTAGGGGGGAGGGAGAAATAGCCCCAAAAAAGTTGGGAGGAAGGAGAAAAGAGGCAGAAAAATCGGTTTGGGAGGAGGGAGGAAAACAATTATGAGATGTAGTGAAGGAGAAATGGCCGAAAAAAATTAGGGAGGAGGGAGAAATAGGCTCAAAAAGTAGGGAGGAGGGAGACTTAGACTCCTGTTCCTCTCCGCTCCATTTACTTATTCATCATTTCTGAAATATTAAGGATATAAATACTTAATATCTATATGGATTATGACTAAAGCTATTGAGTACATAGGCATTACCTCTGTGTTGGGATGTACTTTCCCAACAGTTGAGACCCTGAGATCAATTGGGTCATCTCGTAGTGTCTGGTTGACAACTGGACTTGTCTCAGTAAGACCATAGCATATCTATATGTATTTGTTTGTAGTAATAGAATGTTAATTAAATCACATAACACATCTATAAAATCTGTAAGATTTGTATTTGGGTTCCCTGTGAGATAGATTGAGAGAGGGAATCCCCTTGTCCAACCATCTACCATAGACATAACTGTTATAGCTAGTAGATTTTTAAGGCAGCAGTAACCATAATATTTGTACTTCATAGGAGTGTTTAGGAAAGGGGGATTCCCCTTTTTAATCCTTGCCTTATAACACAGGAATCCCAATTTGCTTGCAAAGAGGGCTAATTGTGTAGATACATACTGTTACTTCAGGCATATGTAACACTTCATTGACTTTCTTCATGACTTCTATGGGGCAAGGTGAACCAGCCATAATTCCTGTTAAAAATTTTGTATAACAATAGTTTAAAGGATTCCTTTAGTGTGTAGTAAGTACCCTAGCTAATGGGTGGTGAAATAGGTGGTGAGTGTCATGTAAAAGCTTAACAGGAACATGTTAATGTGCCATGTCTGCTTACAGGGTCCCCTATAGCCCTTTGCAAAATGAAATAATGTAAAAATATTTGGTCTTTTCACTCGTCAAGTATGGATAATAATTAAAAAATCTCTTTAATGTTCACAAAAAAATCAAAAGCTGCTTTCACATGGACACAAAAAGATTTTAGACCTTAAATCATGTTCATGTCAAAATAGCCATTCACGTTTCATGCAAAAGGTATAGGGGACCCTGTGCTTAGCAGAGAGATAAAGTTGCAGTTTATAAATATCTAACACTTTTTCTTTCTTTATCAGTGTCCATGACAGTTGCAATTAGTGCAATATAACCTTGGGATCTGCAAGAAAGTGTCAACATGGGCTTCTTGGACAACTATGTCAGATATCTTACAGTTTAATCAACTGGATGATTGAGGTTAGTCTAAGAGGGGAAGCAGATGAATACTAGTTTACCTGTGCGTAAACTTGAGACATCAAACTTGGAACATTCAGGGTGATTCAGCATGTCAATAAACATGGTTGGAGTACCATAGAGTGAATTACACCTAGAAATTCAATCATCTCAATATAACTAATGTTACACTGAAAACAAACCAATATGCCACCTACAGAAAGAATCTTACTTCTCTGTCTGGACTGCCTGTAAGCAAGCACCAGCATCAAATGAGCGTGAGGGATATACTGCAGTTGTACCATGGGTTATTGTTGAAATACTACAAGACAGAAGCAGAATGGATTACTGGTGATTACCGTTAATCTCTGAGAAATCCATGCATTTATCAACTTTTGTTTATCCTCACCTTCAACAAAATCCCTGGTAAACCTACCTTCCTAATACCATACCAAAACAGTGATATAGTGGTACAGGAATACATATTCTTGTATACTGTGACTGAAAACAGAGACAAAAGTGGATATTCAGTGGATAGTCCAATCTACCCCAATACAATTGGGGTCTGGAGATTAGACTACTTTTTTTTCTTTTTTTTTTTCTTTTCTTTTTTCATTTCTTTTCTTTTCTTTTTCTTTTTTTTTTGTGGAAGAGTATAGTACACCCAATAACACATGGGTATTAATTATATATGCAAAGGATCTCAGAATGGATACAGAAATTGGTATATAATGATGACTTTGAATTTTTACCAAGTTTTTCGCTGAAACTTACAGAACAAGAAGAGAAAGATACAGACTCCTTGCAATGGCCACACCTATGCCTAATTAACAGTGTGTCACAAAACATATCATAAATACCCCATAATCAAGTATTTCAGCCACACATATAGCATTGTTAACTATATTATGATGAGTAAGGGCTGCTCCTTTGGGATATCCAGTAGTTCCCTAGAAATAATATTAATGGGACTGTCAGAAGACGTGTACATTGTAACTTATTTTATATAGAAAAGACTGCTAATTTAGATAATACCATGATCACCTCGGGATCTATTGTTTTTGGAGGGACGTTTAATTAATCGCTAACATCCCTCCCTCATGAATAGAAAGAGGGAAAATTAGTTCTAATATTCCCTCATTAATTATGAATGAGGGATGATTAGAACTAATCGTCCCTCATCCATAATTAATGAGGGACGATTAGAACTAATCGTCCCTCATGTTATTCATGAGTGGTTGTCCCTCATTTAACGCAATCATCGGGACGATCAGGACAACTTTGCACGCTGTCCCGAAACTCTATAACTTTTTAATGCACCGATACCTCTTACCACTGCACACTCTTACGCGTGTGGGGTCTATGCATTCTATTTTGCGCATGAGCATAACGACACAAAGAAAGCATTTAGCTTTCGAATTGATTAACAACCTATAAATACTTGTTCATTGTAAGTATATAACAAAGAAATCTATTTTCGAAAGTCCCCAGAGAACAGGGTTACGCACAATTGGTAAAAGAATTGTATAATATTTTCAAGTTTTGGATGAATAAACAGCGAAGTATATTTCGTTTATTTCCTCGGTGATCATGGTATTACAAAGTAATACCATGACTTCTTCGGGATATTAGTGATTAAATGTCCCCTCAGCCTCAGGAGGTTTAGTAAAAGTCCCTCGGCCTACGGCCTCGGGACTTCCACTAAACCTCCCTCGGCTTCGGGGACATTTAATCACTAATATCCCTCAGGGTCATGGTATTACTTATAAAAATCAAACTTCAATTTTTAAAAGATAGAAACTAAAGCCATTAAAAGAGAAATCATGTTTTATGGATTGATATAAGCCTAAGGTATATTCAGTGAGCTGAAATTTAATCCTAATTGATGTGCATGTAATTTTGAGCTTAAGGTGGCTCAAAAAAGTACTTTTCAAAAATCATATTTCAACCATTTCTGTTGCCACGACAACAAAAATCAAGCTGAAATTGGCACATTTAAATGCAATAACTGGTACAGAAAATAATAATTTAATCAGGGTACGTTTTCCAGTCTGTCAGTAAAAAATATGTGTGATCATCAAAAACTACTTTGAACCACCTTAAATACCTTTAAAATGAAGTAGTGAGGAGAAAGCTTGGAGGTACATGTAAAGTGTGCATATTAATAATTTTGGCTTCAATTAATTTTACCATTTGAAAGATGGTAAAAGACTGCTACAAGCAAAATAATTGACATACAGACGTGAACTGGATATTTATAGGGTCATCACATTGTAGATCATCCTGTATCAGTTTTAATTGCTCTTTCTCCACATTTCCTCCAAGAGCCTCAAGTTCTTGAAATCGCATTGTGCCTCTACAACACACAACAAAAAACTTAGGACTAAATTTCAAAGCCATATTCATGCAACTGTGATTATATGTATACTATTGACAAAATAATGATGACACAGGACAGTTTAAAGTGATGTCACTGCCTTTGTGACATCACATAAAGCAGATTTCATATGAGTGTGATAAACAGACCCCGCTGTGCTGTGGCCATGTTCAGTGCCATGATGTCTATAAAAACATTTGAACTCTTGCCATAAGCATATCGTGACTGTGTAGTGCCATTTTTCACAGTCATGAAAAATGCTCTACACAAGTAAGATTTGTAGAGCAGCACTGCTCTCCATGAGAAAAGATCCAGGCATGCACAAAATTAAGTGTCAGACAGTATTGGTAGTACTCTGCATGCAACAACTAATTCCTAATCAGACATATGGTAGCAATGTGTTTGTGGATCACATTGACCTTGGCAGTCTCCAAAGAATTCACCACTAATAAATATTGCAGCAAATTTTTGTTCCTTTACATATTTTATGACGAGTGATAGTGTTACTGTGGAAAGTGGAAAAGTTGAAAGTTCTCATTCTCAATATATATTTTTCATTTGTCTTGCCTGAATTCCCTTCTACTTTTGGAAGCAACAATAATGGTCTTTAATTCAGGAAGCCTAGAGCTGTACAGATCACCAGGAGTAGAGTCAGGAAGGTCATGGATCAGTTGTGTCATCATGTGATAATAATCTGATGTCTTAAGTGAATCTGCCATAACCAGAGCTTTGCATCCAACCTAACAAATAATGACATCTAGAAGTCACATATATGTACAGTGACACCAGAGACAGAGTTTGGGGATAGGTGGAGGGGTGCACACTCCCTCATGGACCATTTCCTTCTTACGTATGTATACTTTCTCAAAATATCCTCTGAGTCCTCTGTTCCAATTTCTTTAATGCTGCACATACCCCAGTTATTTATTTATTTATTTGTAAAGCACAAATTCAACAATACAGTTTTCAAATGCATCACCCTGAAGAATAATCCTGGATCTGCCTCTGGAAACCTCCAGTGGGGCACTTTCAGATACTAGGAATCTTCAATCATTTCCTTGAAAATAAGACCTCTTATATGTAACATAGAGTAAGGCCACCTCTCTTTGTGACTTCAAATTTGAATCCTTTAGAGAATATTGAGATTCATTAATTTTGTGTGTTCAGTTTGGTACCTTTTTTAATGCATATTCAACTTCAGTAACTTGGTAAGATGGGTTGATGTTCACCTTTTAAATGCACAAACAATATTTCAGGGTGATAATTGTAGTTTGAAATATTTCCACACATCAATAAATCATGCACTTTACTTCCATGTCCAAGACCTCAAGACCCTATGGGCAGATACTATTCTTCTCTTACGAGAACCAAGTTGGCTCCCATGAGAGAAAAATAGTGTCTGCTTACTGGGTACCCAAGATCAAGTGAGGATTGGGAATATACTTTAAGGGCCCAGCCCTTCTAAAGGTAATCTCAAAAATAACATCAAAATCTCTGCACATTGTAGAAATTGAAGTAATGCAGATACACCTCAATTGTGGGAAATGGAAAAATCTCCCTGAGCTACTGAGCTTTTTAGGAAAAAAGGAATATGTATATGACATTTGTAGTAAAGTAACTTCCCAAGAGCAAGACCTGCAGTGGACAGTGTAATAAAGCAGTTTCCATAAAAGTGTGACATGGAGTCTGCATCAGGTTGTGACCTAGTCTCCCTTGTAGCTGTGTTTAGTCTTATCACACAACACCTCCCTTCAGGGAGGCATTTCATGACGAGACTATATAAACATGGCTATGAAGTAAACTAGTTGTGGCCTTGTCACTGCTGTGATGTCTATAATACATTTGAAATTCCTACTGAATGTGCCTAATACTGGCATGACTGTGTACCATTTTCTGAGTCATACAAGTCTAAGATCTCAAAGACCAATGTTAACTAGAGGAGATTTAGCTCAGTATATAAGATATAGGAAGTGTATAGTGATAGTAGATTTACCAGGATAATTCCAGCTTTGGCAGTAGGCAAACTGTGTTAGAATCCATTCCCTCATGTTTGGACCCCATATTCCAACTCTGTCACCTTTCTTTAAACCCAAGGCCAATAAACCAGCAGCTACTTGGTCAATCTGTAATTGGGTAAGGTAGCAATAAGACATAGCAATTCACTGTAAAAGGCAAATCTGATTTATTCATTTGGTACTATTTTGTATGAAGATTAAAGGCTGGTTTAAAACAGGCACCTGCAATTATTTTACCTTTGAGAGGCCCAAACTAGTGCCCCTACTGAAATCTTCTTTTATTTGCACAAACTTTGACTTGGGTCCATTTTTTTGTCTTCCAAATGCTGGCTTTATTTCCCAGGGGCCATGGAGTCATGGTCAGGCTCTGGGGTTTTACCCCAGTATGACCCGCCACCAATATTTCTTGAGAGCAATGTATTAGAAAATATTTACAAGCCGCAAATGAGAGGTACCTTTTGTACTTAAGTAGCCCCCCAATCAAGACCACCTTTTATGGACCCTGTTTCCAATAAACAACTACTCTAAACATAGTGTTTACTCTCTTTAGTTGAAACCATTATTTTGAAGATGGATAAATTCACCACTTAATTGTTCATTTGTGAACATCTGGCTATGGTTACTCAAAGGGTTATGGGTAAATAAAATCTTTGGATCTTTGAACCCTGGGTTACCACAGCCATCTTCCAGCACCTGCACTCTGAGATGTAGTACAGATTTGTTTATGTGAATCTTCCTTCCCATATGGTCAACCTCTTTATGGTACCTTTTAAATCAGTGGAATCAATTACCTCATCTTTCATCTGTGCAAAAGTAGCTCTTTCATTGTCTTGGCAAAACACATAAGCTTCTCTATCAGGAAATTGTTCAGCTATTTTATCAATCCTTACTCCCATGGTTTCCCCTGATAATGGCTTGTGAGGTACCCCATGGCAGTAGCTTTGGGTTAACTTCTCATGAAGACAAACACTAAGGTACATTTGCAATAATTATTGTTATTCTTCTAGTTGTATTGCAGGGCTGTCAACCCCCAACGCTTTCGTATCTGGAGATCAACATTTTTTCCTTAGAATTGGGTTGATTTTCACGCTCACTGGGGGGGGGGGAGGAGACTCAAAGTGAGACAAAACGTACTCGAGGCTACCGTTACTGCGCTATCTCCGAGATCTCTCTTTCAAGGCGCGATTTCAGGATTCGAGCGATTATCAGGGAGATTTGAGCCTCTAATCTTGAGACCGGGAGATAAGGTCCAAAATGTTGAGAGTTGACAGCCCTGTATTGTTTCTAATAATTTATAGTTTTACAGTGCTGCGCTTCGAACCGTTGCCACTTCCACAAAGTTTTTGATTAATTTTTGACATCTTTTTGACAACCTTGAATACCGCTAACCAATTAAATATCGTCGCTTCACTTTGATGTTTCGATATGATGTACAAACTCCGCCTATCGAGACATCAAAGTGAAGCGCCAGTATCTAATTGGTTAGCGGTATTCAAAGTTGTCCAAAAGATGTCAAAAAGTAATCAAAAACTTTGTGGTAGTGGCAACGGTTCGAGGCGTAGCACTGTAAATCAGGAAATGTAATGTATTTTAATTGTCTCATTTCTTTCTAAAGGATATGTAACTATTTGGGCATGATTAACCTGTTCACTTTGTATAATGCACCTGTCAATGTTAAGTCTAAGAGGGTATGGCTTGGTATATATTTGAAGTGGGGCATTTCATTTTTATGAACAACAAAAACAAGATTCTCTTTGTACTTTAGACAAGTACATAGGACTAAAATATGCGGCCTAGATTATAGAATACCCGTCCACTCTTCACTCACACTTCGGTACCATGGTCCGCAGTCCGCAGTCAAAGACAACAGGTATCCCATAACTACAAAATATACCATGTATTTCTTTTACCCAGAAGGCATGGTGATCACTGCGGGACTGCGGACCATGGTAGCAAGCCCTTTCACATATTGCACCGTTTTCAAAAGACACCATATATTCATTATTTCCCAAAATGCATGGCAATCACTGCAGGACTGCGGACCGCGGTAGCAGACCCTTTCACATATTGCGCCATTTTCAAAAGACACGATGCATTTCTCATTGCCCAAAAATAATGGCGATCACTGTGGGACTGCGGACCACGGTAGCAAGGTAATGCAAGGTGCTTAAAAGTGGACGGGTATTCTATAATTGCATATGCTAATAAAAAATTATGTAAATTAATGTATAATGTATAAAGTCCTCACTAAAATCAAATACATGTAAATATAGGGGACATATTTTTGTTCAGGAAAAAAACGGGGGGTCCAGAAATCTTGGTGAACACTTTGTATGAATAGTGTGTGTGTGTGTGTGTGTGTGTGTATTGGGGGTCACTATATTTGTACCAGCCCCCTCCTGTAAATAACGAATGGTCCCTTATCCTTGAAAAGAAGCATAATAAGCCCCAATGCGAGACAATTGTGCCTATTTATCCGATCTTTTCCCATCGAAGTTCTTGATTTATTTCTGGTAGCGTATTTGAGGATTGAATGAAATCAAATTAAAGCTCAAATATAAACGATCAGAACTTTTCAATGTGATTTCCCTGAGTCAAGCCAAACTCAAACAACGGATGTTTTCCCTGTCGTGGTACCAGGGGGGGCAAAAAGTTTGGTGTACTTTATTCCACATTCTAGGCAACTCTCGAATACCAAACTTACCTTGTGCATATCCAACGACTTCCGTATTGATTTGATATCTTTTCGCACCCCAGATATTTACTACGAAGGATTTTAGGAGGCAATTCGCGATGGACGAACAACTACCCTGCAAATCGATGCCATGATTGCAACAATGTTCGACTGCGCACCTGAGAGACTGGACTCTAAAAACCACTTCAACTTCCGGTAAATTTACATTTGCTTTCCGCCGGAAGTATAGTAGCGGATGCGGGGTTTTCCGTACTATTTTGGAAACTACTCAATCGAAAGTAAAATTTAATACTTAGTATTGGTTTCCAAATATCCACGTTTGCATTTTCTAGCCTACAAACATTATTCAAAGTTGTCTAACCAAATCTACTAACAAACGGAAACTGATCGATCAAGATATCTTTTACAATTAACTGATCCCGCACAAAATGGAGATGAAGAAATTTCTGTGTTGTTTCTCGACAAGGGAAGGAAGTATTTTGTGTGGAGTTGGAACTCTAGTAGGTTAATTTTTTAACGAAACTAAGGGTTGTCTTTTTATCGATTTGTAATGACGTTTAAATTTTCTGTCAACTGTAGATAATAGGAGTACTGAGGATCTATTTTTTGTGGTTTAACATGGAGTTCTTGCACAGACTTACGGAGACCCAAAAAAAGGACTTGCCTTTGTCACCATATGGTAAATTGCTACTATAAATCATTGAAGTCGATAGTTTTTAAGGGGTACAACTGGGGAGAGATCATATATAGGGGAAGAGGAAATCTTGTATGGAAATAAAAGTTAAACAATATTTGTAATATCATATTTGATACATCTATACAGGTTTATCAGCAATCAGTGAAGTTCAAACTGCTGTAGCAATAGCTACAATGATTGCTGCTGTTCTTCTGTTGATTGGAGTGGCTAAGGTAAGGGATCAGTCATTATTTACAGGGAGGGGGTTGGTGCAAATGACAAATGTAATGCTCAAGTTTTTGTTGCCCCCCCTCCCCTCCACCTTTTCCACATAAAAGGTTGTCCAGATCAGAAAAGACATTTAGACGTTAATAAACTTATTTGTATATATCAGATTTTCATTTTCTCACAGGAATTTCAATTCAAAATACCAAAGTATAAATTGCATTTTATATATTGTGTATAATGGATTGTAGTTTTGTAGCTAAAGTTAAATTATTGGAAGAAAATTAAAAATGCGATATATGCAAATGTTTATTAATGACTAAACATCTTTTCATCTGGACAACCATTTTGAGAATGACTGTATATTCACACTAAACATTCATACAGTGTGCATGAAAATACATGGGCCCCTCTCTAGTTGCATCAGTTTTTCCCCCACCCCACCCTTACCCTGTAAATAATCACCAATTCCAAAAGAACTACTATTGTTCAATTTTATGTTATTGTCAATTGACTGGGTAATTTAACAATTATTTAAGGGGTTTCAACGATAGCCAGATAGTGGGGACCATTCTATCCACTTTTAATCAGCAGTAAATTATTATCTGCTTTCAGAAATAAGTGTTTCAATGTTGGTATGCCCATGTCATCTTGCAGTAACCTCAAAATAACAAAATCTGTTATATGTATCACTTACCAGTGATCAAAATTTACTGAAAACCTGACTCAACCTGCAGTCTAGTTTTTTTCTCAACCCACCTCACAATGAAAACAATACCCTAACCATCCATTCTGCTAATTTACAGCTAAGGAAGAACTTCCTAGTTCCATGGATTGGTTGTGTGATTTTTGAGGAACTTTTAGATATGAGTATTGTGTTTTTCTACATCAGCAAAAGCATTAAGGTAAACTTCGAAACCTCAATCTGCTTCTGTGCCTCTAGAGAAGAGGGGAAGGGAGGGAGAGTCAAGATAGCACCATATTTTAATCACTGATTCAGGGACCACAGAGCACCTTCAAAAGTGGGGGGGGGGGGGGGGGGCTAGCATGTGAAAATATAGAAGACTATCCAATCAAAAAAGTTTTTAAACAGAACATTTGACTAGGTAGCATGGAAAGTGGAGGGGCTTAGCCCCCCTAGCCCCCCCCCCCCCCCCCCCCAGACCACCTCTGCAGTCCCTGTGATTATGATAAAGGTCACAGCAAGTTACAGAGTTACTGCAATCAGATATCTTCATACTGGAACACCTAATCTATTATCAATTTCTAATTTCACAGATCAACCCTTCTTTGTACATTGGGGACACCATTTTCTTGGTTATAAATGTAAGACCTGCATTCATATTTTTCACATCAATTTATTGGCTTGTAAAAATTAGGTGCTACTGACTGTACATGCAACAAAGACTATTAAAAGACAACACTACTTTTCTTATATTACAGATGTATTGTGTTTTCTGTGTGTATTCTTACTTCAAACAACTTAAAAGAGAAGAAATCAGGATCAAGGTAAATGAAATAATATAATTATTGTTGTGTACTACGTACTATCAAAATCTTGGGCTCTTAGTAGTTGCGAGGATATCAAGAAAACATTAACAAATTTCACTGTTTTCCTGGTAACAGCTCTGAGCAAGGAAACAGTAGAATTTACTGGCAGGTAATAACAGAAGTCCAAGTTCTGCAAATGGAAATGTAGCCTTGATGGAGCAGTAGAAAATTAAAGTGTATACATAACTGACACCTCTCTCTATATGTTCTCATGGAATTTAACATTCAATATATAAATACTTGTAAATCTTAAATTCATATCTTCCCTCTTTAGCCCAGTCTGACCCTTAACACCCATTATTTTAATTCTCAAGTGTATCCTTGATTCACATACCCTCTTATCAGATGGAGCACTTATAGAGAGTAGAAGGTACACCTTGGCATTCCTTGGAAGATCACTTTTAAAGAAAATTGTGGGAAAAAAACAAAGGAAAATAACATCTTTACCAAAAATTTTAATATCATTAAACAGCTTCCCAAACTGGATAAATATTGAGTTATGTTACGAAAGAACAATGTTAATAATTAATTAATAACCAGGTTAATAGTACATTACTTCTATTCATCTACAGAGACATATATATTCCATTCACGATGACTTTGATGAAAGTGATGAAGAACCAGTTTCAGAAAGAAGTCAAATCATCTAAAACAATCTTGCTAACATAACAAAATTAATGTAAATATACAAAAATCATAACAGTAATTGCAAACATGTCTCTATCTATCTAGAGTAGGACTTGATAAAACCATGATAAAATTGAAACTGTATGCTACCAAATAAAATTCTGATTGTATTCTTTGTAACCATGCATGCTTTTGAGAAAGAAGAATTAAAATTCAAAATATCATTTTGATAGCTGACAAAACTTTTTATTTATTTATTTACATCCTACATTTAATTTCATATATCCAGGACTTAATGTAAGTATTGATTTGTTTTGATTATTTTATACACTTATGTATTTACCATCCACCTAGACTTTCATATCAGTGTTTGTACTTTGCTTTTGATGGGTGTCATCATTCTCTATACATTCAAAATCCACTCAAACAAATTAACCCCCCAAAATTTAATAAAAGAAACTATATTTCTACATTTTGCAACCAATGACAATCTAGCCTCCTATGCAGGCATTTTTAGTCTCGATCCAGTAAATTTACTGGATCGAGACTAAAAACACCTAAGTATGTAGGAGTCTAATGACAATCAATTTGTCTTGTAAAATGTGCATTTTTTGCAATGATAATTGATGTAAATCAATAGCATAGTGAAAACTACAATGTTGGAGTCTAGGTGGTCATGCTTCATTAGAATGAGCTTGGCATTTTATATTTTAATCAAACAGGACAAAAAATATAATATTTGAAAAGATCACACCAAAGTTAGCAAAACTTGAAATTTTGAGATTATTTTGATGAATAGTGCGAAAGTTATGGGCAGCCGAAGTAGCTGCTTTTTGTATAGAAATGTTTGGCAACAGCTTGCCCTCCAATGAACGTTTCAGTCTATACAAAAAGCAGCAACTTCAGCTGCCCATAACTTTGGCGCTATTCATTGAAACTACCTCAAAATTTCAAGTTATGCTAACTTTGGTATGCTCTTTTCAAATATTATATTTTTGTTGTTGTTGTTTTAAAAAATTAAAATGTCAAACAAGGGGTGAGAAAAGCTAATTATAGTCTGTGGTAAAGTCTGAAGGCTATATTGGGCAAACTTCTTTCACAAGACCAAATGTTACTGAATATTGAAGAAGATCAACAACCATGCCATGAATAACTTTCACTTATAAGAAATGGCATTGAATTGTGCCATCTATAAGGGTTTTTTTTGGCAACTATACGATTGTCATGTACATGTAAACACTAAGTCATCATGTAAAAATATTTTAAAAAGTTGTAGGGCAAACAAGTCTTGTTTGCCCTACAACTTTTTAAAATATTTTTACATGATGATCTGTATAATTCCAGTTGCTTATTCACCAACTTTACTTTCTTCTTTCTTGACATGCTGTATGATAATCATTATACAATTTCCTACATAATTTCATTATTCTTGTTTCTTTACTGGTTCCTCCCTAATTGCCACGACAACATACATAAAGATTATAATGTGTATGATGATGACTGTAATGACTGCTGCACCTATGGCAGCCATTTACATACCCAAGCAATCCTGAAAAAGAAGAAACAATAAAATCAAGTAGTGAAAGAAAACATTTTGCCCTGCACTCTAAAATCTAATAAACTAGTACTAGCCGTTTCTAATAGAAAGTGAAATGCTGCGAGCAGAAAACAGCTGGTGTATCTACATTAGCAGAACTGTTCCCCTAAAACTCACAAAAGTACACCGCTTTGTCTGATATATCAAATCTCCTGTCCGTTGTGTGACAAACACTGCTAGTTGACCTTCAGTATTGAATTGCAGAACATAATTCCATCCAGGTTCAGTGTCGGACACACACAGTTCAAAATATTTAGCACTTTGAGTAAATTAAAAAAAATTGGGGTAGCTCATCACCCTTCCTCGCAGCCAAGTGCTGAATTACGAAGGGCGCAGCTCAACATGATCGAGTCGAAGGTTTACAAGGGCGCTTTCATTAGGAGACAATTGAACAATCACACATTTACATACAAATTTACATACACATACACGTAGCAGCCACCATACGACCCATGTCTGCGGATCACGGAGATCACGGTTTTTCAAACAATCACAAACGGCTAGCGATGGCAATGATTATAAAACTAACTGACTACGACAACACAAGTTTTAGAAATGTGCAAGTACATTTTATTCACTGAAATATATTGCTTTTTCAAACAATCACAAACAGTGTTAGGAATGATTATAAAACTAATTGATTAAAGTTTGTTTAGTAAAGGATGTGTATCGCTCTCTGGCAGCTATAAAAAGAGTGCTTGATAAATATCTGACACATAATTTGCCTTGTAATGTATAGAGAATGCAAAAATATATGTGGATTTAACTGAACTACTGAGAGTAGTCTGCGTAAAGAAAGCAAAATTTCGATTCACAAAAAATTTTAGCGATATCGTGTGGCTTTCTAAAGAGATTTTACCTCTTTGAAGAGGAGAACATTGGAATGCAACTTTATATCGTCTTGCTTCGATCGAGCGTACAACGCGGCGATGAAAAACTCATAAAAGGACATTGTCTTTCCTGAGAAATATCACTAAACAGTTCATGACCTTGCTGAATACTTCCACGAATACAAAGCAGGATTCAGTGGATTCCCGGGTATGATAAATCTGAATAACAACGACAACTTAGCTAGAAAACAAAGACTCCAATCGCGTGGTCAGCGATCATTCCAAGCATATTTTGATGACGTCACAAATCATCGTTCGCTACATACATATACATACGTGCCTACCAAGAATCGAGTTCAGAGCTGGTACATAAACATGCCGCGCATGTGCAAGATTAGTGTCGCTGCTCGCTTCGCTCGCAGCAAAAAGCCTATTTACAGGGTTCATGCTAATACATGTAATTTTAGAGTATCAAAATTCCCTGACTTTCAATGACCTTGGCCATAATCAAAATTTAGCTGATTCTTTTCAAAACTGGAAAATTTTTATAAGTAATACCATGACCCTGAGGGATATTAGTGATTAAATGTCTCCGAAGCCGAGGGAGGTTTAGTGGAAGTCCCGAGGCCGTAGGCTGAGGGACTTTTACTAAACCTCCCGAGGCTGAGGGGACATTTAATCACTAATATCCCGAAGAAGTCATGGTATTACTTTGTAATACCATGATCACCGAGGAAATAAACGAAATATACTTCGCTGTTTATTCATCCAAAACTTGAAAATATTATACAATTCTTTTACCAATTGTGCGTAACCCTGTTCTCTGGGGACTTTCGAAAATAGATTTCTTTGTTATATACTTACAATGAACAAGTATTTATAGGTTGTTAATCAATTCGAAAGCTAAATGCTTTCTTTGTGTCGTTATGCTCATGCGCAAAATAGAATGCATAGATCCCACACGTGTAAGAGTGTGCAGTGGTAAGAGGTATCGGTGCGTTAAAAAGTTATAGAGTTTCGGGACTGTGTGCAAAGTTGTCCTGATCGTCCCGATGATTGCGTAAAATGAGGGACAACCACTCATGAATAACATGAGGGACGATTAGTTCTAATCATCCCTCATTAATTATGGATGAGGGATGATTAGTTCTAATCATCCCTCATTCATAATTAATGAGGGAATATTAGAACTAATTTTCCCTCTTTCTATTCATGAGGGAGGGATGTTAGCGATTAAACGTCCCTCCAAAAACAATAGATCCCGAGGTGATCATGGTATTATTATAATTATACAGGTTTTCTCATGTTATTTCCATGTAATAACTGTATTACTCTCCATTGGAAACAATAAAATGTTATCTTATTTTTCCTAAATTGAAGCTACCATTATTTTTAATCTCATGCCAATTTCCATGATTGTTAAGCTTGTACCCTGGCATGATTTATCTCAACCATACCTCCCATGGGAAGATATTAGGAAAGAAGGGGAGTTTCATATTTCAAAGACCATGAGGAATGTGATTATATTTATGGCCAGTTGAATTACTCAATAATTAAGTTAAATCACTCATTTTTCTTGATCACAAATATCAATTTTTCTACTAAAGACTTCACTGAATAATCCCTTATGAATTTGAAAGTATTTATAGTTCAATCATAAATTTACTAGAGATGGCAAATGCAATGGAATTCAATCACATGATCACATTTAACTGAACTCAATTTTTCACAAACTATTTGATTGAATACACACCAGTAATATTCCTGGCTTGAAAAGGTCAATTTGTTCAGCTGATTTAATGATGTCAGCTGAATTACTTCTCAAGGGGAGAGGGAACAAGCTTGATAAACCTGTCATTTTGGCTGATATTTGAGCTTAAGAAGTAAGACTTTAACAAGCTTGTTAATTTTATGACAAAATCGTTGATCTGAAGCTGTTTGACAAGAAATTGAAGATGTGATGGAACATGTTAAATTTACAATTCCTACCAAAACTTTCCCATTGATTAATGCACCTATCAATGTCTTGCCCCAACGGGGGGAGCCCGGGCGTATGCGGGCTATTGACAAAATAACCTTGCCCGGGAGAGGGGCTGTAAATTTTTATTGACACAGGGCTCCCCCCAGGGTAGGGTTTATTGACCATTTTGTCAGAGAAGGACTGGGAAAGAGAGACCGAGTTGGCATAAAATCAAGATGGCTGCTTTCGCGCCAACTACGAAAAAGGTAAGAAAAAACTTAAATACATTCGACTTGTTTATTTTTTTATTGTAAAATAGCCATTGCAATATGTTTTTATTCAATGTCTGCGCATTCTGTACATAAAATAAGTAGGAAAAAGAAGTTAAACTTTATAAGCTTACTTTGTTTGAAGGTATGAAAGCCAAGCTGCAAAGAAGTGTATAGTTAAACATTGTTTTTTTAAATGTTGTTTTACTGTTTGTTTGTATTTGCTTTATTAGAAGATATTGCTTATGGGTGTTTGTCTTTGATTTAATTGCAAAAGTGCAATTGCAGTAAAGATTTGGTATTTATTAAAGACATTCATGTACTCCCTATTTTGATGTTTGATCAGTAAAAATTTTTGTATTCTTAATACATCTTTCCCCCGTGTGGGGGGGCTATTGTCATTCTGGTAAGGTCCTTCAGAGGGGCTCATTGACAATTTATTTTCAAAAATGTCAATAGCCCCTGGGTGTGCCCGGGCTCCCCCCGTTGGGGCAAGACATTGATAGGTGCATAACACTTGTATTTTGATCTTTTGAAAACGACAAAATTCTACATTTCCGTGCTATACTCTAGTAAGCTCTAGTAATATTTTTTGTGCTTTTGCCGTTGTCAAATGATGAAGTTTCTAGTGTTTTTCTTAAGACATTTTGTGCTAGCATGATCCGATGTGACAACAATAATCTCACCTTCAAATATCATCCACTTAGAGAAAAAGAAGGCACTAATAGGAACTACGACCATTCCAATTGTGAACTTTAATAGCGTCACAAGAACCTGACGTTCACGTGGCCTAGAAACACACAATGGAACAGTCAAAATGGATTCGAATTCAACCCGGAATTCAATGGTCAAAAGTGATAATTATCCGAAATTTAGTGATTTGAAGCATTGAATAATTACCATATCTTACCCAATCGTATCTAAGGCTGCATTCGGTTGCTGCATCCTTATTGTGTGCCTTGAAACTTGATGTAAATGAGGTTTTTCAATAAAGAGAACTGTCTAAAAAACTTTTGCTATTCAGCCGCCATTTTGTTTTATTGAGATAGCCGCTGGTCAGAAAACTGCTTTTGTCCTCTCCCCAGTCTCACTCCGTATTGTCAACAACATGCTTCGTAGTTGTG
The DNA here is from genome assembly GCA_029948255.1 of Telmatactis stephensoni. NCBI lineage: Eukaryota > Metazoa > Cnidaria > Anthozoa > Actiniaria > Isophelliidae > Telmatactis > Telmatactis stephensoni. Next base: position 601,927 of record JALIZF010001777.1, read on the forward strand.
CCACCAAATTGACTCGATTTATCGCCAGAAATAATTCGTTTTACTTACGTGGAGGACGTTTCCTTCTCTTGAGATTTACAAACTATCGCCCAGATGTACGGAAAGCGTTTCGTTTTGCCAGTAGAAAAAAATGGGCCTTCGTAATTGCGGGAACAAGTGGAGCGGTCTGCGCAAATATTGCGCTATGCTTCAGCTCATCAAGTAATGGTTGCTCTTTTTGACTTGTTTTGTAGTTTATATTGGTCTAATTTGAGTTATTACCGGTTTGCTGTGTTTTATATTGTTGTTTAGAGTGTCTGTTCTTTGTTTGCTCGAATAACGTAAGAATTTTCAGCTATTGCGTGATACAGTCAACGTTTCCGTATACCGTAACTTTTAACATGCAAATGAGCATATGAGCATACTAACGCTTAGGTAATACGAGCAACAAAATCACTCAACTTGTCTCGCAACATTGTTTACCATCTTGGTCATGCGCTCAAAGTTGAGCATTTTAGCTGCGAGACGAGTTGAAAAGCAAAGTGTCCAGAACTTTTTTGGTTGGGCTTCCTGTGTGTTGTTATACAGCTTTATGTTGTTAACCTTGATTTAATCCTTATCAACAGACACTGCAGAGAGATTATGCAAATCAGTCAAAGAAGATGATACACTTGAGCTAAAAAGGTATGTGCATCAAATTGTTCTGGTGTGCTTTGTTTTTATTGAGGAGAAAAACCTCTAGTACCCAGAGGAAAACCCTTGAAACAACCTGAAGAGAGAAAACAAACTGAAAAACTTAATTCATATGATGCAATATATGGGAATCATATCTGGGACTACGGAGATGACAGACAAGTGCTCTAGCTCACCTGTTGGTCACCCTTGCTTCCCAAGATTAAGTGCTGAAACTCAGTTGTGTCACTTGTTCACAGATTGATCAGCCAAGGCCATGATGTCAATCAAAGACACCCCCTTGGATGGATGCCTATTCATGTTGCTGCAATCAATGGCAATGAAAGGTAGGATATGCATATATATTATAATTAATTAATTAATTAAATATTAATTAATTAATTTGGGGAAGCTCATCACACTTCCTTGCAGCACAAGTGCTGAATTACAAACATATACAAAGTATGCAAGGGCACTTTCATTATGAGACAGTTATACATAATTTACATACACGTGCACACACACCCAATGCAGCCACCATACGACCCATGTCTAATCATGGAGCACAGCTTAAATTAAAACAAGTTCGTTTTTACTGAGGGAGGAAAAAAGGGTTTTACCACAGGGAGAAAAAAAACTCAAAGCAATAGAGAGAACAAACAACAAACTCAAGCCAATGTGATGCCTTGTCCAGGAATTGATCTGGGACTACAGAGGTGAAAGATGGGTGTTGTCACTGCTTGGCCACAATTGCTTCCATATCTGATAATTATGAAAGGTTCCACGTTCAATAAATGTAAAGGTTACATCCAAAGATTACATTCATTTCATTTTGGTGATCTTTTATACAGGGCTTTAGCCATTCTTCTTGAAGCTGGTGCAGACCCAAATGCTATTGAGGAGTTTAGTACAGTTTTTAAAACTGCTCAAAAAAATCATTGGAGATCTTATGAAGGTATGGTTTGCCCGGTCTTTCCTCCCTTCTCACACCATTCCCTCCCATTTATTTTGATTAATTGATTGATTGATCAAGACTGATTGATTGATTGTGCATTTCTCTTTCTTTCACTTCTACTTTTCTCCAATCATTTCATTTATCTTGCTTGCTTGCTTGCTTGCTTGCTTGCTTGCTTGCTTGCTTGCTTGCTTGCTTGCTTGCTTGCTTGCTTGCTTGCTTGCTTGCTTGCTTGCTTGCTTGCTTGCTTGCTTGCTTGCTTGCTTGCTTGCTTGCTTGCTTGCTTGCTTGCTTGCTTGCTTGCTTGCTTGCTTGCTTGCTTGCTTGCTTGCTTCCTTCCTTGCTTCCTTCCTTCCTTCCTTCCTTCCTTCCTTCCTGTCTTCTTTCCTATCAATTAAGTATCATATTCATTTGATATTCATATACTTAATAATTAATATATTGAATTCTTAGTCATCATGGAGCGAGAAAATAATTTTAGTCACAAGTTAAGCAAAGGAGCCAACTTTTCTGGGTTTACACCATTACATTATGCAGCACTAGCAGAGAGTCTTGAATGTGTTCAGCTTCTTCTAAATTCAGGTGAGTTAATAAAGTCTAATGACCAACAAGTTACATATATACTGTTCAATTCTGTGCCACTTTATAAGCTCTGCTTTACTCCTTTGAATCTTATGTCAGATTTAAACAATATTTTAGATGCACTTTATTGAATATTACTAAAACTGAGTATACTGTATCACCATAACACTGCCCAATAAAGTGCTGTTTGATATGAATTCAAAAGGTGCTGATCCAACAATGAAAGATGATTCACGATACACAGCTATAAGCTACACCAGAAATCAAAGAATTGTTGATCTTATTAAGGATTATTCGATCAAGGTTAGGAATACAATAATAAACCTGAATCACCTCCTCCCATGCACCTCCCTTCTCCCATGCACCTCCCCTTCCCCCATGCACCTATCCTTCCCCCTGCACCTCCCCTTCCCCCATGCAACTGTCCCCCCTTCCCCCATGCACCTATGCCCCCTTCCCCAATGCACCCCCCTTTCCCCATGCACCTATCCCCCCTTCCCCGATGCACCTTCGCTTCCCCAATGCACCTCCCCTTCCCCCATGTACCTCCCCTTTCCCCATGCACATCCCCTTCCCCCATGTACCTCCCCTTCCCCCATGCACATCCCCTTCCCCCATGTACCTCCCCTTCCCCAATGTACCTCCCCTTCCCCCATGTACCTCCCCTTTCCCCATGCACCTATCCCCCCTTCCCCGATGCACCTTCGCTTCCCCAATGCACCTCCCCTTCACCCATGTACCTCCCCTTCCCCCATGCACATCCCCTTCCCCCATGTACCTCCCCTTCCCCAATGTACCTCCCCTTCCCCCATGTACCTCCCCTTTCCCCATGCACCTATCCCCCCTTCCCCGATGCACCTTCGCTTCCCCAATGCACCTCCCCTTCCCCCATGTACCTCCCCTTTCCCCATGTACCTCCCCTTCACCCATGTACCTCCCCTTCCCCCATGCACCTCCCCTTCCCCCATGCACATCCCCTTCCCCCATGTACCTCCCCTTCCCCCATGCACATCCCCTTCCCCCATGTACCTCCCCTTCCCCCATGCACATCCCCTTCCCCCATGTACCTCCCCTTCCCCAATGTACCTCCCCTTCCCCCATGTACCTCCCCTTCCCCCATGTACCTCCCATTCCCCCATGCACCTCCCCTCCACCAATATTTGATCATCCATATTGAGTTACTTTTTACAGTCTTCAAAATTAACTAGCAACATTGAAAGGGGAGAGAAAACAGCCAAACATCTTTGCTTCCCACTTATTCATTGATTTACATTCATTAGAGATTGTAGTCAATCCAATTGTAACATTTATTAAATACGCACCTTATTCAGTTTGTAGAAGAAAAAAAGAAAAAGGAAGCTGAAGAACGACGAAAATATCCCCTTGAAAGGAGAGTAAAAGAACATATTGTGGGACAACAAGGTGCAATCCTTACTGTTGCTGGAGGTACACTCAAACTATACCTTAAACATTCAGAAAAATATAATCTAAAATACTTTCTCACAATGTTCCTTTTATTAGCCTTTTTATTGGCCTTTCCTATGATGGCAGTGGCTTGTTGTCACTGCTGCTTAGGCCCGAGGGGGGGGGGGGTACTCCTTCCAGTTTTGGGTAGGGACGTGCCGCTGAGCCCCTCGAACCCTGACCCTGTTCCAGAGCAAAATTTTCAAAATTGATACCCTGTTCCAGAGTAAATGTCTGCCTAATTTTATTGTTTCCGGCGAAGTTGACATGTCGTTAACCCCTTTCAGCCCAGCCTTTTAGACGAACTTTGTTAAACGATACCCTGTTCCAGAGAGTCATTACGATTTTCATATACCCTGTTCCAGAGTAAAATCGCTGAAAACCCTACCCTGTTTGGTGGCACGTACCCGTATAGTGAATATGGGGGAGTACCCCCCCCCCCCCCCCCTGGGTGCTTAGGTCACTCACTGTGGATCCTTTTCATTACATTGATTTTATTCTTCTTACAGCAATCAGAAGAAAGGAAAATGGCTGGCAAGATGAGGACCATCCACTAGTATTTCTATTTCTGGGTTCATCTGGAATTGGTAAAAGGCATCTTTGTTATTAGCAATACAATTAGTATCATTGGTATTTCTTTCATTCACAGAAGAAATAGTTAAAAAAGCATGGAACATGAATAATACTAAATAGTGCTATTTCATACTAATTCTATTGTTTAATTTGTGGTATTTAGTACTATTTAGTACAAAATATTTAATACTCCTTTGTAGAGTGATTGGACTTAATCCATGAAATTGTGCTAGCTAAATAAAATAATGCAAAGTAGCACTATTAAACCATGGAAAACAAAGAATTTTTACAATTTAGTACTATTTAGATTTTGTCCTTTTTCATGGGTTAAGGTAATTCCGTAGTTTTGCAGTGCGCATCTCTACTGCGCATAGCATAGTTCAGCCTATTTTGATTTGTTTGATTGTAAAAGATATATATTTGACTTAAAATGATGCAAGCTTTAGTCTTATGAAGTTTTGAACAGTAGACATGCTCTAAGAGGCGCTTTAGTGGTTACTCGCCTCAGTCCTCTTCGGTCACAGGCTGTTTACGACGTCAGTTTCACACTTTAGCGCGTTGTTGCGCGGAAACGAGCACGGGCACCTATTCTTTTTATTTTTGCAAATCAATGGTAATAAGGTTCTCTATCACATATATAATTATAGTCAAGATTCCATTTCCAGTTTTTTAGATATTTTATAAAACGTGCGGTTGGAAGGTGCTTTCACGCTGCCTCACGGGCACGTACTATCAACCAATTTTACCTTCTTTCTTGTAGCAAATGCATTTTTACAGTAATTTATTGCATCATAATACTAGGCTATTGCCCAAAGAGAGAAAATGACTCATATTAGTCAGCTAGCACTGCTCAGATTTAAGAAATTAATTATTTTTGACACGATTTTGATCTTCGAATCTTGAGCCCTCAAGACACAAAAGATGGTGTACTTTAAAGCAATCTAGCGCAAAAACGGCTACGGTGACCCCCATTTTTTATTTCATTTTTGGGATAAGCAACTCAAAAATTATCACTGTGTGAAGTTGTATGAGAATTCCATTTCTAGTTTTATTTCTACGGAATTACCTTAAGTGCGATCACCCTGACTAGTTTTTATACTCTTTATAGGTAAAACAGAGCTTGCCAAACAGATAGCTCATTATATCCACAAAGATAACAGAAAGGTGAGAATTCAACAGCTACCTTAGTAGTCATACTTTTATATTGGAAGCATGCATCCCCAAGATTCCTTCTTTCCTTTTTTTTCAATCTGTACGTTTCCACTCCTATTGACACTTCCCCTTCTCCCATTGGTAATCTACAACAATATTTATGAATAGTGTTGTACATTGAATTGCCACATTTTCTGTATACCAGACTCAGTTGATGTAACTCAAATTGACAAATTAGTGAGACCAGAACAAACCTAAAATCCAATAATTTAGCTTGGCACCCTCTACACTTACAGTGTATTCTGAACAAAAATGGCCATTATCAAAATCTTCTCTCCTCCCCTATCCAATATTACAAACTGAGTATACTACAGTATGTCCATAATATCCATCTAGGAAAGACACGATAATTTGTCTTCTTTGTTTTGTAAAGCATTCCTTTTATTCTGGTAGGGTTTTATTCGCCTTGACATGTCAGAGTACCAAGAAAAACATGAAGTGGCTAAACTGATAGGTGCACCCCCTGGATACATAGGCCATGATCAGGGGGGACAACTCACTAAGCAGCTCAAAGACTGTCCAAATGCTGTTGTTCTATTTGATGAGGTAACAAGATTGTACCACATACAGATTATGACAACTCTAAGTACATTATTTAATTTTGTAAAAAGGATTATCATACATTCAGTGATGTTTCTTAATAATAATAATAATGAACATTTATATAGCGCCTATCCAGAATCTGCTCTAAGCACTTTACAAAAACATATAACATGCATGGTAGACTGTGAGCAACTATGCTTGTGTACCATATTTATCCAGAGTATCTGCTCTACTAATAACTAGATATTTTTATATTAAGGTTGATAAGGCCCATCCAGATGTACTTACTGTTATGCTTCAGTTATTTGATGAGGTAGGTCTAAGTCTTGATTATTATGTATACATGTACAAGCAACGGAAGCAAAAGTGGAAGCAACATATGCACTGGTGATGATAATGGTTATGATGATGATGGTGATGATGATGATGATGATGATGATGATGATGATGATGATGGTGATGGTGATAGTGGTGCTGGTGGTGGTGATAATGACAGACAGTGCCAATAATGTTAATGAATACGTATGATTGAATACGTTGAGGTTGTAAATGTATTTATTATCATATTCAAAGGGAAGGCTAACAGATGGTAAAGGAAAGACAATTGAATGCAAAGATGCTATTTTCGTGATGACATCTAACTTAGCCAGCAATGAAATAGCTAACCATGCCCTGGAACTGAGACGAGAGGCACAAGAAGCAGCAGCTATGAGGAAAGATGGTCAGTGAAGACATACTGCTATCATCAATACTGATTTATAATGAATTTACAATATGATATTCAACCTGGCTTTCACTGTGTCAGTGGTATGTCATTACTTTCGAATTGGTCTGTCAAGGTGGTTTTTAGGATGGCATGTCGTGACGTTCATGCATCCATTTTTGTAGTGATTTTTTAGCCCGTGGGGAACGAGACTCGGGGGTTTTCAAGAGTTTCCTGATCACCGCGTAAGCCAGTTCTAGTCGCAGAGTTGTGGTACCTGTTTTTCTTGCAAATATTTAGACCCAGGGTTTTGTTTTTCAAACTTGCGATCACCCCGTAAGTCAGTTCTAGTAGTTCTGTATTTGTTCATACATTGATCATATGGTAGTTCCAGTGGAGTGGAAGTGTCTTCACCTGCTTTGAGTACGAGTTCGTTGTTCAAGTGGGCGATGACCAGTTCCCAACTTCGCCATACAAACTTGAAATTACCCTCCCTGTTAGTACGTTGAAAACTGATTTAGAAAATTTTATGTATTTAAATGGCTTTTTCAGAAAGCGAAATCACAGAACAAGTAACGATATCACGAAAGTTTAAAGAAAAAGTTGTTCAACCTATTTTAAAGGTACAAGTTTTTTCAGTGTTTATATAGCTTGTAAATTGTATGTACAGACTCGTAGCCAGCTTAGAGGCAACCAAGGGAGTTATCTCAGTAATTTTTTTTCTTTTCCAGCTCATTTATCTGCCCTTCACGTTCGCATTCTAGTTCCATCATCGAGCTTAGTGGGTTATCATTTCATTTTCTATAGCTATTACCTAAATTCTGCCTTGGAAAAAGTTTGCTCTGGCCTTATGTGCAATCTGATGTAATCATGAACGTCATCAAGAAGGGAAGGAATTAAGAGTGGGAAATAGGAAAGAAAAAAACAGGATGAATAATATAGAGAAAAGGAAGGAAGGTCGGACAGATGGGCACCCACCCTACCCTAAACAAAATGCAAACTTTTATGGAGCTACTCTCTAGGATTCAAATGACTGTATTGTTTCTGCATTGCAGTACCATTTTAAAAGAGACGAGTTTCTTGGCCGAATCAACGAGATGGTTTACTTCTTGCCTTTCTCTCGTTCTGAGCTTCTTCAGCTAGTTTCACGAGAACTAAATCACTGGTCAAAGATGGTAAGGCAGACTGACGAGTGTCTGTAGTTTTAAAGCTCTGTACACACTAAAAAAATTGAAACAGGGCATATCAATAGTCTGGAGAATCTTCTTCTTCTTGCAATTGTGTACCAGCAGTTAATTCGCGAAACAAAGATTGTTTCAGGACGTTTTTGTCTATGCGACATGCTTCGAAGCTTTGTTCCCTGGTGGGTACCGATCCTGGAGTATGTCCCTGCCTAAATCCCTCATGTGTATAAACCTTCACCAGTTCATGTGTTTTGACGTCACACGCAAAGCGATGGTCATATTGGGAATACTTGGAATACTTCAGTTCGTGATCCTGCGATAACAACCCGTGGAGACTCCCATATATTTTGGTTGAGAATGACCATCGGCGGGAATTTATATTTTTATCCCTAAAAGGTACCAAAATTGATATGACTCAAGCTATTTTTACCCTAAAAAGTACCAATAAAAAAAAAAAAATACATACATGATTGAGAGACTCCCTCAACAGGGCTTTTCAGCTCAATTTACAAATCCTAACTAATTAAATCATTTAAATCAAACATAAATGGATTAAGAATCCCAACTGGGAAGGAGGCAAACCAGTTGGCTATATTACAAGCATGGCCGAGAAACTGAATCTGAACTAATCGAAATCGGAACAAATTCAGTCTCAGCTAGTGGCCAGAGCGGGAATCGAACCTAGGACCGCCAGATTGCGAGACGAACGCTCTCACCACTCGGCCATGCTGCCTCCTTCAAAAAGCATGCAAAATCTCAATCGGGCACCGATTTCCGTAAAAGTACCAGCGTCTGACTGTAAGTACCCTAAAAGGTACCAAATCCAGTGATTTTGACCCCTCCTAAATATATTGGAATTCCCCGGAATGATTATGATGATACCTAAGAGTGTTGATGATGATGATGACAATATGGTACTATTGATGCTGTTTTATTAGATTGATCATAATGAATCTGGTCTTGTTGCAGGCTGTAGATCGTCACGATATGCATATCACATGGGACAGAGAAGTCATCGATATTTTAGCTGACGGTTATGATGTCTACTATGGTGCACGCTCTATCAAATATGAAGTAATGACAAACATCCATTACTGACATTGATTAAATAATATGCTTGTCTTAGTTAACCACAATGGTATTGACCAAGCACTGTTTTTCTTGGTTGGGATTCCTGTTCTGAAACTTTTTGCCCAAAACTTGGGGACACTTTCCAACCTCGTTCCCAGGGCCCTATCCCTTCGGTTTTGTTGTTGTTTTGGTTGTTGTTTGTTGTTGTTTTGTTTTTTTTCACCCCGCCCCAAAATGAAGGGAAAGGGCCCTGGGAACGAGATTGGACACTGGCAGAATGTTACTGGACTGGTAGGGGAGGGGTGAGGTAGGAGAGTTTTTAAGTTTGTATGTTCAGGGTGGTAAATTGTTTCACTGTAATTTTATTCCCTTTTTTCCTACTTTTAGGTAGAACGACGTGTTATCAATCAACTAGCAGCGGCCCATGAGCGAGGGCTTATAAACCATGGTAGTTCGATTCACGTTACTGTAGACTACAACCCTAAGACCTCCGCCCTCAAGGAGGGGCATAAAGATTCAACAAACCTAGTAATGGATTCACCAGCTATCAAACTACAACTTATTAAGGAGGGTAGCAAGAAGGTTGATATTCAGGTTGAGAATATCTTGACGCAAGGAGATCAAGGATTTCTTTTCTAATTCAAAGATCGCCTCGGGTACATGATAGAAGGATTTGTTCCACAGGCAACCCAATTAAAAAGTCAAGCCTCTCTTCAAAAATGTCAATACTAAAAGGTGGAATGTAGAGAGGTTGTGGATGACTTCAGGGAGGATCCCAGGAGCCCATAAAATTTCTTTTCCTCACAAGAAATGAAATATTCTTAAATATTTAAAAGGTTGACTGACGGAATTGAATTCATTCCGCCAATTAGCTAGAGTTTCGGGGTATGATATCCTTTTTTCGGTGAAGTCTGTCATCTATCAATTCGGTTGTCAATGAATCGTGGAGACGCCTCCATGGAAAATCAACTGCGAATTTCTCTTCGTTCCTCTGGCTACAAACCATTTCATAAGGAATATGAGAACATTTGAAGTTTTAACTTCAAAATTAATATTGCATGCGGTGTACATAGTTGAGGATATTTCTGGTATACCTTGTCCTTTAGCATAGATTAGAGGATCACCTGCTCTGATCATGACTGAGAACGACGCAAAAATGTAAAAGGCTTGTTTATTGTGTAAGTAAGGTGGACGGTGATTCTATATTGTAGCTGATAAAAAAGTTTGTGAATAGCATTTGATCCCAGGGAAGGGGCACGGGTATTTGATTATGACTACAAACTCGAATTCACAAGTGTACGTGATACCATATAGGATATCAAACAAGTTGATGGGAAAATAAACAGAAATTTAAATAATTATGATAGCTGTTTTCTTAGTCCTGTTTAGTTAACGATTGTAGTTAAAGTGCCTATAAACCCTAGCCAAAATGTATATTTTTTAAAAGTTGAGTATCTTGGGGAAATATAATTAAAGCGACATCAAAGACATAAGGTTTTTTCCAGTGTATCCGTCTGTTCAAAGCTGTCGCTCCATACAAAAATCCGCATTCTTTGGAAGGCTGGGACGAATTTGGTTAATAATAAACTCATTTGGTTGATAATAAACTTTGACATTGTGACATAATGTAAGGCACATTGTGACGTAATGTCAGGAATCACGGCATTTACACTCAAAGAAAGAGCTGAAAATAGCTATATCAAAGTAGTAGAATTTGTAGCAGAAGTTAAATATAGTGTATACCAATAACCAATATACAAAGATATTAAGAGCTTGTAGCGTCTAAATCAAACTTTATTCCTGGGTCTCAGTCTCCCAGGGTTCTCACAAATTTTTCCACAGGATGCCCAAAATGTGCTTTTTCTCCAACTTTGCAGCTCTTTTTCCCGGTCAACAGAAATTGAAAGACCCACTTTTCAAAATATTTTTGTTTCAGAGGCCAAGTTCTTTTGAGAGAAATTATTTCTGGCTAGACTTTATAGGCACTTTAAAGGTGCGGTAATACGAGCAACAAAATTGTGCAACTTGGTCGCGCAACGTTGCAAGTTGTAGAGCGATGGTGCTCGTGCGGCTACTTGTTGCAAAAAGTAGAAAGTGGTTCTATTTTGTGCACTAAAATGTCGCAGCCAGCAACATCGATTTTTGTTGCGTGACAAGTTGCGCGCGGGGCGGTAATACGAGTAACATTGCTCAACAACTTGCAAAGCAGCAATGTTGCGCGACAAGTTGCATGATTTTGTAGCTCGTATTACCGCACCTTAAATCGTGAAAAAGTTGACCGAGTACATTCAATATAAGCATGAAACAGCCCAAAATGATTCAGTAGCGTAGCGGCCCGAGGGGATTGGGAAGCGGGAGCGCTTGAAAATGTGAATATCTTGCGCTCAATCTAAAATGGACGATCTCAAGATAAATACATTCTCAATAAGTTATGAACGAGATAATCCTCAAAACATTCAAGGTATCGACATATAAGATGAAGATTTTTGACGAGCTCTCGAAAGGTCATTTTATTTAGTCTTTCTAGTGATACTGAGCGACGCCAAGAGAGCATAAATACTCTCTTGGCGACGCCTAATTGTTTTTGCGATTTACTCAGTGAAACGTACAAAATTTCTTATTGATGCGAAGATATATGATTTACCTGATGCAAGTGCAAAATGCTATTGAGTTTTCTGGATCTTATCAAAGGCGCTTAGTATATTTAAGTTTCAGTGATTTCAATATTTCTTGTTTAGCGTTGCTATGGCAACGCGTACCCCCAATGAAACGCACATACTGAACTTCAGACAAAGGGTATCGTTGATGAGAGCCTCTGGTCGATCGATCAAGAGAAAGTTATTGTAAAGACCGTTCAAAAAATCTTTGTGTGACTGTCAAAAAACTGTAGGCAAACACCTCGATGTCCGAAACCGCACGCGGTCCGCTTGCTCACCATTTGTACAATCTTCTTTTCATTTTAATGCGTTTTTTCTTTCTTTCCACAGTTAAAAATGAGACCATAGAATGTGACTCGAAAACACTTGCAATGATCTGGGGCGTTTTTGTCATTATTTGGGGTTGTTTTGGTGATAGAAAATATTGATTGTAAATTTTGCCTTAACTGGCATTGTAACTATATTGGCTTTATTCTTGGCAGTTTTTTATTGGTCAGTGTGGACATCATATCCACCAATTAAATTAAAGCTAAGGCTTTACGTCCGCACTAATCCAGATAAATTTACATAAAAACGCGTGCGCACCTTTTATTGCTAAGGGATGCATTGGCTAAAACGGTTTTGTTGGTCTGAAGTGCAAAAACGGAGAAAAACGCGACGCGTTTTCAAATTTGTCTGTATTTACGAGGCGCGACGTAACCTTATACTCCACTGTCAGTGGTAATTGAATAGTGGGCATGGTTTGAAGGAATAATTTGGATTTCATTTGTAATCATTTGCGGCTATCATTTGGGGCCGTATTTTCAGTTTAACAAATTGAAGATGGTTTTGAGTTGTGTCTTCTTATTGACACACTCTTGACGTCATAAAATGTTCAAAACTCAAGTGGAATCACGAGCGCAGCGAGTGCTTTCACTGCAAAGTTTTGAACATTTTATGGCGTCAAGAGTGTCAATAAGAAGACAGACAACTCAAAACCATCTTCAATTCGTTTTTTACAACAATTATTTGAGATAAAAGTTAAAAAATCCTTTTCAAACGGGGCAACAGAACGAGCGCGCGCGCTGAAACGCGTCAGCAGTGTGTCTGTCCTCTTATTGACACACTCCAAATCAACCAATCAGATCGCAAGATCAGTATCAAGTGTTGTAAAAAAAACGCTCTTATCTCGCCTTCTCGTCTGATCATGCGCGCGTCTCGAAGCACGAGGGAAATTTAGAGGGTAGAACGCTGGCTGACGTAGACGTCATATCACATCTCACCGTATTTTCTCCATTCAAAGCTCATCGACAAATGAGTTTGGGGTTAGGTGCCAGGATGAGAAGGCCACGCCCATACAGGAAGGTAAACATGGCAACCGGGCCACAGCTCACCACCAGCACCTGTCACACTGAAAAACAGTGGAAAGTATACCTACCTGAAAGAAACGTAGCAACGTAGAGGTAAATATAAGAGGGTGGGGAAAAACTTGCTTGCCTCGCTGGTTGAGGACAGCACTGCCAAAGCTGCCAGTAAGCAAGCCCCTGAGAATACCGTATAGGTTCCCCCCAAGCCTAAATTTCATTCAGCAACATTAAACGTACCTGGGTGTATGCATATTGTTAGCCGACTGACGGACTTGGGATTTAGTTTGAGCCGCAGCTCATTTCAGGCCTGTGAATGCACGATGTTTCGGTAAAACTGACTTTCACTATCATATATACAACCGATGATGAAAATTTTGAACACGTTCAAAAATGAATAATTAGCGATAATCTGACGATATTTGATGATAGAGCGAATTTACTTCATCCGTTAAATACGCATTTTACATTTGACTAAAATCTTGCAATCTGATTGGTCGAGAGCCATTGTTAATAAGAGTACTGACAATAGCTCACGCCAACATGTCACGCTCGTCCTTACAGAAAAAAGTTTGGGACAGTTTGTCAAACAGATTTGGACGGAAAGGATCTAATGTTGTAAAAAACTCTCGCTGCGCTCGTGGTTCCACTTTAGTTTTGAACATTTTTTGACGTCATCCATGATTAATAAGAGTACTGACAATGGAAAACTATCTTCAATTTGTTAAATAGTTATAAAGAAATGACAGAAATGCATATTACCCTAATATCTATTTCATGGCGTGAAGCAAAATTGTTCTCATAGTTTTTGGTCAAACAGGAGCGCGTTTTTATGACCAGCTCTCATTACTATCATGCATGTACCGCAACATTTAACTCTCAAGGCATTTTTAGACATTTTTGACGTGAAACATGATTTTAATGTTTTTGCATGTTTGCATAACGCACACTATACTTCTAAGGCCTGGACACACAGTGCAACGTTTCCTTTGATTTTTCCTTTTTGCAGGGTAGAATTGAGTTCAACTTGGACCTTTTTCTTCAACGTTGCGCCCATATGAAAGAGATGGACACGTACACGGCGCAATTGTGTGTGCGCAACTTTGCAAGAACAGTTGCACCGTGTGTTTGAGCCTTTTTAGAGCAAATAAATAAAAGCATGTACTAAAAACATTCGTTTCATTGCTAATGACTAGTTAGCCTGTGAAATATATATTAGTCCTAAAGCTGTTATTACATTTTTAATTACAAGCCTTTGGTAACCTACTATCCATTGCAACACACATTATATAGAAGAACCAGTTATTAAAATATTTTAAGAATTAGATGAACTAAAACTACATTTTCTAGCTACTCTTTGAAGACCAATTGTAAAAATCGTGTCACATCTTCTCCTTCCGTCTTTTGGCCCTTCTCAGTCCTGGCTGTATTCTAACTATATCTAACGTTGTAAAGACAAATCTTAAATTGTACTAAAATGTATATAGCTATTAAAAAGCTCCGAGTCCGAGACTCCCATCTAACTTGCAGTCGATTTAGTTAGGCTACTGGCATGCCTGTCGCATTCGCGTTTGGCATATTTGATTGTGTACTTGTCACTTTTTGGCTAACTAATAAATTTATACAAGATAGAAGTTCTACCTTTCCATATTTTACAAATCAATTTCAACCTAAATAACCTTTTCATGTAAACCACACTGTGAAAAACACTCTCTCAAAAACACACTCTACAATTCTGAAAATAGATATTGATTTTACACTACTCCTTGTTCAATCATGGATTGAGCCACTTTTATGAAGCCCCCGACATTAGCCCCTTTAACGTAGTCAACGTAGCTACCATCCTTTGAGGTGCCAGACTTGACACAAGTGCTGTGGATGTTTTCCATGATGTCATGTAAATGCTCGTCAACATCTTCCCTTGTCCAAGCTCTTCGTTCACTGTTCTGACTCATTTCCAAGCCCGATACTGCTACACCCCCTGCGTTTGATGCTTTCCCTGGTCCATATAGGATCTTGGCTTTTTGAAAGACTTCTATTGCTTTTGGCTCTGTAGGCATGTTAGCTCCTTCTGCTACACATGTGCAGCCATTGTCAACAAGAGTGTGTGCATCTTCTTCATTTACTTCATTCTGTGTTGCACAAGGAAGTGCAACATCACACTTTATAAACCACGGCCTCTTGCCTTCGTAGAACTTTACACCATATTTCAAGGCATACTCTCTGATTCTACCTCGTTTAACATTCTTTAAGTAAATCACATAAGCTAGTTTTTCTTTTGTGATTCCATCAGGGTCATAGATGGTTCCTGAGGAGTCAGTCAGGCTAACAACTTTACCACCCATTTGAGTGACTTTCTCAGTTGCAAACTGTGCAACATTGCCAGACCCTGATACAGTGACCACCTTGCCCTTCAAGCTTTCACCTTTGGTAGCTAGCATCTCAGCTGTGAAGTAAACCAGCCCATAACCAGTGGCTTCAGGTCTAAGCAGACTTCCTCCCCAACCAAACGACTTGCCTGTCAAAACACCTGTAAATTCATTACGGATCCTTTTGTATTGACCAAACATGTAGCCAATTTCTCTGCTTCCAACACCAATATCACCAGCAGGTACATCTGTGTTGGGTCCTATATGGCGCTGTAATTCTGTCATAAATGACTGACAGAAGTTCATGACTTCATTGTCTGACTTTCCTTTGGGATCAAAGTCAGAACCTCCTTTGCCGCCCCCTAGAGGGAGAGTAGTGAGGCTGTTTTTGAACACTTGTTCAAATCCCAAGAACTTCAATATGCTAAGATTGACTGTTGGATGGAAACGCAACCCACCCTTGTAAGGACCAATGGAGGAGTTAAACTCAACTCGGTAACCTTTATTGACATTTATTTCACCACTATCACCCCTCCATGGCACTCGAAAGATCACTACTCTTTCAGGTTCAACAATGCGCTCCAGAATGTTATGTTGGTTGTAATAAGGGTTCTCGGACAAGAAGTCCCATATTGATGTCACTACCTCATGTACTGCTTGGTGAAACTCTGGTTCTCCGGGGTTCTTCTTCTCTACATAATGCATAAACTCATCTACACTTTGATATTTTGGACCATTTGTCTGTGAAAAAGAGATATACAGGATTACAGATCACAGAAATTTTGGGATCAAGATCGAATCAGCATCTTCACTTTGGAATTGGCAATGAATAATAGTATTGACTTTGTGGAATCTCAGTGGCTAATTATGATTACATTATGATTCAGGCATGTCCGTGGAGCGTTGAAGCCATTTTGGGGTTTGAAATTTTCAAAATCTGAGTATGTATTGCTATCTACTTAAGGCACTGTTACACTGTGCAATTTTCTCAGCAACTTAATTGTCTCACAACGGCGTTGTGAAACAAGTTGCTGGAGGATTGCACAGTGTAACAGAGGTTGTCCCGCAATTTTTTTGTTGCGCGTAGCGTTGCATGTAGTAGAACTCAAGTCTACTTTTTGCACCGCATTGCAGCAACTTGCAATGCCATTGCAGTGTATCACCCCTCCAGCAACTTTCCTCA
This sequence comes from Telmatactis stephensoni, assembly GCA_029948255.1. Classification (NCBI taxonomy): domain Eukaryota; kingdom Metazoa; phylum Cnidaria; class Anthozoa; order Actiniaria; family Isophelliidae; genus Telmatactis; species Telmatactis stephensoni. The sequence continues at coordinate 618,417 of JALIZF010001777.1, forward strand.
CAATTTTTGAGGCACGTTTTCTACGAGCACATGCGCAATTTCTCATTTCGCTCTGAGGAGCCTTCTTGAATCTTCCTCCCAGCTTGCCTTGGCAAAAATTATTGCAAGTTGCTGGAGAAAATTGCACAGTATAACAGCGCCATAATTTTCTCTGCAACTTGTTTCGCAACGCTGTTGCGAGACAAGTTGCTGAGAAAATTGCAGTGTAACAGCACCTTTACAATCTTATATATGACTTTCACTATAAGGAAAAACCTATGAGGCATTTTGTTCACAGGTGTTTATGAGCAGACAGCCTTTTTGGAGTTGGTTTTTGGAACATGATTTGGTCTTTTTAGGGATTCACCACCCCCTGGCCTATCACCTTGACACCCAAGCACCCCCTCCCCCTCCCTGGGAATAGGGATCAAGAATTTTGTAAATATTAGGATCAGAGACCAGGTATTTCAGTTGGGATCAGTAATATTTTATGGGATCACAGATCAAAAAGATTGGGAACCACTGGTCAGTCTGAGGAGATAACAAAAATAGTGCATTTGAAATCCTTAGTATTTTTTAACAAATTTCAGGAGATTTATGCTCTGAAAATCCAAAAGCAAGAGTCTTACTTCCAACCTGGTTTTAAGTGATACTTTTTTCATAATTTACATATTTTTATGTATGCCTCAGTTTGAAAATCATTGTCTGAAGCCTCTAGAGTGTAAATGTAATATTACATTTACACTCCAGAGGCTTCAAACAATACACTTACACCCAGAGGCTTCAAACATATACATTTACACTCCAGAGGCTTCAAACAATGATTTTCAAACTGAGGCACTCATACCACTTAATTCTAATTTTTTTGTATATGTTAATGTGTTTTTTGTTTGTTTGTTTGTTTTTCTTCTTATAATTACAGTTGAGGGCATTCTGGATCTAATTCCTAGTTTATAATCTACTTTTACAATGTTGTAGCACTAACTTAATCAATGCTTTGGGGGTTTGAAATAACTTTTGGGTTATATGTATACAACATGAATAGTCCTCTCATATAATAAAACATGCAAATAAAATAATTAAGATATTTATGTTTTATAGAGCTGATGGAGAATTTTTAAAATGGTTTATTTGTGAGTAAATTTTAGCTGCTATCAGTGCAATTAAAAATAAACAAAAATAAAGATACTGCTGTCTCAATTCAAACAAGGCTCTTGAATAGGGTATTAATTAATAATGTGGTGGTAAAATCTTACCTGTTAATTAACTGGCTATTGGTGGAATATTTACTTGTATTACTATCTAAAACCTATATTCAAATTATATTATTTATGAAAGGTGAACATGGGACAACTTTGTTCGAAAACCTAAGTTCCTGTGCAAAATTCAACAGGTCTATTTATAACTTTTTAATTGATAGCAGAAAAATCTCAAAAACCTATTGTTTTGATAAATGCATAAACAATGGATAACAGTTTCTGTTCTACAAGTTTGGATCAGATTTTGAGCAAAACAAGATGTAAAGTGAGTGGGACATTTCCCATTCTTTTCCTTTCCCCCTCCTTTTCTAGCTTAGAAAATGTACATACATTGCATATATTTCACTTGTCTGATGCCAAATAATTATAAACACGGTGGATAACAGTTTTTGGCTGTAATACTTCCGCGTCCCTATCGTGATTGCGAATTTTAGACATCTTTAGCACCATTTTTCAATAAATATTGTCTAGAAATACTATAACTATCATATCGGCAATACATCGACATCCCGGCCATTAAGATTTGCTACAAGAGACCATAATGTTCTCTTGGTTTGCTATTATTATCATGGTGCCAATTTAACTGATTTATTTATATCTCTTGATATCGAGTTTGAACCAGGGAATCCTGTCCTTGGAGATAAACTCTCTGGCTCTTTCGAATGCCACGCGATCAAGCTTAATTGAGAACCTTTTAGACCTTTTAAAAAATCCGGCCGGTTAATCTGAGCCAATCGAACGTCGACGCATATTATTGCATCACCAAGTCGAACTGTATAGAGGTGACTAAACATATAACCATAAAAGTGTTCCAGTTCAGTCACGCGACATAAAGTTTGGAAAAGATAAAAAACGAAAATAAATGAGTAGATTGTAGCATTATATAATTTGGGATATAAACATATGAATATCGCAGTGACGCCGAACTTGGCTTTGAAGGATCAACAGGCTTTAAAATGGCTTTCAGGTACAATAAATACCCGGATTTCCAGCAATGCAGTTTTGTACAATGTACTTAAAAATGTAATAGTCTAGATCTGTTCAAGTGGAAACTAAATCTCTTGACCATAGCTTTGATGGATCTATGATCAGCAGAAAGCTGTTTAACGTTTGTTTAGGCCTAAAAGTTGAGTAGGACGGCCGATGAGCCCGATTCGTGGAAGTCGACAAAGCACCGAGTTTGTTTAAAAAAAATGTATATTCCTCCACGCTATCAACGTGTCAAAGCAACCCTTACATAATCCCTCTGTCCAAACCGCTGTAAAGGAAAGAACTTCTACGAGCAAAACAACCTTTACAATGTTGCATTTCCGTACCTTTTCCAACTTGGTCGCCGGCTGAGCTGAAGTTGGTGTTGTCGACGAAACACAACGAACTGCGACACGGCTCAAGCCAAAAGTTCTACGACTCACAGCTCGTAACATTTTTTTGTTAGCAAATAAAGGAATAACTTGATTACAACCTTGTTTTTAAGGGCTTTTGAGTAGAACTTGTCGACTAGAAAAATGTCGTATCGCTCTCTGCAGTAATCGAAGGCGGATGGAAGGAGTTGTCTTGATACAGGTTCGTGATTGGATAGCACGACACACATCATCAAAACGTCACAATAACGATGTCGCGTTTGTGTTCGCACGCATGGTATGGACTTGAAGCGTGTGATTGGTCACGAGCAAATTATTTTTTCACGATCTTTATAATCTACTCAAAAGAAATTCAGTTCATTTTGAAAAGTCTATTGGCAAAAAATGAGTATGAAAACTCCATTACTTTCAGTGACCTTTTGGCTTTTTCATGACTAATTTTCTATTTTCCATGAGAAAGAAAGAAAGAAAGAAAGAAAGAAAGAAAGAAAGAAAGAAAGAAAGAAAGAAAGAAAGAAAGAAAGAAAGAAAGAAAGAAAGAAAGAAAGAAAGAAAGAAAGAAAGAAAGAAAGAAAGAAAGAAAGAAAGAAAGAAAGAAAGAAAGAAAGAAAGAAAGAAAGAAAGAAAGAAAGAAAGAAAGAAAGAAAGAAAGAAAGAAAGAAAGAAAGAAAGAAAGAAAGAAAGAAAGAAAGAAAGAAAGAAAGAAAGAAAGAAAGAAAGAAAGAAAGAAAGAAAGAAAGAAAGAAAGAAAGAAAGAAAGAAAGAAAGAAAGAAAGAAAGAAAGAAAGAAAGAAAGAAAGAAAGAAAGAAAGAAAGAAAGAAAGAAAGAAAGAAAGAAAGAAAGAAAGAAAGAAAGAAAGAAAGAAAGAAAGAAAGAAAGAAAGAAAGAAAGAAAGAAAGAAAGAAAGAAAGAAAGAAAGAAAGAAAGAAAGAAAGAAAGAAAGAAAGAAAGAAAGGAAGGAAGGAAGGAAGGAAGGAAGGAAGGAAGGAAGGAAGGAAGGAAGGAAGGAAGGAAAAAAAAAAAGACAATGGAATCATTCCGAGACATCACCCTAGGAAGTCTAAGAAGTCTGAAAAGTTATGCAACATCTTTATTGAGTATGTAGACAAAACAAAGTCATTCCAGATATATACAAAAAGGCCTGTAGGGAGAAATGAGTGAACTTAGAAGTGATACCTGATTGCACACATCTTTTTATTCCATTAAAATGTACAATCTTTACACTATTTGTGCTTGAAAAAATTCAATCCAAATCTAAAAATCCTCATAACTAGTAAGCTTCTAAATACATGAAAACCAAATCTTCAAAAATTTGCGACTTAGTCACCTCATTTTACAATGCACAATGTGAGGTAGATATTTGCAAATTAGCAAACATTCTCACTGGTTAAGATATGAATATTTATTTGAAGCCATGAGGGTTGAAAATTTACTAAGAATTTGATGAAGGAGTCAATTAACAGGAATGAATAACTGAATGTAAAATTTGGTGTAAAACTTGCTATTCATCTTTGCATAATTAAAAGTTTGAAGTTAACAAAAATCTTTCCTTTAGCAACCACTGACTACAGTGTATCATCATAGCTGATTACTCTGCTGATTACAATTATTATTATTATTAATTCAAGTATATTAACACAATTAACTAATGGAGGACCTGCAAGAACTATCAGGACTCACTCCCATGACTCAAACAAAGATGGATATCAGCTGGTACTGGATCATTATTTGACCACAGCCAGCCACAAATATGTAAATCACCCCCAAAACCACATTGTCTTCAAAAGTAATTGCTGGTACGCTGCACCAGTACCGCTGAAGATATTGGTTATCTGTTTCCCTCCAAAGTACTTGTCAATATCTTTGCTTTCGCCTATGCTTTTCTTTTCCTGAGACACTAGACATTTCGTCATCATCTTCTTGAAGTTCAGTTCCTATTCCAGCCTCTGTTATTAGCTGTATTAATATCTGAGGAGTGTCACCTATGTAACAATACATGTTAAGATTTATTAGGGTTGACCAGTGCACCCTGTATCTGCTCCCTTCCACTAGTATTTAATGCATATTCTAAACTATTACATGGACATATAAAGAGGGATGCTATGCAGGCTGCTGAAGATGTCACTGATACTTTTTGCTACTTTTGTATTACTTCTCTACATATATAGGTCCTCCTCATCAGGTTGAGCAATTGAAAATGAGATTAATTATGGTTTCTGGAAAAAGTTCTAATAGCAAACATTGCCACAAGTACTATTTCTGGGAGTAAGAATGGAGTTACGACACAATAATACCCTTGAGTTCCCAAGGATGAGCTAGATATAGCATATTAATAATAATTAATGCTCAAAATACTGGACAATATACTTACATGCTGTTGATATAGATGCAGTATTTTTTCCTAATACTTTTCCATATTTTTCTTGGATAGATATACTGAGAAAGAAAATCAGCATTAATATAAATTATACTCTGTGAAAAACACAACAGAATCTTTTACATCCACTTTGTAAAGCCTTTGAAATATTTGAAGAAGAGATGTTTCCAAATTTTTATTTCCATTTAATTCTGTAATAAGAAAATTTAAGAATGAAAATATCATATTATGTTTACTTTGCCTCTTTATCCTTTATAATTTTTTTCACCAATCTTTTGGGCAAAGCTCCCATCAGGGTGTACAAGATGCTATGTTATCATCATACTTCTAAAGGCTTCAGAGTAGTATGTGAGTAGCCAATTTTTTTGTTGAACTGATCTTATTCATTTGACACGAGTTTCATTTGTTGTGTTTGTTGTTTGTTTGTATTTTTAATGCTGTTTTGTCAAAACTGACTCAAATATCCATAGCTTTCTCAGGGTTCCCAGCCATTCTGAAATATTAAATTCCCTGACTTTTCACTGACTTTTCCCTGACTAAAACTCAGTTTTTCCTGACTATTTTGCACAAGACAAACACAACAATTCATATTAAGTTACTTCCAATATGGCTGCCTTTAAGTTGTATCCAGGCCATTTTTTATCATAATACAACTATTCCACAGAAGACAAAAAAATAGAAAATGTTGGTGTAACTAACATGACCAGTAAGTGTTTGTTAAATGCTCCAAATAATTTATTCTCTCTTTGAAAGTTTTTCTTTACTTAAAATAGCATCTACAAGAAATATTTTTTAGTTACTTGTACAAAATTCCCTGACATTTCCCTCTCAAGGTAGTTAAGGCCTGGGTTTGACCTTGTTTGACCTTGGAAAGTTTTTGTTCTGCTATGTAAGATATAACAATGCAACTCTTATTTGACTTGGCACAATGTTAAATAATAACTAGTTGAGTGATCTTAACTTAGTACGTGTTTTGGATATAGGGTAGTCACGTGACCAATTACGACGAAATTTCGTTTTTCTTCAATCCGCAATTCAGTTTCACTTAAAAAACAGAAATAACACTTCTAATGCATAAACGAGATTTAATCCTAAATAGTTTTGTGTAGACATCTGGACTTTTGACAGTTGGCTGGGAGATATTAAGCAAAGTATTATTGTGAGTTTTGGTCACGTGACCTGTTTTGCTAAAAATCGCTTTAATGAAAATCGATAGTCATGTTCTCTAATCAAAATGGGATAGACTCACTAAAAAGAACTACGTTTAAAGCATTTGCGTTTTCTTTTCGCTAATACTCGAGTGCGGAAAATTTTTTAAACATTTTGTTACAATAAACGACCTATCTGGTCACGTGACAGCTGAAATCACGAACTTAGCACTCAAGGCTCATTGTTTTATGAATATCTAACGTTGTGACGAATATTATTTATTTCTGGTTTAAAATTCGTGCTACAGCACAAAAAACATATTTCGCCCAATTTAGCCACTGACCCAGGCCTTAACTACCTTGAGCTGACTTCAAGTGAAAATCTCAATTTCCCTGACCAAATATAGAATTCCCTGACTTTTCACTGACTTTTCCCTGACTGTGTTTTTCCCGGGGCTGACTTTTCCCTGACCCCTAGGAACCCTGTTTCTTTACAAAGTTGACAGCCAGCAAAGAGCTTTTGTGAGGACGTGACGTCAAAAAAGATTCTACAACATCAACTATAGAAGTCCCCCTTTGTATATGCTTCTGATAAAATTTTCTGGGTTTTGGAGGACCACTCGCCCCAGACTCTCTCTTTCTCAGATTCATCACGTAACTTACAACGATGGATTATTCGATGAAGTCCCTTTGAAGAGCTTTGATTGTACTATTGTCGATAATGCTGAAACTTTTAACAAGAAAATATCAGAGGTCAGATGAAATCAGAGCATATTTACAGCTTATGTCATACGTGCACGTGCAACAACTGAACGAGCTCACCTTTTCTCACATTTTTTGAACCCGATTTTCCAGCCTTTGCTGCGTTCCTCTGCAAGAAACCACTAGTTTTTAATTCGACGCAATGCCAGGAGTGTCCACAAGCTTTAAACCACTTACCAACAAGTTTGAAGAGGAAGAAATCCTAGAAAAACTACTGCCAAAACCTCGCGCGCTTCGTCCAAACATGGCGGACTATGACTCGACTGCGCTTGCGCAAATTGAAAACTAAGCTCGCAGTGTGACTTGGAACGTTCTCTTTGGCGAAAGTCATCATGGCTACCCAGATCAGTAAAAAGAAGAAGGTAAAACTACGGGATTTTGAAGACATTGAGATAATCATTTTTTAATAAAGCTTTGCAGAAGGAATCTCTGATATGTGTTCTTCATGATAAGATTGAAACAAGAACATGATGGTTCTTGTTTTGCTTGGATTTTAGTGGATTGTATTTACGATCGAGATCTCTTGGAGTACAACAAATCTCACTATCCTTCGAAGTTTTGTCTATTTTTATTGATATAGCTCCCTGATAACTTATCACTCCATACCTTAGTCATTTAAGTAACTTAAGTGTACTGTCTGATAAAATATGCATTTATTAAAACCAAATTAAGAAGGATTTTTCTGCATTGTAGTTCGTCGCTGACGGAATTTTTAAAGCTGAGCTAAATGAGTTTTTAACTCGTGAACTGGCTGAAGATGGCTATAGTGGGGTCGAGGTTCGTGTAACACCAATCAGGACAGAGATCATTATCTTGGCTACACGAACACAAAATGTTCTTGGCGAGAAGGGACGTAGGATTCGTGAACTGACATCTGTTGTTCAGAAACGTTTTGGCTTCAACGAGGGTACAGTTGAGGTACGATCACGTTGTTATTGTAGATAATTAATGATTATTATATTAAAACTAAAAGCGTGCAAGATAAAAATTACTAAATAATACTAAATTATGCACACTTTTAGTGTTTGTACTCTTATGATGATGATATGATTATGTGACGTGACAAATATATCATGTGATCAAAGGTGTTGTTAGATCATCACTGCAAACTTGATTTTTGGTTGACTTACCTCTATCTTTCCCTAAAGTACTTTTCATTTGACTCTGAAAATAGCAGACTTAAGATCTAACTACAAGAACAAGAATGAGTTACTATTGTAAGTTTTAAACTTGACCCTGAGCTCATCCTTAATACTGAATCATAGTCATCACCTATGTAGATTGAAACTTTACATTGTAAAAAATAGGAAATCAACTACGATTCAGTATTAAGAACATGCACAAGGCCAGTTTTATAACTCATTCTCATACTTGTAGTCAGAACTAAAGCTTGCTAATATCTGTACTATGATTGTGTCAATTGAGCTGTGCTATGTTGTGTGTCAGGGTTTTGATTAGTCAATATGAACATGTTATCCAATCAATATACTGAGACACAATACAGACTTTTCATAGTAATTTTAATGCTGGTCTGCTATAAGATTATTGACAATTCTGTCGGAATACAACTATTTCATGAATGACTGGAACAACTTGACCTAGTTCTGTATACTAGCTATCTGGTACTTGTTTGTGACTGTTCAGAAGACAGAAATATGAGGGTTATCAAAAAATTTAGAAGGACAATTTTGTAAACTAGATTGCAGTGGGGTTAGGACATCCTCATTAACAACAAAAAAATACACGTTCTGTGGAAGTAATAACATTACATGTCATGTCATTGCCATGATGTCTAGAAAAACAGTTGAAATTCCTACTTTTGATGTACTAGGCTACTTTTGCTGTGGTATGAAACATGCTCTTTTGCCAGATACAACCAAAATCACTCAACTGTTAGCACCGCCGATCGATCGATCAATCGTGTTTTGAATTTCAGTTGACTTATGTAACCATTTGGAACGCTCCAACTGGTACGTTTCATCAAAGAACAATAGCAGGAAGCAAAACGTCACCAGTTAGATCTCTCCAAATCGTCATGTGTGTAAACCAAAATTCAAAACACAATCGATTGATGGATCGGTGGTGCTAACAGTCCAGTGATTTCAGTAGTATATGCACCTTTTAACATACATATACCTGTTCAACTTCCCTGTTACTAAGGTATTACTCAAAGCATTGGCTCACTGTGAATCCTTGATAACGAGGACAAATCTTAAAGTGTGTAAAAATGTAGGGCTGAACTTTGTCTAGCAATTTAAAGAAATTATGAATCTCAAAGTTGCTAATTTTTTTAAAAAAATTTGTTTTGATAATTTAGAATAAAATGACATTGACTCTAAGTGATCCCTTCTCTCAACTAGACCATAAATCCTAAAATATCTATGGTCTGATTGTATGTTTTTGCCATTTTTTAGCTTTATGCTGAGAAGGTTGCCACCAGGGGTCTGTGTGCTATTGCACAATGTGAATCCCTCAGATACAAACTTATTGGTGGTCTAGCTGTACGAAGGTATGTTTTTGTGTCAACAGAAAAATAGGTAAATTGGTTATTGGTTTAAATTTTTCAGGGCATTGTTTCATATTCTTGATCCACTTCCTTTCGGTAGCCAACTTCTAAGATACACTTCAACTGCCACATGCAAAAGTTTTGAGATGAGGCTATGTGCATAAAGCTCAGTCATTCATAACAAGACAAAAGTTTTAGTATGTAGCCTTGTTCTAAATCCTTTGTATGTAGCAGGTGAAGCAATCTCAGAATGAGACTATTGGATACTTAACAACTAACCCAAATGCATAACTTTCCCACCATAAACCCCCTTAACCTAACAATTTAACAATCTTTGAAAAAAATTAAACAGGTGGAAAATTTCAATCCATAATTGATGCATTTTATTATTAAATGTTCTGATCTCTAATAATGAATCATTTATTTTGTCATTAGGGCATGCTATGGTGTTCTTCGATTTATTATGGAGAGTGGTGCCAAGGGATGTGAAGTTGTTGTGTCTGGAAAATTAAGAGGACAGCGTGCTAAGTCCATGAAATTTGTTGATGGGCTCATGATTCATGCTGGTGAACCCACCAAACATTATGTCGACACTGCTGTCAGACACGTATACCTCAGACAAGGTAATTGTTAAACTCAAACACTGATAATAGCTTGAGGATTGTATAGATAAAAGTATAAAAACAGCAATGATGTAAAAGTTGTGAACATACATTTGGAGGAGAGTGGAAGAGCGTCAGCTAGCAGCATTTTTCTCAAAGCATCTTCAAGATTGCATCCTTGAAGATTGTTCATCTATACTTTACATTGATTCAAAAGCTAATAAAATTTTCAAATGTTTCCAAGGTGTACTTGGTATTCAAGTCAAAATTATGTTGCCATGGGATCCCACTGGAAAAACTGGCCCCAAGAAGCCTCTTCCTGACCAAGTTAGCATTGTCGAACCCAAGGATGAGCCACTCCCAACACAACCCATGTCTGAGCACAAGGGGGGAAAGCCAGAGCAAGTGGCACCTAGTATGTAGCTTGCATGGTAAGTAGACTGTTACTCTACTATTGGATATTAGTTTTGTCTTTTACCTTTAAACATTAGTGTAGTATTTAAGTGTAATTCTCTTTCATGTGTATTGTCAGTTCGATTTAATTCTTGATGCCTTTATAATACCATGGCCTGGTTGTTCGAAAGGGCATTAACACTAATCCTGGGTTAAAATAATGGTTTTCTTTACATTTAATCCTGGGTTAATGCTAATCGTCTTTTGAACAGCCCGGCCCACAAGATTACTTGTATGTATCTATTGGTAATTTTACTTTCGATCTTACATTCAGTAAAATGAGTTGGTCTGTGCAATGCATGTAATTATCAAATCCAGCTGATAACAACCCATTATGATAATGGCATGTTAACAAACCATTTTCTTCACATTAATTTTTAACTGATATTTTTATTTTGTTATTTTAGGTGACAAATCAATTATGTGACCATCAAAAACGCCCAATGAAATATAAATAAAACTCATTAACATCAAAGTTGTGGTGGTTCCTTTTATGTCACACTTTCTAATGCCATGTTTTACTGTGGTACCACTGGCTCTCTTACTGCATCTCTACTCCAACTGCGCTCTAGTTCCTTAACCAATTAGATTATAAATTGAAAATAACATAATTCAAGTTTATAGTTTAACCTTGAACACAAAATATTAAGAGTTTCAAAACATGTTTCGAAAGTAAATTCTGCATTATCAGTGTCATAGAGTACAAAATCTAAAAGCAACATAAATAGTATGAAATGAAAAAAAACATTCAATGTGTTATTATTATAAATAATTCTAAATTATGCTAATTCTGTTTTTTTAAATGTTTTATTAGTGATATTTAGTATTAAAAAGCACAATACATTGCACGCTTTTAGTGTTGTACTCTGATAAGTGATTTGTATAAAATTACTTTGATAGTTGTTTAACTTATTTGGTTAACTTTTTTGTTTCAATCCACACTCAACCATGAGAGTACATTTCATATAATTTTTTAATTGATATGATAATTTTTAAATTTATCAGGGGTTTTTTTTCACAATTTTATGAAAATATATTGAGCTTCATACAAATAAACAAAGTAAATCTGTTTTGAGAAAGGAGATAGTAGAAAATACAAAAAGGGAGTTATGATGAACAGTTATTACTTGAAATGTAGAAAAAAAATTGAAAAAAATTCGTGACCCCGACGTGACTCGAACACGCAGCCTTCTGATCTGGAGTCAGACGCGCTACCATTGCGCCACGGAGTCCCAATACGGAAGTGATTGTATATTTGACTGTATTTAAACGGAATTTGTTATTTTTTGTCAACAACCATCAAGCATTACTGAAAATAACCTATTAAGAATGGTACTTCGTCGAGGCTTAATAGATATCTTATTAAAAAAGATTTTTTATGAATTTTTTGGAAATGATAATGGCTGACGAGTAGTATACCTCTCCGCTTTATGCATTTTTCTCATCGAATTTAAAAAAATAAAAATAAAAAACACACAAAAGAATATTATTATATGTTATTCAAAACCTTGTCAACTAAATTTAGACAAATAGTCTCGAATTTGCTGTTTTTTCCTCCCCCCCCCCCCCACTTCGTCCGCCAATCGACACAGGTAGCCCAAAGAATAAAAAAGTTTCATATATGCAAAATAGGTGTCTTAATTATTTAGTTTGTCGGTAAATATTCATATTTTGTGTGTAAGCATTTTCCCTCAAATTTGCAGAAGTCGTAGGCGGTAGTAGATAATAAATGCTTTTATCGAATTTTTCCAACAAAATCAAAATGACTAAACAATTTTCAATATCTGTTATTTTCTTAGCAGGCTATCGGAGAATTTCAATTTATATATTTGTAAATAAAATTCTTATTCAAATACTGTTTTATTTACCCCATGGACTGCCCATATAGTTACAGCCTTATGCTCGACACGATAGGATTCAAGCCAAGTCATTTACATATATCCACCTGCTAGGAAAGTAAGCTATTGTTTATATTTTGTATTCGTATACATATCTCACCATAGCCTCGTATACTAGCATTTTAACAAGTGTTCTTTAAGTGATTGAGTCTCGTTGGATTACCGTGGCGTTCTTGAATTTGTATTTGCCTTAAGTTTGCTTCACAGCTACCGTCTTCTTCAGTGTTTGGATCGCGAGTGTTTTTATACGCTACTGCAAAAAGACAACCAGTTTTCGTCACATGAAATTACTATTCTAGTTCGGCATTGAAATTGTCACCACTACACCGACTTTCTCATCCAGTAAAAGACATTTTAAACCGACCGTGCTCCAGCAAGAAACTTCTTATTTGGAAACGAAAAACTGCTTTGCGAGATATTCACATTTTCAGTGAGTACTGCAAAATGGCTTCCAATCAACAGACTTATTTTGCGTCACAACCTCAAGCTACAGTCTTTTACGACACCTCTCAAACTGACGTTTTTGGAAGGTATGGATCAGGTGGAGTATATTCTCAGCAACCAATTTACACGTATCAACCTTATCAAACGTATCCTCTAGCTGCTCCACAATCAACGGTGTTTGTATATGGTGAAACAGCAACCATGAGAAGGGATCGCGCTGACGCAGTCGAAAGTGGGATGTTGGCAGCTTTGTGTGCTTCTTGTATGTGCTGCTGGATCTTGCCTCCATGGCCATTGTGGCATATACATTGATGATATCTGGCATGATGTAGGCTTTGTCTACATGGATACGCGAGTTTGTTTATGTTCTCTTTTCTTTTTTTTATTTCTCATAAATTTTTGTCGACGCTGAAACAGCAGTTTTACGCAAATACGACAAAACTCTCTCCGAATTAAGGTTAAGGCGTTAATTACAAATGAATTCTCTATAAAAACATTCAGATATCGTAAAAAGTTGCATTTTTGCTTTTTTTTTTCACATTCCAGTTTATCCAAGGATATTTGTTCACTGAGGGCAAATATCCAAGACGACTGAAGAAGACAAATCTACCTAGTAAATGACGCACTAGTTGATTAAGTTTGTAACATAACAAATTTGACTGATCAAATTGCTGAAAGTGCTTAATAGAGTTATATATTCTCCGTGTTATTACGTTATTCTAAGTAATTTTGTATATCATTGAAGTGCAGTCATTATGTAATTTTTTATGAAATTTTCTAGTTGAGAATCTCATGTTATAACACATTTTATAGGGTGCCAAAGATCGATAAACCCCTGAAACAATACTGACTAATGACAGGAACTATTAGTATAGGTTATCATGCGGTTTCGAGTTCAATTTGGAATTAATTTGCATTTCGATTGAGCGCCTAATGACTCTTTTTGAATTTTCTTTTTGGTATAGTGAAAAGTATAGTGAAAAGCAAATCAATAACTGATCCTGCGGTTGCTATGTAGAGCTCATGACGTCACACGAAATGCAACAACGTGGAACATGAAACAATAGAGACGCCTCCTCCCTCCTGACTGAAACGAACAAATATACGTAATAATTTCATGTGGGCTTTCAAAAATTTCTTTTCAATAAATACGAAAGAAAGAAAGGCTAAAAAAATTAATCTGAAGTGACGAAAAAGTCATGTATATAGGAATGATTAGTAAAAATTGAGAGACTGTATATACTGGAAACTGAACTGGACACTGAATTTGCGCGATAGTTTGATCATATTCTATACAGTATACTAGAGTAATGGGTTTACTGGTGGTGGATTTTGACTAAATAATACAAATTTGCGTCATAGTTGCTATTAATAGTTGTATAAATATAGGCTATAACACTTGGCTGTATAGCATAGTGCGTGGTATCAGTATGATATGGAATGACGCAAAATGCTTCAAACATTAAGTGGTCTTTAGAATATATACTGAAAGAAGCTAAAATAAAAGAAATGTTATTTATTAAAGCAGGCTTGGATAATTGGCAACCATTCGGCTGCATGATGTGGGTCTGCTGTTTCACACATACACTACCACTGCATTCAACCATTCGACCATCTGGCGATCGCAATCCTTTGCGAGCTTGATGCACTACAGCAAGCAATTTTTGAAAACAGGGCGCGCAAAGGACTGTGGTTGAGTGTGATTCTTAAAAAAGAAAAAAGATCAAAAAGAACAAATTAACAGTGAAAGTATTTGACGGTGGTGCGATAGAGCAGATTTCGTAGGAGTGTGAAAACGCCGCACGGTCACGCGCGGCACGGTTATGGCAGGAATTTCGAATATTTTTATAGACATCACGGCACTGACACGGTCACGGCACGGTTACGGCAGGAATTTCGAATGTTTTTATAGACAACACGGCACTGACACGGTCACGGCAAGGCGCGGTCCGTTTCACACTCATACGAAATCTGCTCTATTTTGGTCTCGTCCTTACCGGCTTAGTTGTGGGAGGATTTTGTAAAAAATCATTAAAGAATGTAAAGAAGGTAAACATATAAACAGCTAACACTAAACATATTTGGAAGATTCACGTCAATCGTCCAATAATTACAAAACAAATTCAAGTATTCTCCTATTTAATAACAAAATTATCGAACGATTGATATCATCAATAATCATGAAAAAATTATTGGATCATTTACGTCACGCAGTAGAGCGAGAGCGGGAACACGCACTGATTCCGGAATGTTGGAAACCATTTTCCCGTGCGAGACTAATCTTCCAGGATCCTCGTCTCGCATGGCGAGGAGAAAACAGCCAAATTTCTAACGTACGTGCGGAAAAAAGAGAAATCGTAATAGGAAGGAAAAAAGCGGGCGATAATGCAGACCATATAGTTCGAAGAACATTCATTTGATTTTATGCCCGTAATTTGCTGCGAACGTCTATACCAACTACAACAACATGAAGACCAAATGTCTTGAAGGTTGTGCATTAATGAACGAAAACCGCTAAATAAATCACTGCTTTATCTTATACGAACTTTCAGAAGGATTTTTACTGCATACCTAAATATTCAATTAGTAATAAGTCAGTATTCAACAGCAATACAGTTTATTGCAAAATGCTTTGCCTGTACTTGTTAACAATGTTAGCTGAATTCGGCTTTCGTATCGCATGAGGAGTTATGCAGACCCAAGAGACCATAATACTAAGAGAGCGAAACTCAGTATTGATGTCTGTGCGATGTTCGTGGCAGCTGGCTATTTTTAGTAACTTCGCCATCGCGCGCGCAAGGCTCTCAAACAATAGAATTTAATTTTTGACGTGCGCGCGGAAGGAACTGTTTGCTTTCGGTTTTTGGATGCTATTGTTTAAGAGCCTTGCGCGCGCGATGGCGAAGAGACCATATTACTAAGAGATTGAAACTCGATCAGAATAGCTAGGCTTCGGCTCCTTTGTTTGCTGATAATTCTATTTAGCATCATACTTAGCATCATCCAATAATTGTTTTGTACTTCCTCTTGAAACACCAAACTATACACGTATACTCATAAAAAATTGGAAGGATATTTAAGATTTAACCCCATGGCTCTTTACCCGAATGCGATTCAGTTTCCTTTCAGTATGTCTTGACGCACAATGATTTTATTTACAATGTGACAGCTACTCCAAACCTTGGCCAACCAAATAAATTTTCGGACAAACCAGCCTTGGACTTCCGCAGATAACCCCCTCCTTGTTCTGTGTACTCAGCCTCATCCATTAATTGTCAAACTCTAAACTCCCCGAACTCTAAAATTTCTTGGATTTTTTTTCCTGGAGAACTAACATTCTAGTTTCATAACTTCCGTTTAAGTGAAGGAAAAGCCCTAATCAATTATTCAACTATTTTAAAACGTTTTTCCCTGTTTGCTCCATGCACTCAAAGACCGAAATGCATTGTGGACGATCTCTACGTTGACGTACTCCCTCAAGATTCAGAGACGAGAAGGTGCATTTTAAGGTGATCCCTCGGGAATTGATCCTACCTATAAAAATCGCTATAAATTGGATATTTTGTAGATTATGAGTTATTTATCTTATAGCTAACAAAAAACGAGGGGGTCACGGTGCTCGTTTGGGAAACATTTGGCTTGAAAGACAAGGGTGTTTTAGCGATTTCGCACGAACGTTCGATGCATCCGGCTAATTCGTTGATATAGGCCCGGTAATACGAGGAACAAAATCGTGCAACTTGTCGCGCAACATTGTTGCGTTGCAAGTTGCAGAGCAAATGTTGCTCTGTATATCAGTCCACGCGAAACAAATTTTCTTTGTTGCACGAAGTAGAAGCCATCTCTACTCTTCGCAACAAAGAAAATTTGTTGCGCGCGGGGTGGTAATACGAGCAACATTTGCTCTGCAACTTGCAACGCAACAATGTTGCGCGACAAGTTGCACGATTTTGTTCCTCGTATTACCGGGCCTTATGTCTATTTGGCCTCAGAAAAGACCCCGCGCGAAGAATCAGAGTTAACAGTATTTCAGAAGAAACGGGTAAAATAGTAAAATATATCACAAGAAATTATCTTTTAACCTCGGTGAATTGCATTTTCGCACTTTTTTTACAGCTTTTAGAAAGCAACATATACCCGCCGAAATGTTCAATTTTTGACATTCTAGCGTTCAAATACACGTAAAAAAGCGCATTTTTTCCCAAGTTCCTACCTATAACTTTTTTTAGTTTTCAAATATGTTGTGTGAATTATTACAAGAAAGCAAGCTTTGAAATAAAAAATGGGGATCACCGTGTTCGTTAGAGAGATATTTTCAAAATTATTATCAAAGTTGAGGTAAAATCGGCACTATTCTGAGAAAGTACTGGGGCGAGTTTTACAAAACTCCCTATTTATCGCAGCAAAATTTGTACAAATGTTTCAAATTGTGTTTTTAAGCATTTTTAGTCGTAATTTGAATGGAAATGCTGAAAAAGTCGTAATTCTGTGCATTTTGAACCATGCGCGGTAGACATGCGCGGTGCAAAACAGAAGAATCACCTTAAGCAAATCCACAATGCATTTTGAGGTTGCTAATTTAGCGAGTACAGAATTTAGCGCTTTCTCTCGTGTATGATAATATACATGAAAAAAATGGGGAAATAGTTCATAGATTTTTCAGCCAATCAGAGCGCGCGTTATATGTGTCGCCATCTTAAAAACGAACGATTTGAAAAAGACAATGACGAAGATAGTGCGCGCGCAGTGCAGCCCATGAGTGTGCAAATAGTTCATAGCTTTCTGGCCAATCAGAGTGCGCGTAAGACTGTAGCTATGTTAAATAAAAAATTAAATGTTCGCTCTTTTACATTTGTTTGTAAAAAGTTTTCATGTATAATATTAATAGGAAATCATATGGCTTTCTCGTGCAATTTGGAATAAATTGAACTCGTGGGATTTCAAAAAGCTCAAATTGAACTTTCGAACTCTTTGAAATCCCACTCGTTCAAATTTATTCCAAATTGCACTCGAAACCATATGATTTCCTATACAAATTTACCGGCTACTTAGTACAGTTATTTTCGAAGGGAAAATCCCATTTTTATTACAACGATTGACCAAAAATACTCATGACATTGACGACAATTATGTCGTCGCTAGAGAAAATGGTTTTGAAATGCAACACGAAACCATGGACAAACTTTTTAAAACAGGTGTAGTCCTATGTATTGTACCTTTAAAATATTACCATTGACAACCTTTTTGAAGTAATGAATGAACAGAGTTGTCACTACCACGTAAAATTTTAATTGTAACACCGAGCTTTCGGACAGTGTCCATCTTCAGGGCAGATGAAAATGTTACATTCGTTACATTTAAATTAATTGCGCGAGAGATGTTCAAAAAATATTTGAAGTAGTTGTACATCCTATGAATTGTACCTATAAATACAGGTCCTGCCAATACAGTCGACTAAAATCATTGAGGCCGCTGTATTAGCAGGCCAGTATAAATAATAAATCTCCAATATTAGGCTATAGGTTGTCACCAATGACGTCACACAAGCGAACGTCTGTGATCATATTTGGGTTAGCTATAGTTTATTGTTAAGAAAATTTGGCTGCCTGAGAGCTCAAATATAAATACTAAATATAGCTCTGTTCGAACAAATAACAAATAGTTATTTATGTTTTCTAATCATCAAGAATGCTGCTGAGGAATCTTCAAAGTTACCATTAACATCAAGAATTAAACAAGGGACTCTTTGCTCAGAATACCACCAATCTTCTGATGGTCTACTGAGGCCAACTTATGTCTTGGAGATCTTGCGATTCGGCAAACTGTGCGTTATACGTTTTGTCTTTCGAATTGTTTCTTTCATGCACGTCTCTAGCTCTTCGCTGATCCGGCTGCCCGGTTCAGCGGGCTGACTTCTTTTGGTTTCTTTTCCGTTGGGGCCATAAAACAAAAGAAGTCAGCTCGGTTCATATAATCAGGCCCTTAGAATACTTTGAAGTATCAGTTAAGGGCACTCTTATCATATTCAGTTTTTCACTACAGGCTTTGAATTAACAAGGTATCATGCCTTCTAGTAGTAAACTACGCTTCTTTTTAATTGAACAACACTTTTATTAAGAGTTGTGAATCCTGAGTATGTCTTTCTCAACGAATAAATTTGAAGGCCAAAGGCAAAGACACTGTTGAGATCTTCCAGATGTGCACTTTTCGCCTGATCGATTTGAGACGAAGACAATCCTTCACAAGAATGGTGTATCTCCGGGACTGTGTTTTGCAGAACAGCGAACATTTTAGTTTTCCTTTTGGGCAAACTAACTCAGCTTTTGGCAGATACATAGGAATTCTGTTCACATCAATGTCTTTTGTTATCCTCCACGAGCATACGCCGTCGTGTTTGAGCAGTTCTTCGGGAACGCTTCGTTTTCTAAGCCTTGGGATGGATAGTCGTAAATCCCGACGATTTCTATTGACGACTATCCATTCTCCGTTGCGAAACGTCTTCATAAGATCTTTAGGTCTAAGTTGAATAATGCCACATTTCTTGGTTTTTGCTGCTGTAGATAGCTGCAAGAATTCAACCACTGATATAAAAAGGACCACAGACACGACCTGTAGAGCAAAAAAGAATATCTGGTTTAGCATGGCGACATTACGCAGGGATTCCTAGGCTTTACTATTAATAATAATAATGAATTTTCAATTGACCAATCTCGTAGTCTACGGACTAAAATACATTATATACATGCTATTCGTAGCAGAGGTGAACTTGAATTGTTTTACCCGAACAAAACCTATTACTAGAATTACAAACGTTCTGGAGATTTGATTTATTAGAATATGTTAGCTAAGGACTACGACGAATGAATATTATACTGAAACTAACTAGCCAAATATTTGGAAATTTTCAGCGCGCGCAAGTGACTGGTGATCTAAAAATAGACCAAATGAGGGTCAATACGGGTCAATGCGGGTCACAACGCGTGTACGCGTGTCTCAGTCTTTTAGCTATGATCTCTTGTTGCTGATTATAGTTATATCGATAAAAAGCGCGCACTTTGCTAAATATAGTTACGGTATTAAAAAAAGAGTAGTTAACATTTTTATGACGTTTGTTTATTACTTTATTGTTGTAAAAAGGGTAAATAGACGTAATAAATGGCTTTAAATAGAATTTACCTTATATTGAGTCCCATGTTCATAATATTTCAACTGATTCTTATTTCCAAAAATGTCTTAGTAATTCGCACGATGTACTGAACGTTTGTTTGTTTGTTACTTTTTTGTGGTAAAAAGGGTAAATAGACGTCATAAATGGTTTTAAATAGATTTTACCCATATTGATTCCCATGCTCATGATATACTCACTAATTTTCATTTCCAAAAATGTCTTAATAATACGCCCGATGAACTGAGCGTTTCCACGTCATTGTACAGTGGTTTTGTTTACAATAAATTTTGAACAAAGTTCTATTCTATTCTACTCTTCTATTCTTACAGTGCGGCTACTCCAACCAAGGCCACCCAAACAGATTTTCAGACATGAATTTTCAGTGTGCATTTTTAACGCTTAACAATAGATTAGTTTGTAGCGAGTTCCAACAGTCAAAGATGCCTCTTGTGTGTTCAATCTCGGTGTAGCTCGTACACAAACGAGAGAAGGCCAATTATATGAATCATGCGCTGCCCTCGTGATTCCACTTGAGTTTTGAACATTTTGTGGCGTCAAGAGTACGTGTGTTAATAAGAGGACAGACAACTCAAAACCATCTTCAATTTGATAATATTGAATACTCGATTGTGATTGGATAATTTGCATGAGAATTTGCTTAGGTGGCCATGGCCTTGGTTGGAAAAAGTCGCAACCGTGTAAACCGTGAAAGAAAGATGACTATTTAGTTTCTAGTAGTTGATAAAGAACAAAAGTAAACAATAGGTTTAGAGTCAACAACTTACTATTATCATACCATTTTTTCGCGGGTTAAATAAAATCACTAGCTATACCACAAAAGCAGCTGATGGCATACTTCCCGAAAGCGAACATTATATAAACGTACATATATAGCAATAGAGGCAGTAAAGTAAGAAAATGCTGTAAATCAGCTGGGATTGACTTGGGAATAATTAGTGTAATTGAACTATTAGAGCTTATGCAAAAGTGAAATAATTAAATTTCAACTAAAATAATTAAGAAAATTCAACAAATTCTAAACTTACCAATGCTAACTGAAATTTCCCCATTGCAGATCGATGGACTAATCTTTCTCTCAAAACGGGATTCTGAAATCTTGCAGTTGTTTACTCTGTCAGTGCTTCACTTGATACTGTTCGAGGAAAGAGGTACCTGCCTTATATGCGAACCAGTGCCGGAGTTACTTAATCAGTATTCATGGATAACCAGTCCGGCATGTATACATCCACTTCCGTATTCCGTATTGCGTATATATTCCGCAATCTGCCATAGGAACTTAAATTATCGGCTGCAAAAAAGTTTATCCAACTTTTCAAACTTTTCAAACAGTTTCAGTTTATTTACTCCAATGCAACATATCAATTGCATCTCAAGTATAAGTTATGATTTAATAGGAAAGTGTTGTTGTTTTCCTCCCACTATTCAAAATATGTTTATACAAATTAATTAAAGTGGATATTTTAAGAATGTTTCTTCACCATTTATTTGAATATCGACAGGTAGTCAGTTGTTTTCGAACTCAGTGATCCCTGTCCACACTGCCGCGTGTAGCGTACGCGAATCTGAATCAACTGCAGATAAACCAGTGTAAATGTATCCATATTTTTCCTCTGTTCACACATACAATATTATCTAACTGCTCAGAATTAGTGCTTTTAAATACATTCTTATATTTAAGTATTTTGCATTATATTTTGAAAGAAATCAAACCGGGAAGGTTAATTGTTTCTAGTCGTAGCACGTTAGTAAATTGACGTCATTCGAACGATAATAACGTCACTACACCACTGAGTTGCCATAACAACAAACCCGTAATCTAATTTTTGTAAAAAGTCAAAAATGTCTGAAGCTTTTCTTGCCACGGAAAAAGGAACTATACAGGACTCTTTATTTAGCAATTGACAACCAGTGTATAAATGATTTATTTCTTCTAAAATCAATAAATAGAATAAAATTAAAATCGATACAAATTTAATTCGATAAAATAAATCTTTCGGGCGAATAATTAACTCACAAAACTATAAGATCGTTCCTCAACCTTTAATTACAGCACAAAGTAAAAGGCCGGGTTCGTAGTTATTCATTAATTTTTTTTTTCTACAATAGGGGAAAAACTCCGAGATTTCCTTTTCAAACAGGTTTCGGATCTGAAACTTCATTAGTATGCTTATAAAGGTAATAGACCATTTTATTTGTCACTACAAGGAAACTGAGGTACGTATTTTAAGAACTTGGTGAAAAGTCCCCTTTGTTTTAGCGCGTTAAAATAAAATTATGTGTGTGTTCCTCGGGAAAAAACCTGAAGTTGGGCGTCAACAGGATGTACTAATTCATTATAATAATTTGATGATCACGAGGATTACATCGTGATAAACTTTATTTCACGAAGGAAGACACTTGACTTGGTACGTTGCGTTAGTTTCTTTGTAAAACAACCGAGCTTTGATCTTTTTCTTGTTTTACATTAGAACATTAGATAGGTGCAGAACAATTAACACTGTTAATCGAGTCAAACAGGTTCGTTTCTCCTGGGTAATGCGACCCAACTGGGATCACTCTTACGCAGTCGTTCTTCGTTGTCTGCTGATTTTGTGTCATGTCAATGGATAAACTCATAACAGAAAAAAAGCCAAGTTGTGATAAAAACAATAAAATGACAAAAGTTGGTATAGATGTAAGTTATTTCATCCCGTGAAATGATGAAATAATTGGTAGAAGAAAGTTAATTATATCCCATGTACACCCACGCATTTAGTTAACGCAAACAGGAAATCCAATTTTAGCGCAAGTGAAGTGTTGGCCATTTTAAGGCAAAATTTCAAAAAAAAATTAAAACCTTTCGCATAACAATGGCTTAGAATTACCAACTGTTCACATCAACACACATTTTCAAAATGTTTTAGACTTTCCACACTGAAACAGCGTTTTAAAGTACTCGTTACTCATTGAACAATGAAAGCAATATCATGGAAGAGTGCACGACGCACCCAAAAGTACAGACATCATTTTTATTTTGAAATGGAATGTTTTCGTGATGATGGAAGCCTTGTGGTTTTGGACCCCTAACACAGTTATCCCTTGGAAACTTTCAGACCCGTTGCATTAGTTTTTCGTCTTTTTATTAAGATTTAAGTACGTCCGCCGCCTTTAAGAAGCACCCAGCTGTGTTCTTTTCATAATTACTACATTTTATACAATTAATTAATCTATATACAATAGGTAGCTATATCAGTCTTAATTCTGAGTTATTAAGCCTTCCAAACAGACCCCTTGTATTTATTCCAGCCTAACTCAGCGGATTAAATTCTTAAGAAAACGGCCTTGATTTTAACCCAGGGTTTTCAAACAACCACGCTGGTGAACAAATCAAACGTTTTCCTCTCTCCTGAGAAATAAAACTTTTTTCCGTATCAAAGTGTGCTGTTGTTGCTGGGAATCATTTCAAGGGAAACTACAACATTTTGAGTCAGTATTATCGTAGAACATCTTATAATATTTTTGTTAAGTTTATCGTTTAAATTTCATGGGATCTGTCAACGAGGAAGTTGCAAGATAGAATATTACTGGTAAGGTTACAAGGATAAACATAGGACCATGAATGGCTGGATTGCTGAGCTGTGTAAGGGCTAGGAATCCATAGGCAAGGAGAAACCAGTGACCAATCACAATCCCAATATGGTGCTTGCTTGCAAGCAACTGGCGGAATCCCTGAAGAAAAAATCACGTTAGCATTAGAAGTCAGGTAAAACAAAACTATAAACTAACAACAAAATGGCATTATGAATTAAAACAGGATATGGGTTGGGCACTTAGTCAGATAAGAATAAAAATAGGTTAAAGAATCATCGATTTCATACAGGATATGCATTTTTTTATTCTCATGTTTATTTCAGTGAGTGTTCTATTTATTTGTTTGTATATTTGTTTATTAATGAAGGTATGTTCCTACACACCCACTACTCTTATTTCTTCACTACGTTTCTCACTGCACCTGACACCCACACACTCATGAGATTAAAACTGACTACATTCTTGTTCACTGACATGTGTTTCTGTGCATCCATCCATCAAGAAAATGGGTGTGTTGAGTGATTGATGTCTTCCTCTTCATCTTCTCAAAATTACCACCACCTTCATCATCATAAAGTGTTTTTTTTTCTTTTTTGGATGACTGTAAAAAGACCCTTATCACGCTAATGTAACAATATAAAATATTTTATTTATTGAAAAAACGAATTCACTATCAAATTCATCACATTGAAAATAGTAAAGTTGCAAAGTTTCGTAAAGATTGCCCTTAAACTGACGAAGATATGAATTTTTAAATGTAAGCATTTGGTGAAAATTTTTGCAAAGAAATGTATGTGTCTAGCCTGATAACGAGGCTGGGCGTGCATGCTGATGCACGTCCACAGTACATTTCTTTGTAAAAATGCTTACTTTCAAAATTCATTTCTTCGTCAGTTGGAGGCCAATCTTTATGAAACTTTGCAATTTTACTAATATCAGTGTGATGAAATTGATAGTGAATTCCTTTTTCCGATAAATCAAATAATTTATAATCTCACACTTGCGTGATATGGGTCTATACTGTAGCATGGCATTCTCATGGCAGAAATTTCAAATGTTTTATAGCCATCATTATATTGTCATTACTGAACCAAGAATAGCGTCCATGGTCCATTTCACACTCAAATGAAAATCTACTCCTAATTACATGAAATGACATTGAAATTTCACAAGGTACTAAAAGCCTGGCCTTAGTTGCATTGAGAGTGGACAGTGCCATTTGTTGGATAAATCCCATTCCAGTGGATAAAGTTATGGTTCAATCAATTTAGCCACAGGATAAGGGTTGTATCCACCCTTCATTCAACAAAAGGTCACAAGAGTTGAAGTCTGTAATTTCCTTACAGATTGCAGATCTTGTGACCTACAGTCTGTTTAAAGGGTTACTTTCAGGCTGCAGATCTTGTGAGCTTAGCTGTTTTAACAAGTGGGTAAAGCCGACACTAGTGAAAAACGTCTGTGCATGCGTGCTTATTACGATGTTTTCTTGAGAAATGTGTGAGTTTTAGCTTGAAATGAAATGCTTGTGTTCTCGGTGTATACATAAAATTTGTTCTCGGTGTATACATAAAATTTCTCTTGTATACTTTTATGAGACAAAGATATTGTATTAATGAAGATATTATGTGAATACTGGCCCTAAATTTCCAGAATTGACCTTAAGTTTTGACATTTTGTGAAAACCATTGTTGAAGGCAAGCGTGAAAGTGAAATTTGCATAACTTTACAAAAGCATGAAGACGTGACTATGAGCATGCACATTTTGCACTAGTGTCGGTAAAGCCCCTTCTATGACTGACCCTCCCATACACCCACACACAAGAGTAAGTTGTTTGCATATCTCTGATTGTCACTTGATTGAAGTGTAACTAGTAGAGTATTTATTTGTGATACTACTTTTATTATTTATACAATATTTGTGGTGTAAAACTATTTTTGAGTTTCAAACTTTTAAACCAATTTGATTATTATTTTCAATTTTTTCATCATTATCATAATCTAGGACAACAGCAAATAAAAAACAGACTGTTGAAAAAGTGAAAATAATTGCAGTCAAGATTCATGGTTATAATTTTTAATCTCACTGATTGACTCTGGCTTTAAGTTTTAATCAAAAACTGCACACTCAAGATGTTTTGGTCTGATCTGAAACCTCCTTCAGTGTAAAGAATGTTAGCATGTGCATTTTAAATCTAGTTAATTGCAGATGCTTTTCTAGAATTTATAAAACTATGATAACTATAGTAGGTACCTGAATATGATTGTTCCCTGAGTTCTTATCTAGTTCAGAAATATGACCAATTGCTGGGGCCAGTTGCTCTCTTTTTTCTACCACCCAAGCTGTCTCAAAGTGAAATTCGTGTCCCACTTTATTTGCATGCTGGGTGATCTTCAATGACTTTTGATAGTTACAAATTGCTCTTCTGCATTCTGCAATTCTCATTCAAAGAGATCTCTGTCTGTCCATAGAGTAGTTGATGAAATTACATTCAGCACACTTGACTAAGTCAAAGTCAACCAGTGATATTGATAATTAAAAATCAGACTCCTATGAAATTTTCAAACCACAACCTATATTTGATTTCATAGAGAAGATTTTGCAAGAGTGTGAAATGGACCATGCAGGGCCATGACCATGACAATGCCGTGTTGTCTATAAAAACTTTTGAAATTCCTGCTATAACTGTGCCATTACCCTGTGGTGCCACTTTCAAAGTCAAATGAAATATTATAATTATATAGTATGTGATTCTATTAATTTACTTTTATAATTATCCTATTTCATTCCATTTCCTCAATTAAAAGAATTTAAAGTCTAACTTACCACAATTCGGTTCTTTGCTAATACTGTAGCTGTACTTAAGATGGTTGATACAACAGTGATATATGGATAAGTATAATCTGTGTAAGAAAAAACACGTCTGACTTTGAAGTCCTTATACTAACCAACTAAGCCACTCATCCTTCTGGGATGACAAACGGTTAATATAAGTGCATCAAAATATTGGGATAGATGAGAAAACACATTCTGGAATTGCATTAAGGTAAAACAATCACATTTTTTGCATTGATTATTCTACTTCATTCATGTGTAGTTTTGGAATTCACTCCCATAATTTAAAAAACAAAACAAAACAAGCATCTCTCTGTTAATCCACAATGGGACTCCAATTTATTTTGGTTAGGATGATTGTTGGGAATTTTCATTTTTACTTCTATAAGGAACCAAAATTGGCATGGCTCAAGCTATTTTTATCCATAAAGCATACCAATTTCAGTAAAGGCCCGGGCACACAGTGCAACACTTGAATCTTGAAACATTTTCAGAAACATCGCGCGCAACACAATGTTGCAGCGTGTGTCTAACCATTCCAATGTTTCGCTAAATGTTGCGCGAAACAGCCGCAGAAGTAGGATAGAGTTCTACTTCTGCAACTGTCCAGAACTGTTGCACACAACATTGCATGAGATGTTTCAGTGGTGGACACATGGTGCAACTGTGTTGCATGCAGTGTTTCAGCAAATGTTTCGGAAAAGTTGTCCGGGCCTTAAGGTACGGTAATACGAGCAGCAAAATCGTGCAACTTGTCAGGCTACGTTGTTGCATTGCAAGTTGTAGAGCGATGTTGCTGGTATTACCACCCCGTGCGCAACTTGTCATGCAACAAAAATCGATGTTGCAGGTTGTGAAAATTTGTTGCACAAAGTAGAAAGTGGTTCTACTTTGTGCAACAAATTTTCAGCAATATACCTGAGCATCTGACCACGAACACTCTCTAAAAAGATACCAAATCTCATATTATTTTGACCCCTAAAAGGTATGACAATCATCTTATCAAAAATTTATGAAAGTGTCCCTAACCCAGGAGTTTTGAAGAAACCCTCAAATCAATTCACCCATAAATAAGTTCACTTACACAAAAGACCACCAAATAAAGAATGAATGGTAGCCAAAATGGGTAGAAAGTACAAGCCAGCATAAATAGATGAGACACCCTGACCAGAACACAGATAATGGGATAAAATAGGTCTAAAAAGGAGCAGCATAACCACTGATATAGCGAAGAATGTCAGCACAATTGTGTATCTAGGTAAGAAGGTCATAAAATTATGGTAAATAATTGAAATGTTGAATTGCCCAACTAAGTTATGGGATTGTGAGTAGGTGAGACATGCAAGGGAAATGACCTATAGCACTAAAGAAGATCATAGAATAATCATCATGATAATTAAAACACACTTTCTCATTTACCAAAGCACATACAGTGTATATACTACGTACTTTTAAGGAGGCAGCATGGCCGAGTGGTCAGAGCATTGGTCTCGTAATCTGGCGGTCCCAGGTTCGATACCCGCTCTGGCCACTAGCTGAGACTGGATTTGTTCCGATTTCGATTAGTTCAAATTCAGTTTCTCGGCCATGCTTGTAATATAGCCAACTGGTTCGCCTCCTTGCCAGTTGGGATTCTTAAACACTTTATGTTTGATTTACATTATTTAGTTGTGATTATTTCAGTGGAGTGCCTGGAAACTAGCTGGATAGCTAAGTGCTCTTCCACTGTAAACAAAGCATTTACATTTTTTTTTTACAAAGTCTACATGTGTGCATAGCAGAGTGCACACACTTTTTGAATTTTTGGTCTAACAGTGTAAATTAATACTGTGTTCAAAAACAATGTATTTTATAAGAGAAATAAAAAACCTGCCCTCTGTGCTGTTTCAGATTTAGAACACTTGGCAAATGACAAGAACACTCAAGAAGTGTTAAGAAGCACACAACTATGCCTGGTGCTTCTCTTAACACTTCTCTATTGTTCTGATCAATCCCTGCATGCTTCAACACACAGCATTTAACACATATTTAACACATATTTATCAGACAGTTTTCATATATTCACACTCTTCTTTCAAGTCTCACTTAAACAATTAGTCTTTTGAATATATATATATAATTATTAATACAGTCTCTACTGTCGTATAATGTACATGGGGATATATACAGTGTATGTATGTATATATATATATATATTATTGACCGTTTTATTAAGATTTTTAGGATATTTTTGTAATTTTAGAATTATGAGGAGCGGAGAGGAACGGTTTAGGGAGGAGGGAGAAATAGCCCCAAAAAAGTAGGGAGGGAGAAAGTGGCAGAAAAATTGTTTGGGAGGAAGGAGGAAAACAATTATGAGATGTAGTGAAGGAGAAATGGCCGAAAAAAGTAGGGAGGAGGGAGAAATAGGCTCAAAAAGTAGGCAGGAGGGAGATTTAGACTCCTGTTCCTCTCCGCTCTATGAGGGCCACAAGTTTATCAGTGTGTTTTACTTTTATGTGCTACCCTCTCTAAAACAGACTTCACTTCACTTCACACTCATATGCATGCACATGTTTTCTATATAATTTCATCAATACAACATAGTTTTGAATGCTTGCAAGGGAAACACCACCTTAGCTTATTGATGCAGTATGTTAGTATAGCATAGGATAGTATACTATCCCAGTGAGGGGGGGGTTGGGGGGAGAACAACAAAAGGAAGTCAGTGCTCCATTGCAATGCAGCCCCCCCCCCCCTGTTGAAAGATATCTCAGGCCTACCCAGGGGCGTATCTAGAGGGGGGTCCTAGGGTGCCCATGACCCCCCTTTCTAATTAAGTCAGGGGAACAATAGAAAATATAAGAATAGGAACATAGAAGAGTTTTAAAAAGTGGAAATTGTGCCCGTGACCCCCCTTTGAAAAATCCTAGATACACCCCTGCTACCACAGTATCCAATACTTACAAGGGATAGACTGCTTCATTGGTACAGTATATGGTGTTGACATAATCTGGTTTAGGGTTGAAGAACACTGTATACCAATCTGACAATCGCTCTGATTTGCATGATATTAGACTTAATGCGCCTAGAAAAAAAATATAAAACACAGGTAAGATCAGTGTTCTTCAGAGATCTGAAAGAAGGCCAATCAAATGGCCTAAAGGAAATGCACCTTCAGTATGTCCAAGGCAGCGAAAATGGTGACTATCATTACTTCTAGAGAACACTGATTTCTTATGAGTGAGAAATGGGAGACTTGCACTAACAGGTCATGTGACTCTCTGCTCTTTCTATTTCTGTCATTCATTGTGATGGTGCTACTTGATTTAGGGGAGATAGGGTCATGTGACCTGTTACTACAAGTCCCCTATTATCACAGTCTTCAGCTAATTTGGCATATTCATGCAAACTCTGCTCTAACAGGCAATCATACAGGTTTATGCCAGGAGCCAGTTGCATCAAAATAATGTAATGTTGAACATAACTGTTCAGCCCAGTTAAACCACTGTTTAATAGTAACTCTGACATTACATTTTATGCAGCTGGACCCAGATATACATGCACTGCTCATCTTTCCAGTAATCATTCATTCACTTGAGGGAGCTTTGCTTCTAGGAGCATGTTGCAGAAGCATGTTGCAGGAGCAAGCTACCTCTTTTGTACCAGCCTGAATGATTAATTCAGTGGACTTTCCTATGTCAATGCCTGTACATCAAAAGTCACTTACTAAGCTGTTTTATAGGTATCCCTTCAATGAAGTTATGCTGCAAAACAAATAAAATACCAACCTTTTGGTTCATTTAATAAGAGGGTAAAGATTGCAGCTGTGACAGTTTCTACCAGAGCACAAACAAACAGCACAATTATCCTGTAATGATTGAAAAAAAGATACTCATTACACAGAAATTCTATTATTATACTGACCTCTTCATTTTAATCATTTATAAGTAGAACCTAGAAAGGTCAAAAAGTATGCACACTATTTTATAGTTCTTGGGAGTATTTGACCATACAATGACTATACAAAGACAGCTGGAAAATTGCCTGCTCTTATTTTAGAAAGTAAAAGATGAAGAGGTAGACAGTCGTAACATTTATCATAATAATTATTGAGCCTGTTTCTTCAACCAAGAGCACTTTTTAATTATCAGGTTTTCTGGCCCATGGCCCATCACCAGGATGAAATGAAGCAATCAACAAAACAGGTGCAAAAACCTGTGCCATTCTTGGGAACTCAGGGTATTATTCTGTCGCTCGTTTCTCACTGGGATATCCCTGGGAACATTGTCTTTTAGAACTTGTTCCAGAAGTAAAAATTCATTATGATGTCATTTTAACCGTTAAATAAATGTAATTTTTCTTAATATACTAGATACTGATTGGTCAACCTGATTAGGTCAACCAATCAGAAATGAGAGAAAAATTTAGTTCCAGGACAAGTTCTAATGTCAGACAATGTTCCCAGGGGTAGTTTCTCTGGGAGCGAGAAACAAGCAACACGATAACCTGTGTATGCTTGTAGTGTAAACAACAGCCTCAAGTACACACATATATAGTAACCAATCTCAAGAAAATTTGTGGTTTTGAAATATACATTTACACTGTATATCAATATAAAATTAACATCTGGCCGTAAAAAATTGATGTTTTAGCTCACAACAAAAGTGTACTCATAATATTTTCTTGAAAACATTTCCTATACAGTAGCCAAGTTAGTTCACACTAGTCATTTTAACTGAAAGAATATTTATATTTTAGTAAATTATAAGAAATAAAATTTGGTATCTCATTAAAAAACACCGACCTTCTTGAGATGAGCTTTATGGCAACAATAATGGAGCCACAGGCTAGATGACAATAAAGACTGGACTGGCCTATGGGGTCCTCAAGAGACTAACTTGACCCACAACAGGCAGCAATCCCAAAGGATCTTAAATAAGTCTTCTTTAGTCATTGAACCTCATATAAGAATGACAAACCCACATTTATCGTTGTTATTATTACTTACACTCTCCTGGATCTTTTAGAAAAGTAATCAATAAAAAACCAGTGTAAAACCAACACAGTAAGAAACGTAAACCCCAAGTAGGACCAGTCGTACATCTGTAGGGTACGTGTACATTTATTACAAAATGTACCATTACTTCTACTTCCTCTGGGGCAAGCCTAATGAAAACAAACAGCATGGTATTTAAAATTTATTAATTAAAATAACAAGATTATTAAGGGTATACAGTTGCAATATTCCAATTAGTGGATATTTTATTGTATTTTATATTTTAAAAATTGACATATTTAAAATCACCACTATACTGTTAGTACAGTAAGCTTAATTTGGGAAATGGGATGAGATGAGATGGGATAGGATGAGATGGGATGAAACGGGATGGATTGAGCTGAGATGGGATGAGATGAGATGGGATTAGAACAGGATGTGAGATAACAAATATATCACATTCTTTCATTGCATGATTACTAATGACAATGATGCAACACCACAGTTTAAGCTCTTTATGAGCACTCTGAGTACTGGCCTAAGTTCTTGAAAATCCATTTATCACTACATGTAATTCAGGATTAACTCTTGAAATCCTGGATTAGTGCTAATTGGGCTTTTAGGAACTGGCCCCTAATTGGTTGGCTACTGTTTTATTTATATCAGAGGACATAGGCACCCTTAAAGGAAAACAATGAAAATACTAGTTATAAAATGGTTTCAAGTGGAATACTGTGGAATATCCCATGAGTCACTTGTATTTTCATATGTGTACTACACGAACCTTTAGGAGAGTCTGTATACAAAGAAATACAAGTGACAAGTAGGGATATTCATGGTGTGTCACGAGAAAGCATTGTATAACTATTTTATCCCACACCCATAGAAAATACCAAATGCATGATGGAAAGGAAGAGTCGGAATACCAGACGAATAGACAAGGCTTTCATACGACATTCTGATTGGCTGCATTTTCCATGGTGTGGGATAAAACATTTTAGATGAGCCATCAAAAATGTTGCTTATTTCTCTGTACTTTGATATAAACTTGAAGATGTAGAGTACTTGACAGGACTGTACGTCCTTGGGGTAGAATGGGTAGTCAGTCACACTGTATTTCCTTTGTAGGAAACATTTAGGTGTAGAGACCAGAGCAGGGCAGCATGGTTGACCGAGTGGTAAGAGCACAGGCCTTTCACAACTGTAGTCTAGGTTCAAGTCCCAGCTTGGGCAATCAGATCATAAATTATGTGAAATGAGTTTGTTTGATGTGTTGTTCTCTACCATGCCACGAGGTTTTTTTCTCTGGGTTCTCCAGCCTTTCCTCCCTCATCAAAAATCAACATGTGACTTGAGCGATGTGTGTAAAATATTTAATGTGGAGGTATTGAGTGTGAGTGCCCGTAGAAGAATAGCCACTATGTGGATCTGCTGTAGATTTTTTTATCCATTTTTTTAGTTACACTGTATTTGAGAGGGAAACTCCATCTGCCCCTGTACTACATATGGCCCTACTTGAAAACCAAAAGCTTGGCAGTATGTTGTGGGTTTTTTTCCTATTCTACAACTCCCAGTGAGTCTTATTGCATGCTCACACATTTGTGCTTAAATATAAATTCAACCTACCCCACAGTTTCCATCCTCTTCACTGTTATTACCACGTATTCTTCCACAATAACGACCTGGACATGAGCTTATACGATGTACTGTCTGTACTACTGTTAGCATAAATTAAAGAACAAATCAGATTTGAACATGGCCACAACTTTGCCCCCTCTGTTGAAAAGTCTTTGGCAAGAAAACAATTTTATATTCCTCAAAAGAAAGATAAAATAAGCATACGATGCTTTACAAATCTTTTAAACTGGAACTACGCTAATGTATGTACATCAGGACTGCAAGTGCAGAGATTTTCTTTACCAAAATTATAGCGTTGATAATTTATTAAGCTGTAGACTTTCAAACTTCATAAAATCGATTAATAAACTTTTAGTTTCTCTTCCCTTAGTAGATAGACTATCCAACACAAGCAGGGCTAAAAGAAGAAGAGAATAAACGCTACCAACCTGTATAACATTCAGCAAAGCTGACAGCAATGGCTGAAAACAACACCACAGACCAAGTCCTCTGACCATCCATTTCACGCAAAATGGAGAAAAATCCTTCTTCGACTCCCTTTAGAACATAACTTTATCACTTCTAACAACCAATGAGCTAATCTTTAGCCGCTAATTTCGTGAAAACACAGAGTTTTTCGTTAAATTGTTGAGGAACAAAATATCATTTTCAGAATTTTTACGCCATCTTGAAACATGTAACCTGGAAGGGACTGGGTCCTAGACTCTCTCGTTAGTTATTCGGCTTTTCTTCGGAAATTTCGTGAAAAAGAAAGAAAGGGCAACAAAAAATTAGATCAGACAAGCCAGACAAGCATCCATTAAGAAGAAGATTTAGGAATTCAGCAACCCTGCGTGACCTGCGAAGTTTGACATCCCCACCCTAGCTAACTGCTGCGCCATAACAAGAATCTATAGGTAATTTGACAAAAGACACTGCAGCGTCCTTACCCTAGCCCACTGCGCCATTACAATACGATACAATCTCGTTATTTCATTCCAATTCAGTATTATAGTAGAATGTCCCCTCTTCACACTGCGCTATTACAATGTGAGAATGTCCCCCTCCCTACCCCCACTGTGTCGTTACAGCACAGCATATCAGGAATATGCCAGGACAAAGTAAACACCTGGAAACATCGGCCAATTACAATGTTGTCTCTCCAATCATGTCACATTCCATTCCATTTGAGTGCAATTCCTGTAGGATATCCCAATCATTCTCCCATTCCGACACAACACGACGACTCCAACTGCTTCTAGGTGTACTAGGACAAAAGATTTAATTTTCTGAATTTTTGACATCAAGATCACGAGGTCGCCTTGACATTGTACTAACTATTGTCAATTTAGCGTGCGTTTTTGTCATTCATTTCGATATCAGATCAGCCAAACGTAAACTGAGCAACGACTGAAGACAAAACATTGCCTTGTGGTCAGAAAATTAAATTAAATTTGTCTTTTTTAATTATAACCCAACGATCATTATCATTTTCAGCCATAAACAACTTGAAATTAATTTTGGTTTCAAAGTTTTGAAACCTCTAACCTCCAGTAAACTAGGCCTCGATAAGGCCTCGATAAGATGGTTGCCAATAACGAAATCGCTGGTAGTGTGCAGCATTCCATCAAAATCAATGTTATAAATAAAATGGTGGTTTTAGAGAGGGAGCACAGCTAATAGAGGTGTTGTCGTTCAAGGAGGTTTCTCTTGTTCCTCTTAGGTCTTTCATGCATGTACTCTTTCTCTAGCTATGGACTCTCGGCCAGAAAGAAATAGCAGTGTTGTTCAGGCTTGCCTTGCGAGCGAAGGAATTTTTCTGAGAAATGAAAAGGATTCAAGCTAGGGAAATTGCCTTTCAAATATCCAAATTTACTTTCAAAAAGACATATCAAACAGACGCTATCTGACGGTTTATTAATTGAAGGAGATATCCAAGTGAAAACTTTTGTGATAAATATAATTGTAAGAAATTTTGGAATGAAGGTTTTGATCCCCACCCCCTCCCCCTACTTTTTCAGGACCATCGCTTGTGCAAGTTTGAGAAGCCAACTGTGTAGTACTTGAATAAAACCTCACTAAACTTTTATTTCAAAGCGTATCTTTACCGGGACTTTCTTAAAGGGCTCATTTGATATTTCAATTCTGTCAGTTCGTGAACGTGCCTTTTTTTTGACATTGTGAGTCGGGATGTCGTGGTTCAGGGGCCCCATACTGTGTCCGCTGAACCTTACAAAAATCACTTCAGTTAACATAACTAACAACATTTCCATCAGTTCCTTTGTCAGTCTATAACGACTACGAGATAAACTTCGTATAATCGCCGTCACGAAGTCTTGCTCCAGTTTATAAACATCACTGGCACTTAGACTTCTATTGAGCTTAGCTTGACTTTAATAATGGCTCAAAAATTAACACCTGACAAATGATGCTAGTTAATCCATGATTGAGTTCAAACAATTGGTCCTAAAATATCTCAAAAGCTAACTTCATAAAGTACTTGGGTCTCAAATAAAAGGTGTTGATGTGTCGAGAAGTTTGGAGACCCTTTGTGAGCTTAACAGATAGTTGAATGTGGCCGATTCTCGTTAGACGCAGCCAGTGATTGCTAGGAATTGATCAATGACAACTCTTTAGAAAAAAATATTGGAATCTATTTTACAAAGTAGAGTTTTAAACCGATTTTGAGTTTAATCAGCTTTGCATATACTTCGTCGATATCCCCCCACAAACCGTCATGTATATCCAAATTACGACTATTCTAGAGGGCAAAAAAAATCTCGGGTCTGTTGTTAAAAATCCATTAATGTAAACTTTAAACATGACTGCTAATGCGTTAATTGGCCCTCACAACGACATGACTTTATAAACCTATGCTTATCTTCCACGGTTCAGCAGGATTAAAGAAGTCGCAAACGAACAGCAATCTCCAGATAGATTCCCATACTAAATCTCATTGAATTCCAACCACCTACGTACACAAGGCACCCCTCTATAGGAGGGGAATCTATTCAATTCTCGAGCATAAAATTCCATCTGCGTGAGAATATATTGGTTGACCAAATGTCAGGTCGGGATTGAAAAGATTTTTTTATATCATTGTAACAAAGTGTCACCCTCTGTGACTACATTGACGTGTAAGTAAGTACTCCCAAGAGCGGTATGGTCAGTGAGGTGCATTGTGGTCAACGCAACCGAGTGATTACACGAACTAGCCAACGTAGTGACCGAAACATTGCTCAAATCAAACACAAGGTGCCATCGAGTCTAGATTTCGAAGAGAAAATTAGCCGCTACGAAGATGATGTTCATTCAGGGTAAGGCTGTCCCATTTGATTAATTGTATCCGCGCTACTTACGGGGCGTAGCTAGTGTAGACTGTTTAGAACCGTAAACTAGTGATCTCAGCAATATCAGTAAACACAGTAAATTATGCCAACAGCGACAAAAATTCCGTAACCAGTATATACATTAGTATTAGGTCTTATGGCTTCTATCTGACAGTGAAATAATAGCGTAATTCCACTGTAGTTCAAAATTCGGTGGTTTCGGTTCAATATTATCGTCGAGACAGAGGTTTCTCGTAGGCTTAAAGGAATTAAGTTCTTGGTTCACGCAAAAATGC
This sequence comes from Telmatactis stephensoni, assembly GCA_029948255.1. NCBI lineage: Eukaryota > Metazoa > Cnidaria > Anthozoa > Actiniaria > Isophelliidae > Telmatactis > Telmatactis stephensoni. The sequence goes on from JALIZF010001777.1 coordinate 655,019, forward strand.
AGTAATTGCTTCCAGTGCTAGGTTTTTAACCGATTTTTCGATTTACTCGGTATATTCCGAATACACAGCCCTCGTGGCCGTATACATGCAAATTCATCGACAAGATTTTTCGACATTTCCCACGACCTTTAGCAACATCTGACAGGTCGACCGCTGCTTTTCGTCTAAACTAGCAAAGGAAAAATTACCAATTAATTGAAAGGACAAGTTCTTGGAAGTTTGTTATCAATTGTATCAATTTGGGTAGTACATTGCTTGAGGTCGTTAAGTCTTTATCAAGTCATTTCTTCATGAGTCAACAGCGCGGAACAAAAATGAGGGACCACAATTCTTTTTCTGATCAACTAAACGTATTTTCATTCCTTTGTTAGTGATATTTAATTAAAGGTTTTAACACATTTGACCGACACCGATATGTCCGAGTAGTGTAAACCAATGCTGCTTCTCAAATTTGCTAGCAGATGTGCACGTTCTTGTCATGGCCTACCTTTCGCTACACTTCAGTGCGAAATACAGACAAACACCATGAACAAGATTAGAGATAAACCCATAAAGACCTTCGAAAATGCAATTAAAAAACAAATTTCTCTCGTGGCTGCTGATAGCTGAAAGGTTTCCTGCTGCGGATGATCGGGAGCAAATACCTCTCCAGGAGCCAAAATGAACCTGTATTCATCCGTTTGTTCAGGGGAACAAGTGGAATTCCAAGGCATTAAGCGATCACGGAAAGGGAAAAGAAAAGGCCCCTTTGTTTGCATTTAAGGCCTTAATATTGTGGTCTTAATAATTTGAATAGCTTCAGTCTTTTTATTATGAATGAATACAAATCAGAGATCATTAGAAGGCGACGTCAATTACTCGTTAGACTGGTCGTGTGAATGGTCTCAAGTCATGACTGTTTGGATAAATCTGTAAGTGAGACACTTGTCTGATACATGGAGTGACGGATTTACAATTGACAAGTATGTCCAAAAATTCGTTGAACATTTTTGCCGGTGATTAAACATTTCTATACGCAAGGAAGGTCACGAGATGTTAAATTGGGGGCTGCATGTCTATTAGTGGTTGTTTCTCGACTCACAGTTTAGCTGCGGTTAAAGTTTTTTTACTTCGCAGTATCAAACTACGTCATTTTGATAGGTATCTTTATTACTCATGACGAAATTAATACAATTGAGAGATTTCTAGCTATAACTCTGAATGTTCATATCGGTGGAGATAAAAATTCGAGGTCTTAGCGCGTTTAAGAGTTTAATTCTGACCTAATTACTTCTACTTTTGGCATTTGGAATTGATAAGCTAGACTACTAAGAGTGTAACTTGTTTATTAACAGTCGTAATCAGTAGACATTCTTTCGTTTTCTTTTTGGAGATATTTTGGAATGCCGACCTTGGACTTCAAGTCAAGAGTCGTGTCACGAGTCGTGTATCTCCCACCAAGGATTACGACATTATCAATTTATAACGTAAGAAATAAAGTTTCTTTTATGATTCATAAAACTAACATTCTGGTTGAACTTCCCACTCAATTTATGACTTTTTATGGTTTCTGACGCGCGCTCCTGCAAAGACAGCTGTTACGAACGCTCTAATTGAGTATGCGCAACTCACATGCGCAGTTTATTCCTCCGGCTGATTTTGAAGAAGCTTCTGGGCTTTGCAGTTTGCCGTTTCGTGGTTTTGCCACGAGGAACGCTGCGGCTACTGCGGAAGGCAAACTTTGATCGCATTTAGATATACCTTTTAGCATGGCCACTGTGCCTACGAGAACAAGATTACCAAGCAAACTGATAAAACGGTTTTCAAGTGGTTCAACCTGTACGCTAATAAAAGAAACGACTCTATATCGGAGTCTGAAGTGCACAATCTAAACAACCAGAGTCTAAAACAAACACCACTGAAAAAATTCTTGAACACTTGATATTTTATTCAGCTTTGACTCGAGCTGCGATTGAAATTGCCGTTGAAAAACAAACTTGACTTATAATTTGATGCCAAGTAACAGATAACAATGACCAGGAGAGCATAAAACAATTATGAACTAAAAAAACCGTTTAGTTTATCTGCCGTTTAGTGTGTAATTAGTGGATATTTACCTTATTCGCGTGGCAGGAGGAAGTCTAAACAAGATTTAACTCGTCCAATCCTGCTTCAGATAAAGATATATCTCCAGCTAAATCTAATTAGGAACGTTCTGGCACTTGAGAGATAACGATCTGTAATTGAAGATATAGCCTAAGAAGATAAACTAAGAATAGAAAAACTCGTATAAATAAAGATATCTTCATCCGCAATCTCAGTCATAAGTTTTCATCGTAGCTATATTGACAACATTAATGCTAATGTTGAACTATTTTTCAATTGGTTGAGAAATGATTAGGGACCATTAGGACCGATTTTTTCTTTCTTTCTTTCTTTCTTTCTTTCTTTCTTTCTTTCTTTCTTTCTTTCTTTCTTTCTTTCTTTCTTTCTTTCTTTCTTTCTTTCTTTCTTTCTTTCTTTCTTTCTTTCTTTCTTTCTTTCTTTCTTTCTTTCTTTCTTTCTTTCTAATTCTTTCTTATTTCTTTCTTTCTTTCTTTCTTTTTGTCCAGTGTCAGTTGTTGCGACGGAGTATACGTAGTTGAATATGGGTCGATATTAAAGTGCAAAAAATAAAAATGTTGAGCAAAATTTTAAAAGATAAGACCGAAAAGATGAAATTTGAGTCAAAGCAGGGAGGCATACTAAATAATAAGTCAGAGAACCGTGAAACGTTTCAGCTAGCGTCGGTCCTTTTCAATCTACTCAGCTCATTGAATGATGTAGTGTATTAATATGCATGACATGCAACTTCAGTAAATAAAACTTAATATGAGTGTTTGTGCACGCATTTCCGCAAATACTTTCAATCAAAAAAGTTACTTAAAAGAGTTGAAACACTTTCTGTCAAGAATAATGCAACACCGTTTGATAAACAATGTAATAATTCCAGATTTTTTCCGGTTTAATACATGCTCAAGCGAGTTACAGCCGAAGCTATTGTTTGAAGAGCTTTCGCTATCTGCGTCTAATTAGAAAAAGTTCGCCCATACCCCACACTTTACAATTTTAGTGCATTGCCAAGTCAGGACTTTAGTCGGTCAGTCGCCATAGTTACCTTTAACTTTTGACAGATAAGGTGATGACGCTATATCAGTTTTCGCACGGCTTGCGTAAAACCCTATTTTTTTTTCACTTTCTGTAAAATTAATGAGCAAAACTTTTAACGTCATATTTTATATAGTGTTTAAACAGTCATATTGTTGCTTACGTCATTACTGAAAACCGATCTCGCGAAAAAAGCTGTTTTAAACACCGTTCTCAGTTGAACTTCCTGTTTGAAGATTCTTTACAAAGTTTGTTTAACTAAGCGATTAAAGTATCTACCAACCAGGAAAAAATTGTTTAACCGCATGAACCAGAATGACAAGATTTAGTCGGTTGGTCTTATACTGTACTCCGCGTTCGTTAGTGAGCCGCGTTATTGTGGTCTTAATTGTGAAGTAATCAGGCTAAATTTATATTATTACTCATCAGAAAATTTTAAAACCCAATTTTTTCCGCAAATGTTTTTAAGACTAGAAGTATAGATTTTCCTACTATTAGAACTTTGAATAGCGTTGCGAACACTGGGGTATCCACTTACGCTCTTTTCTTGCTTAATTGGCCACGCCTCATAGTAACGAAATATTACACCTATCATGATATTTCTTAGGATGCAGTTTAAAGACAATAACGTTACTTAAATAATTCATGCTGTTTTTACTTTCTTCAATGTCAATACATTAAAAATTCAAATACTGTCGGTAAGTCAAAGAATCAGCAAGATGTTGATCGACTGGTTCCCTCTGCTGGTTATTTTTTTACAAAATTTGTGATGAAAAAAATATTGATATTTTTATATGTTGTTAATCAAATTTTCTCAAATAGGGAGAAAAGAGAAAAATCTGCAGGAATTTCTGATCCGGTTGACAAAAATACTATTAATCTCTTACTTGGTTATAGTTTTAGACACTTTTAAGCATACATCCGGGGAGGGGTTAATGACGTTGTCTCTCTACTTAGCGAGGGAGGGGTGATTTGCATGCAAAGGCTTCAAAATCTCTCTGCCACCTCATTCGACTGTCATTTGCGTAGAAATGCATACACTGGCTAAACCACAAATGAAATCCAAGCTTCATCAAGGTAAGATAGTTGCTTTTTATACTGCACTAGATCAAACAAAAAGGACGAAATGTTTTGGTCATCTCATGTTAAGATTATGCAAAGCGAAAACTATCTCTGAAAGATTGTTTTGGTAAACTGAACGAACTGATAATCTGAGGGTTGCATGTTGAATGTTTAATTGCCCGTGATAAAGCGATACTTCTGATATCCAAAAGTCATAAACAGCCGCGATTCATAAATTGTTAACTAAGTCTTGGTCTTGTTTGAGGTTGACCTCAAAAATTCACATCCATTTTCCACTCAACCGAAACAACCGGAAGTCGATTTTACAATTTTTTTGAATATACAGATAAGGGCTATTTTTTTCTGGAAAAGACGATGGTGATAAGGCAGCACTGCATATATGTATAGGTAATCATACGGTTTCGAGTTCAATTTGGAATTAATTTGCACGAGTGTGTTTTTCAAAGAGTATCAAAATTGCACGAGCCCGTAGGGCGAGTGCAATTTGAGCTCTTTGAAAAATACACGAGTGCGAATTAATTCCAAATTGAACGAGAAATCGTATGATTACCTTTTAATAATATACATGAAAAAATTCGAGAAAATAATCTCGAGAAGAAAACTTTCAGCGCGCGCTCGTTGAGATGTGATGGCGTCAGTGGCGCGCGCAAGTCATCAAAAATTGTTTAACTGACAACCAGATCCTCATAGTTTTTGCCATTTTTTTCAAACAAACATATACTTTAATGAATGAAAATCTCCATATTTGCATTGTTGGTTATGTTTTACAATAGCAGTATAAGGAAAAATTGATCTTAATGCGACTTTGAAATTATAAATTCAAATGTAATTTGCACTGTATTACAGCTCTTCTGCACTGTGTTACACTTGAACTGCACTGTTCTCGACCAATCAGAATCGAGTAATTTTTTCATGTATATTATTAATATATATATCTTATTCTCCTTTTTATATCCACGTCAAAACATTGTTGCTTTTAGTTAAAAAGACATAGCTTTATTTTTTTTTTTTACCCTAAATCAAAAAGTTATTCACTGACTTGTGCGATTCTGTTCAGAATTCGGGACTTAATCTTAAAATTCCCGAGATATAGTCCGTCTAGGGTTTTTTTTTTTTTTTTTAGATTCAGGTGGAAAGAGTTTTAACGGTTCGAAATTAATGAATTGACTGAAGAAGTGAAATATTGAATGATGATTAATGATCATTAGATAGTCACTCTAGCAGGTATTTTTAACACTTTTATAAACTTAACGAGGTCCTAAGAGCTGCGATATTGCGGTCACTTAGCAGAAAACAATGGCGGTAATCCTGGTAATTGAGGTTTCTTTGTCATTTGATTTAGGAATTTTGCATTTGTATTGGCCATTAATCACAAGAAAAGGTCGTACTTGTACATTTGTTAAAAGCAGGGACAAGGGATTATCACATTACGGACCTGTAGAACGTGACAATACTTAGATAAGTCGGTTAATCAAAACTGCTAATCCCGGAACTACAAAAGACTGTTGTTTGATGGGATTTGGACCTGTCAGTTCTGCACTAGTTATAATTAATTAGTGTTTGTGCAAACTAAAAAAACTCAATATTGATGAAGATGATTACAAATATTAACCACAAATTTTACAAATCAGATTCCTACCAAATTAAAAATCAGATAAATTAATTAAGGGCCCGTTCATATGAGAGAGAGTGCCCCTATGAAGTAGCTATAACTCTGTCTTTTGCCGGTTTTGTGCCCCCAAGGAAAAGAAAACAAAAGAGTTATCCCTACTACATAGGGGCACCCTCTCTCATGTGAACGGGCCCTAAGTTTAATTTGGAAACATAATGGTTTGTGTTTATAGTCTCGTCTCGTCGCTGCGAGGCATCGAGTTTTAAGAAGGCTTTTTAGTGTTTCCCCACATCAGCTTTATACTGAATTTCATGATCAGTTAACGTAAATTCGTTTATTCATATTCATCTTTTTCATTTATTTTATGTATTACATATCTTATGTACATAAAATTTATATTATTATATATCTCATAAATTTTATACATGAGCCTCTGGCTTGGAGTGAAGGTCATGCAGGCCAATTATACTCTTGTTTTCTCACTTTTAGCGTTGCAATATGCAGTTTGTATCGATACAATCTCGTTCCCAAAGCCGATTTTTCTTACTGCGCATGCTCGCAGAAAAAAACTACTAACATGCGCAGTAAGAAAAATTGGTTCTGGGGATGAGATTGATATTGATGTTCTTGAGATGCGAATTATTGCGAGCATGCGCAGTCTGTTTGTTTGAGTACAAGCCAATGCTATGCTACCGACGACACCGTCTAGCTTTTTACAGACTTTTAGTGGTCTGGAAAGAGAGAAAGGGAGATGAAAGAGAAAGGGAAGAGGGGAGAGAAGTTAAAACATGACTGACAAAAGAAACACAATATGCAACTGCTTCGTTTATTTTCAAACAAACAAATACAGCATTGTCAAATCCAAAACTTAGAACCACAAAGTTTATAATCATCACATAATTGAACACTAAGGTTTTTCTTCAACTACGTACAATGACATCAACTGACTAGGTCTAATGGTGCCTCTTTTCATTCTTAACGAATACCTTATTCACTACCCTCTACTTTTCAGTACAGTAAAGAATATCAAGTCAAATAATCAAATACTAGTTTAAACTCAAAGATTCTACAAGCGTTTCAGTTTCTCGACGGCTATCTTGTAGTTAAGGCCAGAAAAGACTGTGTCATGTTACGTTGTGCATTGTGTCAAAAAAAATAGGGAATTTGTAACGCCTTAACTGAGAAATGTTAGCAGCATTGCTAGTAATGATGAGTACAGATGTGCGTGTATCTCTTAAATTGTGTCACTGGCCTTAAGTTATGATCAAGGCATAACTACAAACATCGATCTAAACCAGTTTAAATCGTAGTGGTAATTAGGAAAAACAACATTGAATGCAGGGGAGATGGAGGGACTAATCACTGTGCTATCACAAACGAGTGGGATTCCTGTGTCCCAAAGAAATAACTTAGTTGATCAAAACTACTTTAAATGTCTTTATGATATAGAGGAGCTCCTCTGTGACTAATTAACTTAATCGATTTATCGATGATAAACTATGTCGCTCTATGTTCTCCACATAACAATATATAAAACCAAAACTGCAGTGATTATATCAAACTTTTTTGTGAAACCAGGTCATCGTTTAGAAAACCAAGTCATATTCTTTCTTGTACTCGTCACTAACTGTCTTTGCCAGCTTTGACATGTCGAGTAATAGCCTGTTGATTTCTTGAAGGTGTTTTTTGATGGGATTTAAGTCTTTGCCATCTTCTAAACTATACCCTGAAACATTGCAAGCAAATTTACAATCACAGTTTATTTAAGGCAATTAAAGTGAAATCTGAAGAAGGAATGCACTGGCTATTGGCCACTCCCTTACCCAGGCCATAACTATTAGCCATATATAGTTTATCGACTTCCATGATTGACGTTTGTACTTAGATGTAGTTCAATGTATGGAGGGAATGCAAGGGGAGGGGAGGGGAGGGATCTTTGTTTTCTCCTGAACTCCCTTCCTCCTAATTTCCCTGCATTCATTCCTGTGAAGGATTTCTCTCTCTGCATCAATCTACCTCCGTCTTCCTCCCCACCCTAAGTACCAATTTTAATGTACTTACCAGTTGTTAGTTCACTCTTGATGTTTTTAAGTACAAGATATAAATCATGCAGCCCTTGAACGTCAGTGTACATCTTCTTGTGGAGAGATTGTGAGCTTCTGGTCACATGGTCCTATGTCTTGTAGGCGATTTGGAACGAGCACACATTTCTCCATTTTCTCCACTTCTTCGACAAACTAAAATGATAACAAAAGGCTTCATATAAGTTTATGATTACCCTGTGCTTAACACCGTTTGTCTGTAGGCACAGGAAAACTGCAACTAGAGGACCACTACGCATGCAGGCGAATCGAAAATTGAAATATGTACACGTCCAAGACTGTGTATCGTTACATTTTAGATCTAGAACTGATTAGTTAAAAATTGTTTATTAAACACTTGTGGGGACTCAGTAGTGATGAACAACTCTAGATGGAACTGATCTATTTCAAAGATTTCAATGTTGGCAACTAATAGAGATAGTAACATCAAAAATGTCAGCGAAAGTTCGGGAAAAAAGATTTTCACAAAGAAGTGTTTATAATTCTTTTTCCGCTTGCTGATTAGATAGACATCGTTGCCCCCTCAGTGGTAGCTGATAAACATTTAAGACTTTTTTTGGACTAACGCCAAAAAAGTCCAGCCAAGCTCCCGGCTCTGCAAAATATACTGTGCAAAAATACTCAGAAATGAAGCTGTCTGGTAACTTTTGACCTTCATGTCGTTCTCAATGAGTGAATCCGAATGTCCTTATAGAATTACTACCTCAGCTAGTGGACTGCAAAGTAGCAGCGATTTTCCTTGGTTTTAGCATCGAGTAGCAAGTGAATATTGAAAATTGCAACGAGTGAAAATTGAATATGAAAATGAAATTAATTGAATTGCGTTCATTTGCATTCTTTTAAAAAAGAAAGAAATATAAAGCTAACAGTGAACGCCTTCGAATTGTGCATTCGTTCCACCGTCGGTCAGCTTGATATTGATTTGATAAAACCATTAAAACCAGCTCGTCTGCACCCGAAAAAAGCACGAGTTGCAGTGAAAAAAATCATAATATTTTCGACGTCTCGTACGCAAGCTTACTCGGAGACTATCATACATATATTTCTTACTAATATCGAACTGCCCGTTTTGTCTGATTTTCTGGTCGACCAGTGTCAGTGACCTGACGATCTGCACTAAATTAGCATATTGAATAAAAATCCAATTTATTTTGTACGTTTTTCTACATAGTGTACAAACCTTCTGCAAGATGTTGAGAGTGCAGTTCTTTGCCATGTTGAGTTAGATAAAGCAGAGCCAGCTGCAACGTACAAGTGAATAGAGTTTCGTGCAACTGACCATAAAAGCTGCCACAAAAGAACAATACCAATATGCAAATTATTCCTGGATTTCTAAACAAGTCTTCAGTGATTGGCTAATGACTTAAGAGCCGTCTGGTTTATGTTGCTTTATGTCTAGACACTTGTAGCTGTCTACTTACTGGAAATAAGATATGGTTTCTTGTGTTTCCTATCACACTTTGAACTTTCAATTTTGAAAGAATTTTTTAAGGAGCTTTCAAACATTCAACAATAAAATATTTTGAAGATTGTAAAGGATTTAAAGACTGTTACATAAGAGTTTTGAATAAAATAATAAGTAGGACACGTGTTGCTTAGCGAGCATCTTTCGACATCGCACCAACCATGTGTAAAAATTAAACTTTAAAGATATTTACAGAATAGCAAAATAAACTAGCCTAATTGACATTTAGTGAGTGCTGCCTAATATTGTTTTTCCTTATACAATAAACCGATTGCTCAAGGTTGTTCGCTTCAGAAATCGAAGCGCGAAATAAAATGCATGATTACTACAGAATATGCAAAAAATATTTCCAAAGAACTGGAATGTATTTTGTTTTCAAATACCTCATTTTACATGCGACTACCATTAGCTTTTACAAACTATTACATGACGCCGGATTGCTGTCATCTTGTCTTTCACGCCGTTGTATGCCCTTTGCCCCGCTCTATTTGAAACTAAATCTTGATAAACATTAGATCTGTCGTGAAGATGCGAAAAGCACGAGGCGATGCAAGGCAATTTAAAGGCACCAGATGAACTATTTAAGCTACTATTTACCGTAATTATTACTTCGAAAGATAGTATAAGAAATTGTAATATAATGAATTGAATATAATAACAAATGGCAGTGTTTTCAAAGCATTACATGAAGTAATCAGTTGACACTCAACGATGAGAAGACGCATAAGGTTTTATAGTGTAGGCTTGCAAAGCATGGTGGTAAGAAGTAATTTTGCATTGTGGGATAGCAAGAACAAAGAAATCTATTGTTTTTTGCGACACTCGCTAAGCATTGTGGTCGTATCCAAATCTCGATTTTAGCTAGCTACTGAAATAGGATCGCTGCCTTGCTCCGCTCGCTCAGGCTCGCTCCGCTGCGGCAGCAATAATATCATATCGTAGCAAAACGTTAAAAAAGTCTAGTAAAATATTGAAATAAAATGAAGTAGAACTGATTTTCGATTTAACATTGTTAAAAATACTTAAAGATTTCGAAATAATCACGTCCTTAGAGAGTTTATCCATTCTTTAATTGATTTAGGAAAAATAGAAAATTTATGAATATCAGTTCTAGCCATAGGGACTTGATATTTAAAAGTGATGGCTACCAAGTGCAGGCCTCTATATGAGCTTGTATGAGATACTAATAAAGTATTCAGTGGTATGAATGTCTACTAAATGTATATGAAAGGAGGCAGCATGGCCGAGTGGTCAGAGCGTTGGTCTCGCAATCTGGCGGTCCCAGGTTCGATTCCCGCTCTGGCCACTATCTGAGACTGAATTTGCCGTTCCGATTTCGATTAGTTCAAATTCAGTTTCTCGGCCATGCTTGTAATATAGCCAACTGGTTTGCCTCCTTGCCAGTTGGGATTCTTAAACACTTTATGTTTGATTATACTTCATTTCATTTCAGTTCATTTCAACCGCATTTGATTATATACATATAGATATTTGCGGTATATAAATCTTAAACATTATTATTATTAAACATTTGAAAGAAATAACGCTCAACCAGGCCCAGGGTTTTAGTTGCACTTCCTGTAATATTGGAGATATCAGTCCAGTCCACTTTAGTCTTTATTCAATGTCACACGACTACTGAGATATATATGTTATTAAATCAACTTGTTCAAGTACGTAGTATTACAGAAAATATAAGTTCTCTTTGGTGGGTCTTTCTTATTATATTGGAAAAACATTATATTACATTTCAATGGATTAAAATTCATTTGCCATTTATATTGTCACTGTTATAGACGGGAAAGATCACCTTGAAGATTATTAGTTTCAGCATGTGTTGAGATGATTCCATAGAGGAAGGCATCATTAGCAAAAAGTCTAATTCGGAGAATAATAAAGATTGAGACAATAAGCTCGATGGGTTTCCTGTGCTGTGACTGCATGAGTATGCGACAAAACAGCTCGATTTTTTGGGGCGAACGATGATTTTACGTCATAAAAAGGTCATCGAAATGAGATAGTTCCCTATGCATGGTCAGCGGTACCAATTATAGGGCAAATTGTGCCTTCAAAACTCGTTAGAGCTGTTTGTTTTCGAGTATATTTATGCTTTATAAAGTTCGATTTTATACGCTTGGTGCTTTGAATGAAGTGACGACGGTGTTGTCATAGTTACCACTGACAATAAGTACCGTAAATGATCTAATTAACGTCCCCTCTCTAATAGACGCCCCGGGCGTTAATTAGATCATTTACGATTCTTTGAACTTAGTCAAGCTTGCTGTGATGTCATTAATAATAGTCTTTCGTTCTGGTTTCTATAGTTGTTTTGGAGTAGTTGTTCTTGGTATGTTCACTGTAAGTTCGATTGTTAGTTTTGTGTATTATCATGAGAAACAGAATATTGTTTATTCGTACCAGGAGTCATCAAGGTCACGAACTGTGTATTGACGTTTCCCGGCAAAGACACGTACGTTTTAGTTCTGCCATATGTCGAGTCGTAAGTTCGATTGTCAGTTTTGTGTATTATCATGAGAAATAGAATATTGTTTATTTGTACGAGGAGTCATCAGTCATCAAGGTCACGAACTGTGTATTGACGTTTCTCGGCAAAGACACGTACGTTTTAGTCCCGGGGACGAGGGGGGGGGGGGAACTCCTATATAAAAGAGGACGGGGATGCTCGTCGGAAATTTTGAAAATGACCCCTAAAATGTACCTGAGTGGGAGTGGCACCAATTGATTTCTACCCCTAAAAGGTACCAATTCAAAAACGATAATAAAGAATTAAAGTAATGAAACACTTTGTTATCGATGTGCAGATCAGATCATCGAAATCGTCCCTTCATGCTTATTTTAGGTAGTTAATTTACCCCAAAACAGTCCCTAAAAGGTACCAGCTATGTTCCTGGTAGTCCAATTAAGTCTGAGACACCCTAAAAGGTACCAGATTGCAAATTTTGACCCCTAAAAGGTACGACGAGTATCCCCGTCCATTTACGACCGGAGTCCCCCCCCCCCTGGGGTTTCAGTTCGGCCATAGTCCTTAAATCCCAATCCCATCCTAGCACTAGGATCATCCTAGCAGGCGAATCATCCTACTTGCTATACATTTATTGCATTCTGTTTACTAGGATGATCCTAGCACCCGAAGTGAAGACACAAATTTCCATGTAAACAGAATGTAGTAAATGTATAGCAGGTAGGATGATTCCGCCTGCTAGGATGATCTTAGTGCTAGAATGTCATGTAAACACCCCTTAAGTCTTGAATAAATACTTATAGAGTCGGTTTATTGTAAATCCGATATTGATTGAAGATAAGATAATCTTTATTCCATACAAAACACAGAAAAACACAATAACTCGTGGATTTGCAACCCAGGAGTTAAAAATTACAAACATAAAAAAATAAACTAAATTCACATGTTAAAAATAATATGCTAGCTACAAAACTATTTCAAACCATTCTAAGACTACCGAGTATTGCATTTGTCAATGTACCAGAATTGTTGCAAAGATTTTTAATACCTGTTTGATTCATCATCAATTAAAGCTGATTGGATTGGCCTATTGCTGGGTTTCAAACAGCTGATGAAATCTCATTATCTGCTTCAAAAATTGTGCTTCATAAATTATCTGGTCAAACATTGACTACCACGTGCTCTCAACCAGAGAATGTTCCACTGAGACTTGTCTTTCAGCTGATGAATTGAAATTGACGTCATATGAAACCCAAGAATTGTGTCTAGTTACACGTGCCAATATTTTGTACTCACGGAAAATGACCTCAGGTAGTTTTTCTCTCTTCGTAGAAGCAGTGAGTGACTGTGCTCACGTTTTTAATTCGATCTCTTTACTTGGAGATGCGATGATGGTTATAAACCGGGCTTCACCAGCCATTTCTTTGTTTTAACTGTAACTCTTTTGACTGAGTGGTTTTGCAGGTAGACTAATTGCTGGGAGCGAAGCTACAATAGCAGCAACACTATTCTTGGTGTGGGATTCCTGTGCGATTAATGACGTCACTTTAATATTGATCCTCGAACTCGATTTTATGTACGGTGGTATGTTCATGGCGAACCTTGACGTCACAGGGATGAATTGGGATTCCTGTGCGACTCCATTCGAGAGGTTTTATGTTTCTCGAAGTATAAAGAAAGTCACAAAATGCTAAGTGATATTTTTTCGAGAGGGCAATGTTCTGTTACGGGTCATTTTGCGTGTTACTGTTCGAATCGAAGCTCGTCTACGGGCCGAATCAATTCAAGCCAAGATAATAAGTATGAAGTGAGGTCGCGCTGAAAATCTCTGCAATATATTTGGTTACTCTATGAAAGAAAATTTTATACTTTGTATGTGATGAATTGTATTTATCATTCGTTTGGTCTAAAGCGTCAAATAGTACAGTAGACAATGCGGCATCTTTGACCGTGATGCAACATACAACTATAGCTTTTTAAAATCAGTTAGTTTTATAATCATTGCCAACGCTAGCCGTTTGTGATTGTTTGAAAAATTCCTGAAAATTGCTTTACTCAAAGTGCTAAATATTTTGAAACTGTGTGTGTCCGACACTGATCCTGGAGAATTATGTTTTGTAGTTCAACATTGAAGGTCAACTAGCAGTGTTCGTCACACAACGCACAGGAGATAGACAAGAAACATTTCACTGATATCAGAGAAAGCGGTGTACTTTCGTGAGTTTTAGGGGAACAGTTCTGCTAACGTGGATACACCAGCTGTTTTCTGCTCGCAGCACTTCACTTTCTATTAGAAATGGCTAGTAGATATATTTAATCGTAACAGCAAGTGATAATATGACGAGTATGCGCGAGCCGCTGAACGAAAGTGGCCTCAAGTACGGTTTTAACCTGGCTTAGGGCTACCTCTCTCATAAATAGAGTCGTATATAGTCTCCCCAAAGTTTTTCGGAGCATTACATTTGAGTGCAGAAGTACGAACAGCTAGAAATTATCCTTTCAAAATTATAAATTTGTCCAAGATAATAGAAGTGGGAGACATGCGCAGATGTTATCACTTGCTGCTTTTAATCGTTGTACTTTTATAACGTTTGCGCTCGAAATGGCAGCACTTCACTACACTGTCATACGTTTTATACATGAGCCTGGCATCACATTCACATTAATAAACTGAATGAATGATTGATTGGTTGGTTGATTGATTGATTGATTGATTGATTGATTGATTGATTATACTCTTCGTTCTCTCATTTTTCAATGACGTCATTTTCAATCTCATATTCTCTGGTTGAGAGCACATGGTGCAATCAAACATTGACCATCATTTGAAGCAGATAATGAGAATGAACAGCTGTTTGAAACCCAGCAATAGGCAGTTCATATCGACTTCATATATACGAGAATAAGCCACCTCACGCTTTCGTCCGCCATTTTGAATCGGGGCAAACGCGCCAAAATTTATAAAAATCTGGATCACTTTGGCTTACCATAACTTGGCTCATTTTTAAAAGTCTAGTTTTTTGAAACGATATATTGGCTTTGTTATTATTGCCTGTTTACATGATAAATATTGGAAGAATGTAAGACGAGAAAAAGAGGATTTTTGTTTTCAAAATAAAACGTTCGGCACGTAAATATTAAGATTATTCGTGAAAAAAAGGCACGCATGTTTGCAAATCATTGAAGTTTAAATTTTGAAAATCCGACAAATTCGAGCCGAGTTATGATAAGTCAAAGTGATCCAGATTTCTATAAATTTTGGCGCGTTTGCCCTAATTCAAAATGGCGGACGAAAGCGAAGTGGCTTATTATCGCGAGCATGCGCAGACTGTTCGTCTGCATAGCATCAGCTTGTATCTAGCTTATGTAACAGACTTTTAGCAATTTGGAAAGAGAGAAAGGGAAATGAAAGGGAAAGGGAAGGGGGTACGTGGAGGGAGAGAAGTTAAAACATGACTGACAAAAGAAACATAATATGCAATTGCTTCGTTTATTTTCAAACAAATAAACAACATCGTCAAATCCAAGACTCCTCAGAGCCACAAAGTTTACAATCATCACTGATAATGATATATTTTTCTTCTTCAACTACAGTGACAACCACTGACTAGGTCTAATGGTGCCATTTATAAAAGTCAATTTAGTTTCCGTTCTTAACGAATACCTCATTCACTACCTTCTACTTTCAGTACAATAAGGAATATCAAATCAAATACTAGTTTAAACTCGAAGATTCTACAACCGTTTCAGTTTCTCGACGGCTATCCATGATTTTGAAGTTAAGGCAAGAAAACACTGTGTAACAAATTTGTAACTCTTTAAAGAAATGTCAACAGTATTGCTAGTAATGATATGTAGAGATGCGCGTATATCTTTTAAATTGTGTCACTGGCCTGAACTAATAACCAAGACATAGCTAGAAACATCGTTGCGGACTTCTATTCTAAGCAAGATACAGTCAAACCTCTTTGATGCAAATTTGAAAAGATGATGAAAGGCGTTTGTAATATCGAGATGTCCAAAAGAAACCAGCTTAGGACTTCACGGTAATTAGAAATAATAATATTGAATGTAGGAGAGGAGGGCTACTCAAACTGAGTGGGATTCCTGTGTCCCAAAGCCAATTACTATTAATGTCTCTATATTAAAGAGGAGTTTAAGAGGTTCCTCCGTAACTATTAAACTAAGCCAATTTATATATGATAAACCAAGTTCTTTCTTCGCTTTTTTTATAACAACACACATGACCGCATATCAACCAAAACCGTGTCAGTTAATCAGGTTAATGAATTGAATCGACACTCGGAAAAATGTTAGTAATAAATGTATGCTTCTTTGGAGAAGCATACATTTATTACTAACAAAACTGTGTTGCTGGGAATTAAGAAAAGTTGATTTCATAAGACGTTTTTTTCACCATTTGTCAGGAATCTGTGAAACCAAGTCGTCGTTTAGAAAACCAAGTCATATTCTTTTTTGTACTCGTCACTAACTGTCTTTGCCATCTTTGACATGTTAAGTAATAACCTGTTGATTTCTTGAAGGTGTAGTTTGATGGGATTTAATTCTTTACCAAGCTCTAAACCATGACCTGAAATTAAGATTTAGAATTCTAAAAGTGAAATCAAGAACGAATTAATACACTAGCAATTGGCCCACCCACCTCTTCTAGGGACATAACTATTAACCATATATAGTTAAACGACTTCTATGATTGATGTAGTTCAATGTATGGAAGGAAAGCAAGGGGAGGGGAGGGGAGGGATCTTTGTTTTCTCCTGAACTACCTTCCTCCTAATTTCCCTGCATTCATTCCTTAGTTTGAAGGATTTCTCTCTCTGCATCAATCTACCTCCGTCTCCCTCCCCACCCTAAGTACCAATTTTGAATGGACTTACCAGTTGTTAGTTCACTCTTGATGTTTTTAAGTACAAGATATAAATCATGCAGCCCTTGAACGTCATGTACATCTTCTTGTGGAGAGATTGTGAGCTTTTGGTCACGTGGTCCTATGTCTTGTAGGCGATTTGGAACAAGCACACATTTTTCCATTTTCTCCACTTCTTCGACAAACTAAAATGATAACAAAAGGCTTCATATAAGTTTATGATTACCCTGTGCTTAACACCGTTTGTCTGTAGGCACAGGAAAACTGCAACTAGAGGACCACTACGCATGCAGGCGAATCGAAAATTGTAATATGTACACGTCCAAGACTGTGTATCGTTACATTTTAGATCTAGAACTGATTAGTTAAAAATTGTTTATTCATTAAATAATTCTTTTTCCTGCTGATGATATAGGCACCTTTGCCCCCTGTAGCTACGCCAAAAAGTTCTGTTAAACCCCTTGCGAAATAAACTTAAAACGTTTTTTGGACTAACGGTCTAGCAGGCTACAAAATTGTCATTATCCAAATAGTGTTAAGACTTCGAAAACGTAGTTTTGCTTTCGTATGATTCGTTTTCTTGTTGATTAGATGGGCACCGCCACCTTTGCCCCCTGTAGCTGCTAAGAACTTAAGACTTTTTTTGGACTAACGCCAAAAGGTCCTGCTAAACGTAACCGCTTGCGAAATCGGGTGCGAAATGAAGCTTTCTTTTAAAAACTCAAGTCTTTTATTTGGATCTGCGAAATGAACCTTTTTAAAAAAATTAAAACTTTTTTTGACTGAACGCCAAAAATTCCTGTCAAACCCATTGTGAAATGAAGCTGTTTGTTCCCATCAAGTTAATTCTTCAGAGACTGCCTGGCTGAACAGCGAAGTAGCATTGATTTTGCTTGGTTTTAGGATAGAGAAGAAAGTGAACATTGAAAATTGTAACGAGTAAAAATTGACTATTGCAATGAAATGAATTGCAATAGGCTCACAGGGATCTCCTTTGTATTATTTGTAATTACTCCCGGTAATTACTCCACTGTCGCTCAGCAATATATTCAGTTGATAAAACCGTTAAAACAAACTCGACTGCACCCGAAAATGTACGAATTCCAGTAAAGAATCATATTACTTTTGACGTCTTGTACGCAAGCTTTATACTGGGAGATTTATACATTTCTCAATATAAATGTCTAACTATCCATTTTGTCTGGTGACAATCAGTGGTCTGACGACCTGCACTAAATGAGCATATTGAATTAAAAAAAATCAAATCTACATAGTGTACAAACCTTTTGCAAGATGTTGAGGGTACAGTTCTTTGCCATGGTGAGTTCAGTATACAAGCAGAGCCAGCTGCAGTGAACGAGTGAAGGGAGTATCGTGCAACTGACCTTAAATACTGCTTTTAAGAACAATACCAGTATGCAAATTACCCTGGATTGGTAAATAAGTCTTCAGTGATTGGCTAATCACTTAACAGTCTGGTTTATGTTAGTTACATGTCCAGACGCTGTCCGTACTTACTGGAAATAAGATATGGTTTCTTAAGCTCTTATCGTACTTTGAAGTTTCAATTTTGAAAGAATGTGTCGATCAAAATGTTCAAGAAACGTACTTTCAAACATTCAACAAAACTGGCATAAATTATATGGTAAAGCACTAATATTTAGCGTCGATAGCTCCTTCATTTGAGCGCTGGTCTCCCAGGAAGCTGACCGTGCGCTCTTTACCCATCTCTTTCAGACCCCCCTCAAGGATTATAAAGGACTTAAAGCTTGTTACAAAAGGACTGGAATGAAATTACAATTGGAACTATCACGCATTGCCAACATGTCTGTTTCAAAAACGCACGGTTTTTTTTCTGGTGTACGAATGATCCGACGAAAGCCACGGACAGCCGAAAACTAGCCCAAAATACGTTTTAAAAGTCTTAGCGCCATTTGGATAATGATAATTTTGTAACCCGCGTGGCTGGCCTTTGGGGAGCTAGTGGGAAGGGAGGGGAGGGAATTCGAAGGGAGGAAAGGAAAGGAAAGGAAACAAAGGCTTGCAACGAATAGCCTGCGCGCTTAGCGGCCCGAAAGGGAAAGGGGGAGGGAAGGGGGAGTGAACCTCCCCTTCCCATCTCCCCTCTCCCATCCCGTAACCTCCCCTCCCCCTCCCCCCTCATTACCCTTCCCTTTCCAGCAGACCACAAGGAATACGGTTTTATGACTTTATGTCAACAAAATGATTACGTAGATGACGATCATCCGTTAATGCCGTTACAACATTTAACCACAAGTATACGTAACGCAATAGTGTTACGTGTACCCGTATGAAAGAAGAGAGAGAGAGAGAGAGATGGAGAAAAGGGCTGAAACAAAATACCCAGGCTACTAATAAAATGTCAATTTTAGGATCCTTATCATTCAAAATCAGGGTTATGAAACCTGCACTAAGGAAAAGAATTTTTTTGTGCCCCAAATGAGAGAGCGATATTTTATCACTTATCAGTTGCTTTGCTGATAGATTGGATAATCAGTATGAACAGCTTGTTTCAAACGTGTGTGAGTATCCCCAGGCAGCCCAAGTATTTAACTTTTGCCGTTTTTTGGAAATAATAAAATCTTACAATTTTTCTTGTGGCGGTGTTTCCTTTATACTATCTTTAAGCCGTTTCTGTCAAGTTTTTGGACCATTTCGAGCTATTTATTCTGATCTCGTTGAACCAGAAAAAAATAGCTCGAAATGGCCAAAAACGTCAGTGACAGAAACGGCTTGAATAAAATAAGGAAACACTACCACAAGAAAAATTGTAAGATTTTATTATTTCCAAAAAACGGCAAAAGTTGAATGCTTCGGGCTGCCTGTGGTGTACCAGTTGCTGGCACAGGTTTATAATGGGGATCTGCCGTTCTTCAGATTATGACTGCCGCCACAGATGCAAGAAATTAAAGACAATTACATTGCCCAATAGCAGGAGCCTGCCAATAGTGATAGCTGAGAGCAGTTCTAAATCAATTTTGGTCTAATGTTTAATGGCCTCAACAGAGAACACTACAGCTTAGCCTTGTGGGATATATATTCTTTTTAAAAAAACAGTCTTTAGCAGAAGCCCTCCTATCAACTACTACTGCGTGCGAGTCATGATTTATTTGACTTTGAATATGTGGCTATTTAATTACGTGTGTTATATTACGACAGATTACCTGGAATATGGGTGTATTGGGTTACGACGACGTTAAAATGTACTAAACAGGTCCGGCTAACAGATTAATAATGGCTACGTACGTGATCATTTGAATTTGAGACTCCGTCCACACGTATGCGTTTTTGTTTGTAAACGCATACTTTTTATGCTTTTAGGCCTTCCGTCCACACGAAAACGCCTGAAACGCTCACCGTAAACGCATATTTTCGAAAACGCTCTCCAAAGTGGATAAATTTGAAAACGCCGTTTATGCGTCTTCGTGTGGACGGCCGTAAACGTATATTTTCGTAAACGCTGTGAAAACGCTGACGTCACAATATCATTCAATACCTGCTTAGTATAGCGTTTAACATTGTTACGTTTTCGAGTTGAAGCGTTTACGTGTGGACGAGCCTAACCGCATAGAAATGTATACGTTAAGTTTACTAGCATCAAGTTGTTCGTGTGATGCCACTGTAAACGGCTATCATTTTCATGTGGATGCAAATACTTTTATGCGTTTACAAACGTAAACGTATACGTGTGGACATGGCCTGAATTTGTGGGTATTTAATAGCGATTACGTGTTGATACAGGCTGGTGTTATATTACGACAGATTGTCTGGAATATGGGTGTATTGGGTTACGACGACGTTGAAATGCACTAAACAGGTCCAGCTAACAGTATTGGTACGTGATCATAATATGTTGGTATTCAATAGCGATTACGTGTTAATACAGGCTGGTGTTATGTTACGACAGATTGTCTGGAATACGGGTGTATTGGGTAACGACGACGATGAAATGCACTAACAGGACGAGGTATAAACAAAATTGGACGACCACGTCCTCATATGAACAGAATATCATCTGCTACGTGATCATTTGAATTTGTATATGGGGTATTTAAGTACGTGTTAATACAAGCTAGTTTATATTACGACAGATTGTCTGGAATATGGGTTTACGATTATGTTGAAATGCACTAACAGGTCCTAACAGATTATCATCAGCTACGTGATCATTTTGTTTGCATTAAAAGTCATCAAGCCAGATTCCCTGTGTACATCCTAGCAACGAACCATTTAGCTTTTGCAATTTTATTGTCCCATTTTGGAACGCATCCCATTGGTCGAAAGTGCCGTCTAAACGTCATTATATGCTGATCAGAAACAAACCAAACAACCTTGAGGTCTTAAATTAGAGGAAAAAAGAAATCGTTTTGTAAGCCCACATTACTTTCGGCCTGCGGTCACTTCGAGCATGCGCAGTAGAATAATGAAACAATGTTCGAGTGAGTGAGTAAGTGAGTGAGTGAGTGACACATTTGCATATTTCGACCCCTCACAATAGCTCGTGGATTTGTAATCCACGAGTTAAAAACGTTTGTATTTTATAACTCATTCCCGGCCTACGGCCTGGGCACGAGTAAAAAAGAGCTATATTGACCACAGTCCTACCATCCTCAATGTTTGTACATCGGTGCACACGTTTAGTTGTTTGAGGTTTAGGAAGTCTGTGTTGTAATTCAATGGTTCGTTACGTAATATGGGTATAACTTTTGTCTTTGAGGGTATTTGAGCGTTTGAGGCGTATTTATGTAGTTTTAGGCGGTTAAGTTTTGAGTTGTGTTCCCTCCATACAGAAGAAACAATTGTTTCAAGCTCATTGTTCCTTTTGCTTGAGCATGCCTTAGGCCAGCCAATCAGAATCCGACGATTTTTTTAGTTGTTAAAAAATAGACGCTTGCAGCTTTACGAGATTTTGTACTTACACTGCATGGTCCCACAGTCTTTATCGAAATTCTCTTTTTATATTAACAGATAACAAGTCACTAGAAATATAAACGAACCATTTCATTCGCCAACCTGTGCCATCTGTACCATGATCAGCGGTTTCCGCTAAGCTATTGACGCGCCCACTTAGGAATGAGGCCTTTACCCTCCCCATTTAATTTGTTTCCTTGAGAGCTCTGTTTTTGAAACCGTTTTAAGCGGCTATTTGTTAATCATAGATGGTTTGTGTTTAGATTTGTGAACGTGAACTACAAAAGAAACATGATATGCAATTGCTTCATTTAATCTTAAATTTCGTATAAAAATACGTTGCTTTATCTATCTGTACACACACTATGTATTCTATATACAATTAAGGCTCAGATTTTCTTCATACACACGGAATTACACTTCTGACTAGGTCTAATAGTGTCCAGCTTTCACCTTAAACTTCCAAGCTAGGGTATAGGACAAATATTTTGGTAAGGGATGTTCAGCCTGAGTAGTGGCCCTCGAGAGGGACTGGACGGGGAGATCGAGAGAGAGAGGGGGAGGGGAGGGGGTATTTTGGTAAGGGATGTTATTCCTTCCCATTTAGAGAGAACTGCTATACGCAGGCTAGATGTGTTATAAATATAAAATAGTCTGGTACCAAAAGGGTGTTTCAAAACCCCTGGAACCCTCCCCTAGCTACGCCCTTGTTTCTTATCTTCGTTTTTCAGTGTCAGATTCAGTAAATATTTTCACACTGTCAACCTTTGGTTGAAATTACATTATTAATAAACTATCTACCTATCTGTTTATGTTATGTTCTAAAACAATTCAGTAATTTAGGTATCCAA
The DNA here is from genome assembly GCA_029948255.1 of Telmatactis stephensoni. NCBI lineage: Eukaryota > Metazoa > Cnidaria > Anthozoa > Actiniaria > Isophelliidae > Telmatactis > Telmatactis stephensoni. Next base: position 677,560 of record JALIZF010001777.1, read on the forward strand.
AAGTAATCGCTTTTGCGATTGTATATACAAATGCAAATTATGGTTTTTCACTCAATTGTATTGTCAAATACCGAATTTCCTATACGACTAGGAAGTCCCATGGTGACTGCATGATAGAAGAGTCTTTAGAGTGCCTCCTATTCACTATTTGTCTTCCCAGTTCTAAAACTAGAAGTAATCAAACTAATGTCCCAGATCTTGTTCACCAGTTGGAACATGAAGTTTGTTAAATAATTATTTAGGATCACAAGTTATTTAGGAATTCTAAATCAGAGTCTAAAATATTAAGTCGTATTCTCTCTTGTACTCGTCACTAACTGCTTTTGCCAGCTTTGACATGTCGAGTAATAACGTGTTGATTTCTTGAAGGTGTTTTTTGATAGGATTTAAGTCTTTACCAAGCTCCAATCCATGACCTGAAATCAGTATTACAAATGTTATCATAAGGGAAAAAGAGAAATGACATCGAGCTTAGTTGAAGAATGCACTAGCTTACTGGAGCTGACTAGTAATTTAATTTCAACTATCATTATGTTAATATCAATCAATAGAACTTTCCAAAAAGTACTTGTAGCTTTCCTTCTTCATTCGAATCTATTTGTTTTAACTCTTGCCCTACACTTTATTTCATAGAAGGGAAAGGGATGGGAGAGAAAGTCGAAGTGATCCTCACTCCAGAGTGGAAACGGTTGCTCCTCCTGGAAAACCATCCTCCCTCCCTTCTTTGAACCCTTATGCATGCCTCAACTCCATCTAGCTTCTCCCCTCCCCTCCCTAAGTACCAATTTTAATATACTAAATACCAATTTTAATATACTCCTCCCTCCTCTCCCTAAGTAGCAATTTTAATATACTCCTCCCCTCCTCCCTAAGTACCAATTTCAATATACTCCTCCCTCCCTTCCCCAAGTACCAATTTCAAAATACTCCTCCCTCCCCTCCCTAAGTCCCAATTTCAATGTACTCCTCCCTCCCCTTCCTAATTACCAATTTCAACATACCTGTAGTTAGCTCACTCTTGATGTTTTTGAGTACAAGATATAAATCATGCAGTCCCTCAATTTCTTGTACATCTTGAGTGATTTTTAGCTTCTGGTCACGTGGTACGATATCTTGTAGACGATTTGGAACAAGCACACATCTCTCCATCTTCTCCACTTCTTCTACAAACTACATTAAAAATGAACACAAAGGTTATGGTATAAGTTATGATTCTATTAGTTCCACTAGTCTGCGTTACAAACGAACTAAACTCGGCTTATGAGAGATTATTTTACGGATGCAGCGAACACGGAAACGTTTTCATTTGCAAACGCCGGCCATTTCAATGTGCGTTCACTTGTCCCGTCCGCAAGAAAACGCTGAAAAACGTAACGCTTTTCTAAAACGTTTTCTAAAACGCTCATCTATCGTTTCCGTGTGGACAGTCATAAACGCTTCTTTTCGAAAACCGGCACTGGACCATGATATGTGAATCATTTTCAGTCCTTTTTTAACATGTTTAAGCAGGATAAACAAAAGTTTGCGAATGTTCATTAGGCCGTTTTTATAGCGTTTTCATCGTTCACGTGTGAACAGGCAAACATGAAGTGAAAACGATCGTGTGGACTTAGAAGTTATTAGTCGTTTACATTTACGTAAAACGAATAAACGTTTCCGTGTACATGGGGCCTAAATTCCATTAGCCAGATTTCCCAATGGAACGATTAAGGTCCCTCAAATCTTTCAATTGTTTACACATTTATGGAGCATTCCAAACGATTTTTTTCATAGCCTATAAGAATATGTATAACAATTTTTTTCATATTCTGCAATATTACCTCTTTCTCAAAGAATAAGTTTTGGCGACATAGTACGTAACAACACTGATTTAATAGGCCGAGCTAGATGTGACGAAAACTACCTGGCTCAAGCTTAATGATCTGGAACAATACGTTCTTTGCTGCATGCAATTAAAAGATTTACAAAATACAAAAGTAGCTACTCTTTATGCAAATTTCGTGAAATACAACAAAAGTCAAAGAATCTTTTTGGTGATGAAATTGCACTGAATGACAAATATCCTACTTTAGTTCTGTAACAGTTATTTCTCGTGGCACTCTCGATATGCAAGGTACGTTTTCAAGTAGAACATATAAAAAATGTTGTTTATGAGGTTGATTTGCATGGCTTTACCCTCCGCCGGTATTAAGGAACAAAATCATTAAATCCTTCAGCATGTTGCATTTAGTTTGAGTTGTTCAAAGCCGGTCCGAGAGACAACTAACTAACTTCAAACAAGGCTGGCATTAAAGCTTTAATTCTTTTATTTAACTGGTCGCAATTTTAGAATTTAAGGAACTATGAAAATCTCTGTAAAAAGATCAGATTAAAAGGTAAATCAAGTTATTCAGAAAACGTTAGTATGACAGTCGTTAAGAGTCACGGAATGACTTTACGCTTTCCATTAGTGCTCCGATCCGTTTTAAGGGTATTAAAAATTATAGCTGTTAAAGGAAAATAGAATCAAACCGCCAATGGCGTATATAACTAAGTCAACACTTTCTTTTAGAAGGCCGCGCACTAACCAACTAAACCACGCTTTCAGGCGTATCAATATTCAGTGCACAGCTGAAGCCGGTTACGTAACTGTGACTTTTTACCTTATTTCTTTTATTTTTCCACCAAAAGAAAACAACATATATAATCGTTGAATTATTAAATCAGATTTAGCTATAAAATTTACTCTTTTTTACGTTAAATCGACCAGGCGGCGTCCAAAACAGCTGGCCAGTATGCAACGTTTTTGGGCCAATAACGTTACGCTACGTATATACCTGTTTCAAAAAACGTAAACGGTCTGAGATCTGAATCTGAGCGACGGATGGAAGGAAGGAAATTGTTGGTACGAACTTGGAGTGAATTATAATATTAAGTGACAAAATATGAATGGATGGTATAACGTATATTTGTAAAAGATTCACAATTCTATTCGATCTCAGATTTGCGAATCACGAGAAGTGTTTTCCGTTCCCGTATCATGAAAATTACGCGTCACGCGAAACCCCTTCACGCCCCCTGTACGCCCCCGTTCAAAAGCACGCCTCGATTGAAACTTTGATCTGATGGGCTATGCCATTGCTAAAATAAAGCAACCGTTTATATTATACTTTGCAAGGATAACACTAGGATACACGAGTTTATTTGTGTACTGTTCTGTTATCGAATGATTTTCCTACATTTCAGCCACATATTACTTCTCGATTTCCGGGTCACGCGTCTTTGGTCCTGTATCTTCCTGTCGACACTGAAATAAGTAAACTTGTTATCACTAGACATGCTAAAGTTAACCAATTTGCTTTACATGTACAATATGTCGTTACTGATAGCACAAAACTTGTTCAATATTTCAACGGCGTAGTTATTTGTCGGTCGCATCGCATGATGAATATGGTCATTGTATGGTGCTACCGAGAGAGTGTTTGGTTTTATATCAAGAAAACGGAGTCCAATTTAATTAATCGCAGTTTGTTCACTGACGGGAGTTTGTTCAAGCGTTATCCTTAGCTTTAAGAATTAGACATTAAACTTCGAATGAGATTATTTCTACTGAAGCCGGTTAGAACAAGCTCTTTGTACATTGATCGATCGCCAGACCAGTACACTAAAAATGCCAAATTTGTACATTTTTGTCCACAGAACTACTTAACTCACAAACCTTGTTCAGGATGTTGATGGTGCAGTTGTTGGCCATGGTGAATTTATAGACTAAACTTTAAGATAAATTGCACAATGGAGCAAAGATCCTTGCAAATAGCCTTTACCACTTCCAATAAATATTGAATCTCTTCTCTGATTGGTTCATATATTTTGCACGTCGAGTCACCACACGAAGAATGCTAAAAATATCTCTGTTTTTCCAAGTTAAATTGTACTTTGAGCTTTCCTTTTAGTGGGATAGGGTAAGAGGAGGTTTGGCGATTATTTCTTTTGCTTTTTCCCCTCGTTTGGAAGCAGACTTTTATTTTAAAAATGCAAAAATCAATTAACAATGCCACGTGAGTTTTCTCGGACAGTATTTCATGTAAGACTCCACGAGATGTCCTGAAGAGTGTTTACTTTAGAGTTAGGTTTAGGGTTAGTGCTGGGGTCTTACATGAAATACTAAGCTTAGTTAACCTTCACCGTGATAACAAAGATTACATAATCAGTCCAACTTGGACTCATGTCTCGTGTCACAAGACTCAATTAACAAAGGTGGTCAAAAATTACCTTCTTACGACTACAATACGAAAGCAAAGATAGAAAGGATAATTTTAAAGCCAGTTTTGTTCAAATATTTGAAAATTCACTCTGATTCTGATGATCTGGGCATGTTCTTATGCACGTGAGCTTCTGAGTTCCCGGATGAAATGTTGCATAACATATACCCTCAAGCTTTTTCGTTCCGTGTCGCCGGCCGACTAAAGCCAAAGCAAAGTGCGTGACAGAAAAGTCCAAACATATGGCTTATAACTCAGAGCCTCAGCGAAATTCGTTGTATCGCAATTTGGATGGAATTCAATTTTTTTATTTTGTTTTATGTCATTTTATTTTATTTTATTTTATTTTATTTTATTTTATTTTATTTTATTTTATTTTATTTTATTTTATTTTATTTTTATTAATTAATTAATTCATTCATTCATTATTTATTCATTCCTTTATTTATTTATTTATTTATTTATTTATTTATTTATTTATTTATTTATTTATTTATTTATTTATTTATTTATTTATTTATTTATTTATTTATTTATTTATTTATTTATTTATTTATTTATTTATTTATTTATTTATTTATTTATTTATTTATTTATTTATTTATTTATTCATTTATTTATTTATCTATTTATTTATTTATTTTTTGTTTTATTTATCTATTTTCATATTCAAAATCCATTCTGATTTTTCATCTTCGGGATGGGGCTTACGCACAAATCCGTGCAAATCAATGGCTGATTTGTAGGAAAATGAATCGTCGACAAACCTTTAAATATACATCTTCGAAGAAATCGGAACAAACAAAATAATAATAACAAAATTATCAGAAGAAAATAAAGTTGCCCCAAATACCATAGTCTCCTTCGCAGCCGTTATTAGTCTAGCTCCCATTCCCCTGCGGTCCTCTCCGGGGAATGGGAGCTAGACTAATAACGGCTGCGAAGGAGACTACGCCTGACTAGAAGAAGACAAAAACGGGAAGGAAATACATTATGATATTACAGCAATTCATTGGTTGGGAAGTTAAGTTGCAACACTATGGAAAATCATGGGCTACTTTACCATTTGTCAAAACTCAAATCAGGCAAGAAAAAATCATCGACTACGCGAATCACCAAAAGGATGGGGGAAGGTATTAAAGATTTGTTTCTCGTTCCATTCACGGACAAATAGTGCTTAGTCTATAGACGCCTATAAAACCATTCCTGGTTCATTACTATAAATGAAAATAAACCAGCGCACTAATTTGATTATATTATATTCTAATTCTGTGGGTTGAAAATGTCTAGTGTATATACACTTGTGTACCGCGATTGAAGGGTTTGGCGACTTTTACCACATCAACTACTGCCGATACACGTTTGCTGCATAGTTTTTCCAAGCCGATGAACATTATGAGTGATGTTTTCTTTTTCCATGGAATGCTACACATGTACAAGCGTATTGTAGCACAATGGGCTCGTCCCTCATCAATTGATCCTTAAGATATCGTACACAGTTTTACACCTACGTATAAACGGTTCTTGAATATCGTAAGCAGTGTACAAACTCATGGTTCGTAATGTTTTTATCACAAACTGTTCAACGCTAGTTATTGCCAGAATTATATAGACTGACCGAGGACTAACAAAGTTCTCGACATCTCTGCTCAAAGATTTTAGGCCATTTTAGTATTAGTACCTATTCGTTCTAGCAAAACATAATTGCATCATTCACTTTTTTAATAAACGCATGATTTCTCTGAAGTAAAACATTTTCATTAACGCGTTCCCACGAAAAAAGAAACAGAATGATTACAAATAAAACCACACATGTCAATCACAACAAAATCAAACTACATGACTCATTAATTAGGTTTTTGGTCCTCAATACATCTAGAACACATGTAATTAATCACTAAATTGAAAAATGATGGTGTTTATTAGTTTGCGTTTTCATGCTTCATTGTTTTTGCCGTGCCAAAATGTCTGCTTTCTCGACGATATGTGAAAAATATACAGTTTTTTTTGGAGTACTTAGAACCAAATAATTCTACTACTTCAGCTTGTACAAAACAAAATTTCATAAAGAGTGCAGTAGTATTATGCATCGTGATTTCTGACAATTTGTTATATGTCTTAGACGATTAGAATGACTGATGGCTTTTGCTATGAAACAAGATAGGTCTGATCCTTCATTGTTCAGTCAAGCCAAACTGTAAACAGCAGAAGTCGAATTAACATACGTACCAGGGCCTTAGAAAAACTTAAATTTCAATAACCACCCGGGTAACGCCAGTGAATACAGAACAGTTAAAATTTTGTAACTTTGCTTGGCGAAATGCCTACAGGCTTTCAAATACCATACTTCCATACCTAATCGAAGTTAAAACAAAGTAAAGTATATTGGATCGCGATTTTCCCTTTAGGCAATCATCAACACCCACGCTGAGGAGAGGGGAGGGTTGAGGGTTGTCTGGTTTGAGCTGTGGCGCTGAATATATCCAACCATTTTCTGGCCAGGTACATGTAGCCCTGCCCCCGACATCAACACAATAACACTTCTAGTACTAAAAACGCCTTATAATGGCATCTCCATAGAGTTCGTTATTCCTTGTCCCCAAGGTGCGCAACCATCAAATCTCTTTGATATATCGTTTTATGTTCTTCATTTACATACAGCATGCAAAACATACACAACTCCACGGTTTGTTTCAAAATGGCAAGCGTCTCTACGCCTCAGTAGATAGTCTTTTAGACAGGAGTTTTGTGCCAGTACATTTGTACGAAACTGTCGTTATTCAGTAGCCATTTGCATTGCATCCTCCCCCTTCATTAGGATCCTCCCTTTTGTAAATCATTTTTAAAGGTCATGAACCTTCTACCTTCTTGCAAAACACTATATAGTCTTAGGTTACAACCTTCTAATAAACGTTTTCTATGTTACTTACTTTTTCAGGATCACGAGGAAGGGTGAGGGTTTCAATATACAATGATGCCATCGACGACGACGTGGAACAAGAGGACAACAACATAGGGTTAGCCTTCTCTGGAGGAGGCATACGAAGTGCGGCGTTTTGTTCAGGTGTTCTTCGTCGTATTCTTCAAAAGAAAATTCAGGTTGACTATGTGAGTTGTATTTCTGGCGGGAACTTTACGGCCGCTGCATATTTGGATTGGAAATATCGACATGGCAAAAAGGACGAGCACAAATGGCATCATCAATTCTTCGAACACATGCGTTCACGAACAGGATATATGTGCGACTGGAACAACTTCTGTAAAGGAATTTGCGATACATTTATGATCCTCATTGCATTACTGTTTATCAATATCATTGTTCCTGTCATAGTTTGGGCAGGTTTGTCCATGCCCGCTGCATACCTTGTGGACTTTATCTTTGGGACATTTTACGAGCAGGTTTTGAGTGCTCCCAGGTCGTCATCCAACAAAGTACTCCATTCACAAACACAACTAGATGTCTAAGTAAGTACGACTACCTTGCCGACGGCGTTGAGAACCAGCTGGTCTTATTCGTGGTTCTTGCAGTGTCGTTTGTCATCCTTTATGTTCTCAAGCAGATCACAAACAAGTGTTCACAAGTCATCGCCTTCTTCCAGTTGTTGTCAGGTGTGATGTTTGGTCTGGTCTTCCTTCCTTGGTTCTTGCAACAGTTCACCGACGTCATTCCACTCTGGCTGACCATTTTGATTCTTGTCCTGAGCTTCTTCTTTTGGTGTGGTTTTCCACCTCTTCGTGGGTTCGCGTCTATGGCTGTCATTTTCTATATCTTTGCGTTTATCATCAAGTGGCGAGTGTATCGATCAACGTGCATATTCTTAGGAATACAAGGAGTTGTATTTCTACACCGCGCTGCTTGTTGCTGGAGTTGCTCTGTGGGCAAGTCCATATTTGGGTGCATTCTCAAGATCGGCCATTTACACATTCGTTAAGTAAGTGGAATTTTTTTTTGGCAAAGTCATTCTGCATGGGTTCCCCTTAATAGTCCAAATAAATTAATGTTTCGCATTTGATTTTTACCATCATCTCCCCGTCTGTTACAGACCCAAGCTATATCGTTCCTCTTTGTGCATCATCAGATTGCATTTTTGTCGGCTTTTCTTGAATGTTTGTAAAGTAAAGTAAAGTAAAGCGACCATATTTTACGTCAATAATTAACTCGTGACAGTAATTTGAGTAACTGATAAATTAAACTTGAGGGATGGTGCGCTCATTTTACTTCCCTCTCTCCATCAGTGCTCCGTTTTAAGGGTACTTAAAGCTACGTAAAGCTACACAGAAATGAAAGAAGTTGAAACAAGGATGCGAGATCTGGGGATCGAACTCTGGACCTCTTGCACCGAGGGGTGCCATCCTTGCTTCCTCCTCCTTTTTGCGATCTTTCTCGTAGTGTCCTCCCAGCTTTATCGCACGTGACCGTTACGATTCTCTACTGACGTGTGATAAAGCTGGGAGGACACTACTAGAAATTTTATTTTGTTCAATATTTCTAATTTCTATCTTTCCAAGGTGGAGATTCCAATACGCCTTTTTCACCAAGGAGAGCGTTGGTCCAATTGGCTGTTGGGGAATCACGTGCTCAGACTTCTTCCCAGTCCTCTCGACAATTTGCGACTGCTCCAACTGCTGCATCAGAAAGAGGGCGTTGACAATGGCCGATATTTCGGATTTAAAACCTCAATACATCAGCAACATTGTGGCAGACTACTGGCGCCGAAACCCAAAGACGCTACCAGAGACAATGATAGGACTTTGCAGCAAGAAGATCGAGATCATCACGGCAGATCCTGGTTCTGATAAGTTAAATTCTGCGCTGACCCCAAGACATGTCAAGCTTGCAGACGCCATGAGTACGGCCGCCATGGTAACAAGACCAGCAGCAGAAATGGAAGACAAGTTTGAACCATTTCGTGAGCTCCAACTCATTCTTGGTTTGTCAGGAACGAATGACACCGATAGTAATCCAAAACATGATTACTGTTGTGGTATAAACAAGGTATATACATTTCTAGATATTGCATCTACAATATATTGCTCGGTACCCTGGGTGCCACCGAGTCTTCCCAGATAATTGATAACGAAACGCAACGTGAGCCAACGAGAATGGAATAGCTAACGGTCTGGGTGGGAATTGTATTTTCTAATAGGTAGGCAAATTTAAAACTTTAAACTTTGAAACGATCGAAATATTAGATTTATTGATCAGATATCTTTATTTTGCCTAAACCATGCAAAGCAATACTCAGTTGATCGGAAGATATGCTGAAACCAGCATCACAAATTCCAGCGCTTAAAACAACTGAAACCAGTGCAATATACACTTTGGCTCGGTGACGCGGGACAGTATCGCGCGCGCAAGAAACCCCGACAGCTGGGGAACCAAGCGTCATATGCACTATGCCTTTCCTTTTAAAACTGAACTATGTAATGCTTTTTTCGATTTTACTGCAATGAGTGGCCGATAAATTGTGGAGCGTTTCAACTAACATGAAATTGGTGGTTTCTTTTCGTGAATTTTAGATCGCTGCAATCATCCTTCAAAGTTTTGCTGGTGCACCAATTGTCTTCCTAGCAGTTCTCTGGGTGGCTGATTTCAACATCCATCCTGAACTTATCGAAGGGCTTGTTATGATAGTGTTTGTATCATATGCACTCATCTTTACTGGCATTGCTATGATGCCAACTGGAGCAAGTAAGCCATGGTTTGCAGAGCCACTTGTCAGGTATAAGATGTACACCTAATCCAAAAAACGTTGTCGCAACAAGTCCACAGTGTACACTCCAAGACCGCAAAGGATTTTGGCAGTTTTTCTTTTAATTAACCTATTCACTATTATCCTTCCTTGTGTGACGTTCCTTGGTGAGCATTTTAAGCATTCCAGTAAGCGGTATGAGCAATTAAGCCTTTTGTATTCATGTTTTATGCAACCTAAAACATGCTACAGTTACATTAATTACTGGAAAACTACCAAAATCCTTTGCAGTCTTGGAGTGTATACTGTGGACTAATGCGACACTGTTTTTTTAAATACGTATATATTCTTTATCTAGCTCCAAAGAAATCTGAGTGAATGTGTTTCTTTTTCATGAGTTTGTTTCTATGTGATGTTTTGGCAGTATCTAACGATGCAAGGGACTTTGCTCGATCACGTGGCAGCAACCATGTTGTATGGCAGAAGAGAAGAATCTCTTTTCGCTGAGGACTTTAATTCTTTCTACTAAACAATGATTTTGTTATCCAAAAGGGTTGCTGTCATGTGATCGTACAAGCGAAATTGAATAATACCATACAAATCGTACGTTGCCTGGAAGTCAGCACTGCTAGCAGGGAGCTTCAGCCAGGGAGCTTTATCTAATTCAGATTTTGATTTCCATTTCAGATGGTGCCATGTGCACCTTTATCACGTTCGTTTTCTCCGAGAATTCTTCAAGGTTAACAACGTTGGCCCACTTCCTCCAGCTGTGATGTCCTTGAGTGACCTAGGAAGACTAGAGAAATATGGTTTGTTGACATTATTCAAGCGTCGTCTTAAAAAGATTGTCGTCGTTGATGGAAGCTTAATACGATCCGACGCTGATTATGCCAACCATCTGTTTCGATCTTTACAAATGGCAAGAGAATTGTACCACTGTGAGTTCACGGGCTACGACGGTCGTGACGTCATCGGAGAGATCCATAAGATGTACGTAAACCATCCGTCTGGAAAATTACCGAGAAGCTATCGATTCTTAGTGAATTACTACGACAAGACAGACACTTGCTACCAAAAGGCGGGACAAGGTGAAGTTCTGATTCTTGCGCCAAGACATCCCAAGAAAGGGTTCGACTATCCAGCAGGGCATGACTTCACGTGGAAAGAGTACACAGAAGACACAGAGATGCCACTGGATCCTAATTTCTGGGGAGATGGGCCAGTCCTAAAGAGTGATGAAGTCGATAGTCTTTCATTTTGTTGTTGTGAATGTTGTCACACAAGTTCTGGCAGTTGTCAGTCATTGTCGACTCAAATGTGTGGTGGTTTTCCTAGTCACTCCACCGTTAATCAGTTTTTCACACCCAAAATGTTTAGTGCATATCATAGAGAGGGCTACAGAGCATGTATCGAAGGGGATGTGGAAGAATTTTTAACCAATACTGTAGTGTAGGTCCGTTGCTATAAAGATGTCTTAATCCACCACAGTAATACACACTGCACATCCATAACTAGGAAAAAAAGATACTGAGTCTAAAAAATTCATTAGCGTCCCAGATTTATATGAAGCTCTCAAGTCAGTAGAGTTAGAGAAAAGAACAGTTTAGTATTTAAATATATAAAAGTATTTATGGCACTCTATTTTAATTGCGCTAACAATACTGTAAATGCGCTCTACGTTATAATTATACTCTGTACCAGAGTAAGTAGGTGTTCTCCACCATCCGCGTAATTACGTTTAGTACATCTCCACCAACAACTATAAGTTGTTTCCACGGTTTACACACTATATAAATTTATAGAAAAGCACTAGAAATCTTTATATTAGAACAGCCAATGCTGATAACCACATGTACTGATCACAGCAAAAGACAATTAGCTGCACTAAATTATAGGTAATTCTATGATTGTTATATGATATTGAATGTTTAGGAACCACTCTATTCACCGGATCAATTCCTCAGCATGCAATACTAAAACAATTGAATGAGACAAGGGTTTTAAGGGAAGATTATGGTAAATATTCAGACATGCTCACATTGATAATACATTCAAGTATGCATGCGTACTTTAGACGTTTTACATACAAGCGCCCATAGATTAATCTAGCATGGGAAAACCTCTCAAGAAAAGAGAAAATATGGAAAAATAAGAAGCACTAGCCCTTCACATATCTCGCCCCTCACCATTCATTTTTTTTTTCAGCCTTTTAGCCTTTCTAGCCTTGAGATCCCGGCCTAATACCATGGTTAGAATGAATAAAATTATTCTAATAGGCCATATGCACTAACAGATCACGTGACCCTATCTCCCCTAAATCAAGCAGCACCATCAAAATGAAGTCCAAAAAATGAAAGAGCACCTCGATATTAGTAAAAGTGCAAAGTTTCAGTTTATAAGATGAATAAGAAAAAAAATGATAGTAAATTTAAGATTAAATATTTTCTTAAGATTCGTGCGGGAAAAGCGCGTTGGCTGGCACGAGCTTGCCATCCAACTCGTTTTTCCAAACGAATCTTAAGAAAATATCCAATCTTAAATTTGCTATCATTTGTCCTGTGTTACATCTTATGAACTGAAAATTTGCACTTTTACTAATATCCAGGTGCTCTTTCTATTTCTGGCGTTCATTTTGACAGCGCTACTTGATTTAGGGGAGATAGAATCACGTGACCTGTTAGTGCATATGGCCTATTGCAGTCAAATAAGTCAGGTAATCTTTGTTTGGACACTTCCTGGTTTAGCCTGCCTTACAGCAAAGGATCATGGGACTTTTAGGATTTAAAAAGAAAAGAAAGGGATCGTGTTTACATGGGAAGCTGTCTCCAGGCCTATAGACAGGCTTCTGTGCCTTTAGGAGGACTATTCTTTTTATACCATTTAAGTCATGATAAATCAAGCTGCAAATTTAGTTCAATAGCATCAGATTATATAAAAACACAAATAAATAGATTGATATAAAAATACATCTCATCAGTCTTTTAACTTGAAGGTATTCCATCAAAAGAATAAAAAAATGGAGAAATATTTCCAACTAGATCCTTGTACCAAGGGTTTACTCGTGCCCAGGTGGTTGAGCTAGTACTTGGATGCAGTGTATCATGAAATTATTCTAAACAACAAAATATAGAGCAAAAGAGCACCATTCAAAATCAGAAGCTATTTTGGACATTAAAGTTGGTGTGGGGGTTCCTGTGTTTATTACTGAAAAATGATACGGATAGTATAAAAATTCAAGAATACATAAAGTTTTCAAAGTATCCTATTTTCTATAATCGAATACAAATTAATTTCGCAATAATTTCAAAGCGTATAAAAGTCAAACCCTGGAACAAAATCAGCTGCTCATCGAGCTTAAAGTCAAGCATTAAAGCATACAGAAACCAGAGTCCAAAAGTGAAGTTTTTTATTCATATACTGAATTTGAGAAATCACCCACTTTAAAAAAAGGATATCGAGGAGAAAATATAAGTTAATGAGTAACTCCATTTTAGTTTAAAGATACATAATCGGACGAATGTTCAATCTTATTTGCAAAATATAATGTTACTGAATTCTAATATACAAGTTGTGAATGGGCCCAGGGGGGGGGGGGGGGCGGGGGGGTGACGTCATTGTAAAAGGATCGGGTATGCTCGTCGTATCTCTTAGGCTCTTAGGGGTAAAAATCAGCGATTTGGTATCTTCTAGGGTGTTGAAATTGACGTTTAGAGCTTTAGCATTTCCTTGTATCTTTTAGGGTATCAGTGCAACCCCCCATTGCTTATTATCTTGTTCTCAAATGGAAGAAAATTGCCCAACAAAAGTGTGTCGACCATCCAATTTTATGTTCATAATAATGTTCCTTAACATGTTATCGCTGGTATCTCTTAGGGTTAAAGGGTTAAAATTCGTCCAGCCAAGCCCTTCTTAAAAGACGTCCGGTAGGGTATTTTTGAAAATTTCCGACGAGCATACCCGATGCTTTTACAATGGAGTCCCCCCCTCCCGGGTGAATGGGTTCATTAGCACAACTTTCTCGTCCCGTGTACCAGTGATTCCCAAAGGACGATTTAACATAAATCTACACAACAATGCTTATTGTTCTGACTGGACTACTATAAGTACCAAAATTTCGCTGCCACGTCATCCGTAGAACGCAGTGGCGCAACGACTGGAATTAGCTACAAATGGACTAGGACCCAGCTAATTTCTCCCTCACTGGCCCGACTTGCCGGGTTAGCGTTGTAACTTGTGTTCTGCCGAAGGATAACGGGGTTGGGGCCGAACTCTTCAGCCGTATCGTAATGCGATGATTCAGCTTCTCTGGTGTACTGTCTGGATGCATTGTCCTGGATTTTTTGCCTACTGGGGCGGCGGGTTCGAGCCTCTGCAGAAGCAAATTGTTTTTTTCTTTTTCTTTTTCACTCCAAATATTTCCATGATTTTTTTTCTTCTCTCGTTTTCCTTCTTTCAGGCCTTCCAAAACTGTTTTCCTCTGATGTTTTTGCGCATGGGCTGACTGCGCAATAATAGAACCATGGTAGCCCAAACTCGACGCATCCGTTGATTTCCTAGGGGACATTATTAAACTTAGAATCATTAATTTGTGCGATAAGTTATCACAAAAAGTTGAAAGCACTAAAAGTTTGACTCTAAAATGACCAACTCAAAGAAGAGACAACCTCGAGACTAATTCAGGATTTTTTGATGGCTTTACGACATAATGATTGTCACATGTATTTGAAATGACTCAAAAAATATCTCCGTTGGTGCATACAGAAAATCATATCTACAAAAGGTGTCAGTGATTGGTTCAACAAACTTAGCATGACGACGTTGCACCTTTGTTTGCATCCATTCTAGATCAGAGAATAGTAGACAGGAATGCACTGATTTGCATCTTAGGATATTGTCGAACTTCTAGGATACTGTAGTAGTCTGCGTTGTTGGCGGTCTGGTTGATCTTGACAGAATTTTACTTTAAAGACTTTTTAACAATCATCCACGGTCAGTACATGCAGATACGGATTTCTCTGTGTCCATAGTGAGTGGCATTTGGCGAAAAACGGATCACCAGTGGTGTAAAGTATTCTCTGCATTTCACATCCTACTATTCACTTTATGATAAATGGTCCCAAAACACATTGTATACGTAAGCTTTAAATAAGACAAAATCAAAGAACGACAATCAAGAAGAGAACGAAACCACACAGGTAATCAATGACCGTCAGTCAAAAAGCTCGGCGATTTCACAGGCATTTTAATTTACAGGCGAAGAAACGTTTTGAACAGTAAAGGGATACCTAGCAACCAAGTCCTCGACAAAAAAACATCAATTACAGTTGTTTTCTCTATCTCCTATTGTTTCAGGATTTCGAGATCAGATGCTGAGGGTTTCAAGCTACAAGCTAGCTACAGCGAAAGCATAGAAGACTACATGGAACCAGAAGATAACAACGTGGGGTTGGCCTTCTCTGGAGGAGGCATACGAAGTGCGGCGTTCTGTTCAGGTGTTCTTCGCCGTATTCTTCAAAAGAAAATTCAGGTTGACTATGTGAGTTGTGTTTCTGGCGGGAACTTTACGGCCGCTGCATATTTGGATTGGAAATATCGACATGGCAAAAAGGACGAGCATAAATGGCATCATCAATTCTTCGAACACATGCGTTTGCGAACAGGATATCTGTGCGACTGGACCAACTGCTGCAAAGGACTTTGTGATACATTTATATTCCTGACCTTAGTACTGGCTACCAACCTCATCATTCCTGTCATAGTTTGGGCTAGTTTGTCGATACCGACTGCATATGTTGTGGACTTTATCTTTGGGGACGTTTTGCGTGCAGGTTTTAAATGCTCCAGTGTTGTTATCCAACAAAGTACTCCATTTACAAACACAACCAAATGTCTAAGCGAATACGACCACCATGCTGACGGCGTTGAGAACCAGTTGCTTTTGTTTGTGGTTCTTCTCGCTTCCTTCTTTTTCCTATACGTTCTCAAGCGGATCGCAAACAAGTGTTCACAAGTCATCGCCTTCTTCCAGTTGTTGTCAGGTGTAATGTTTGGACTGGTCTTCCTTCCTTGGTTCTTGCAACAGTTCACTGACGTCATTCCACTCTGGTTGACAATTTTGATTCTTGCCCTAAGCTTGTTCTTTTGGTGTGGTTTTCCACCTCTTCGTGGGTTCGCATCTATGGCTGTCATTTTCTACGTCTTTGCATTTATCATCAAGTGGCGTGTATACCGTTCACCATGCATATTCTTGGAATACAAAGAATTGTATTTCTACACCGCGTTGCTTGCTGCTGGAGTCGTTATATGGGCAAGTCCATATCTGGGTGCATTTTCGAGATCCGCTAGTTGCACATTTATTAAGTAAGTGTACTTTTGGACAAACAGAATTTTGTGTAATGGTCCTTACAAAAACTCTAGTACTTTCTATTGTTCTGCGGCATATCGCTTTCCCATATCAGAATTTTTGAGATTTTTAGACCGGGGATGTATCAACGTATGCAAAAATCATGTGTTTGAAGTAAAATGACACTCCTAGCACTAGGATCATCCTAGCAGGCGAATCATCCTACCTGCTATACATTTACTGTATTCTGTTTAGTAGGATGATCCTAGTACCCGAAGTGAAGACACAAATTTCCATGTACACAGAATGCAGTAAATGCATAGCAAGTAGGATGATCCTAGTGCCATGTAAACACCCCCTAAAAAGGGCAGTTTGCATGATGGCGTCAATAACGGCACCACACTCAACTACTAGAATACAAATTTCCTTTTTTCAGAATTTTGAACAATGGGCACTAAATATTATATAAAAGGACAAAGAAAGCATTCTGGTATTAGAATTATAATGTATGCCTCGTCGACTGTGAAATAAAACTGGGAAAAATTCCGAGCCCTCAGCGTGGTTTGAACCAGCAGATCGAAGTTCGTTATTTATGCTGAGCGCGCGCAGGATAGACGTTGTCCGATAGGTTCAAACCACGCTGAGGGCTCGAAATTTTTCCGAGTTTTATTCCACACTCGATGAAGCATACAAGTTATGCCAATGACACCTAGCGTTACGTAGTGTAGATATGATTTTCTGTATGCACCAACGGAGATATTTTTTGAGTCATTTCAAATACACGTGACAATCATTATGTCATAAAGCCTTCAAAAAATCCTGAATTAGTCTCGAGGTTGTCTCTTCTTTGAGTTGGTCATTAATAAACCATGTATTGACCTTAGAGTCGAACTTTTAGTGCTTTCAACTTTTAAGACTCCCTCAATACCTACAGGGCTTTTCAGCTCAATTTACAAATCCTAACTAAATCATATAAATCAAACATAAATGGATTAAGAATCCCAACTGGCTAGGAGGCAAACCAGTTGGCTATGTTACAAGCATGGCCGAGAAACTGGATGTGAACTAATCGACATCGGAACAAATTCACTCTCCGGCTAGTGGCCAGAGCGGGAATCGAACCTGGGACCGCCAGATTGCGAGACCAACGCTCAAACCACGCTGAGGGTTCGAAATTTTTCCGAGTTTTATTCCACACTCGATGGAGCATACATTATTATTCTAACATCTTTCCGAGTGAAAATACCATTAATAAGCATTCTGGTAGTTTTAGAAATGATCGAATTTAATAATACAAGTGGCCTTCTTTTGGAGATGGCCAGATCCAAACCCTTTGATCGATAGCGCAAGAATCTTGCCTTACCTTGACGAAAATTCCTCTAATTTTCGTCGTTACGAACGTTTTCCGGAAAGTTTGATAGAGTGTGATTCAACTCGTTAAGATATATAAAGTTGGGGTCTTTTTTTTGTGTTTTCACAAAGACATTTTTGCTTATAACTCATTACTTTTACATTTATTTGGAAAACCAATACTTAACTTCATGCAACTTACTACAAAGAACATTTCAGAATAAAAAGAAATGTTAAAGCTGTGGCCCCCTCAAAGATTATAGAATTTAAAACGTGAACTGGAAGTCAAGCTGTTTGCGCATGCGCACTGAAGATTTTAAGTGTTTGATGGCCATGTCAAATGGAACAACTTCAACATGTTCATGCTCGGGAGAAAGACTTCCAATTTCGATGGTGAAACGTCCTTTTTGAGTCGGAATTTCGCTTAACTTTGGCTATTGATAATTTAGAGAAATTAGTAGCATTATTCTATTACTAATTGATTTTTGTCATTATATTTGGGTTTCCCGACAAAAACGCAAATCTATATGTTCGAAGAAACGGCAACAATCCGAAAATCATTTTTCCCGCCTAAAAATTGTAAAAGTTAGAGAGCTCGATGAACAAGCGTGCGCGCCGTTACGATCAGCATAGCAACCACCCTTAGGCCCAGTTCAGACGTCGAACTTTTGCCGCGTCGAATCTAATAGTTGCATTTTGTAGATGAGAAGTGCAGCCTCTGAACCAAATGAATTTGACAAAGTTTGATTCAAACTGAATTGTTCAATTTAATACTTAATCAAATCTGTCAAATACGATAGGTTAAGACGCCGCACTTCTCATCTACAAATTGCAACTATTAGATTCGACACGGCAAAAGTTCGACGTCTGAACTTGGCCTTAATTTCCCTTTATCCCTATAGGTGGAGGCTTCAGTACGCTTTCTTTACAAAGGAGAGCGTTGGCCCGGTTGGCTGTTGGGGTATCTTGTGCACTTGCAACAATATTAGGCCGTTGACTATGGCCGACATTGTAGATTTCAAACCTCAGTACATCAGTAATACTGTTGCAGACTACTGGAAACAAAATCCTGACACACCACCAGTGACAATGATTGGCCTTGGCAGCAAGAAGATCGAGATCATCACTGAGGCTCCTGGGTCTGACAAATTGAAGTCTTCGCTGAGTCCAAGAGATATTAAACTTTTTGACGCGATAAGCACGGCAGCCATGATAACAAGACCACCTGTAGAATTGGCTGACCAGTTTGAACCATTTCGTGAGCTGCAACTCATTTTGGGATTAACAGCAACGAATGATATCAACACCAATCCCAAGCAAGAGAATTGCTGTGGTATAAACCAGGTACATAATGTAGATTTCTTGCCCCTTTTGCTATGCCATGCTACGCCTGTATATGTTGGTTTATGTTTTCGTCTTATTCAATCAGTGCATGTGATGCGTACAAATTTTCAAATTTTGGAATTCTTAAATTGTTATATTCATAAATAATGCCCGATGCGGCTACTTCTCTTACGTTTTTAAAAAGGATTATGGTACCCCTGTCTTGTGAATATTTGTATTTTAGGATATATTTGTATTTTAGTCTTTTGACTGCAAGGTTGTTTTTGTACCAATAAACGATTTATTTATCTATCTATCATAGATGATCTTGCTTTTCAAAAGTTGGAAAGTTTAGCACTTTTAGTTAACTTTGAATTCGCAAAAGTTGGGATGAGTGATAGATCAATCTACGCTTTTGTCTTTTAGATTGCTTCTATCGTCCTTCAAAGCTTTGCCGGTGCACCAATTGTCTTCCTTGCCATTCTCTGGGTAGTCGATCTTGACATCAATCCTAAACTTATTGAAGGTCTTGTCATGATAGTTTTTCTGTCATATTTGGTGATCTTTGCTGGTATTGCTATGGTGCCAACCGGATCAATCAAACCATGGTTTGCAGAGCCATTTGTCAGGTAATTCATATTCTTCAAAATCTCTAACTTAAAATATATATTTGCGTTAAGATAATTCCGTAGTTTTGCATTGTGCACGCCCTACTGCGCACAATTTAACCATACGCGAGCTCGCGGGACACCGACGATATTCAAGTTTTCAAGATGGTGGCCATTTAGATAAAAAAATATCATTTTAGAAATGTAAGATGCATAAAATTACGACAAATAAGTCTGAAAACATCAAAAGAAGATTAAGAACACTGACACAGAACTCTCTGGTAAACACTGAAAGAGATACCGGCTTTTTCCAATACTTTTTCGCCCTACTCTTCCCTCTGTCAAAGTCCATTTTGAGGACAAAATTCGTAGTCGTGACCTATGGTTTTTACTTGATGAAATTAATACGAATAAGGTAAACTAACAGATAATTTTAATGACAATTTATGTTCCAATTTCGAGATATTCTCAATTATGCATCATATAGAAAGCTATTTTCAGCTGAGGATAATTATATTTTATTGCTACCCGATGGCGTCACTTGCAAGCCAACAATTCAATTCAATGTTATTTCCTGTCGGCTAGGTGGTGCCACGTGAACCTTTACCACGTTCGTTTTCTCCGAGAAATCTTCGAAGTTCGCAACGTTGGTCCATTTCCTCCTGCCTTAATGTCTCTAAGTGACCTGGGTCGTTTAGAAAAATATGGTTTGTTAACTTTATTCAAACGCCGCCTTAGAAAGATTGTCGTCGTTGATGGCAGCTTCATGCAATCCGATGCTGTTTATGCTGACAACCTGTTCCGATCTTTACAAATGGCAAGAGAAATGTACCACTGTGAGTTCACGGGCTACGACGGTCGTGACGTCATCGGAGAGATCCACAAAATGTACGTCAAGCATCCCTCTGGAAAGCTACCGAGAAGTTATCGATTCTTGGTGAATTACTACGACAAAACAGACAGGGGGTATCATAAGATTGGACAAGGTGAAGTTCTGATTCTTGCGCCAAGACATCCCAAGAAAGGGTTCGACTATCCAGCAGGGCGTGACTTCACGTGGAAAGAGTACACAGAAGACACAGAGATGTCACTGGATCCTAATCACTGGGAGAAAGGGCCAGTTCTAAAGAGTGATGAAGTCGATAGTCTTACATTTTGTTGTTGTGAATGTTGTCACACGAGTACTGGCAGTTGTCAGTCATTGTCGACTCAAATGTGTGGTGGTTTTCCTAGTCACTCCACCGTTAATCAGTTTTTCACGCCCAAAATGTTTAGTGCATACCACAGAGAGGGTTACAGAGCATGTATCGAAGGGGATGTGGAAGGGTTTTTAACCAATAATGTAGTGTAGGTCGTTGCTATAAGAATATTATATATATATAGAATACTTTCGTACTTTCGATATTTTACGAACATTGCTAGCATAAGGAACAGGCTCTCGGAAAATAGAAAATTGGAAGAAAAGAAGCACTCGTTCTTCCAGTGCCCCGCCCGTCTTCGCCCTTTCCCCTTTTCCTCAATTCTTCATTTCTTTTACCAGTCAACCTGTATTCACATTTCTGGCCTTGAGCTCCTAACACCTACCTTGTGATGTTAATCTATTGGAAAGTTAGGTAGCCTTAGTTTGGACACCGAGTTTAGCTAGCTTGCCTAACAATGACAGCAAACTGAGGGCAATATTAAAGAGTTTATAGGACTTCAATTTGATAACGGTGAAAGGGAAGGGATCGTGTTTAGATGGAAGGCTGCCGGCTTTATACCTCTAGGAGGGCTATTCTTGATATACCAACGTATAGACGTAATAAATGAACCTCAACATTTCTTGTATTACGATAGCATTAGATTAAATAAAACTTGAAATAAATTGATTGATATGATCAAAATGTGTCTCATTAGTTTTTTAATTACAGTTTCAGTTAAGTCAAGAAAAATGTTTCCCTGTAAATGGGAAAATAATCCCGGGGGGGATTAATTCAGACTTTCTCTGATCGTGTACTCAGACTTACATTCGGTTATTTATTCAGACTTTCTTTGATCGTTCATTCAGACTTTCTTTGTATCGGTCAATCATTTAGATTTCTTTGATCGTTTATTCAGACTTTCTCTCTATCGTTCATTCAATCATTCACGTTCATTCATTCATCCAATCATTCGTTTATTCATTCATTTATTCATTCATTCATTCAATGATCAATGAATTTTACAATACATTCCGGCGAATTTTAAAATCTTCTCTACATTCTGGAAGAAGAGAGATAAGGAAGGTTAGATTATTTTGGAGTGTAAAAAGGGGGAAAAAAGGGAAAAGAAAATTAAGAAGAGGAAGAAAGAAACTTAAGAAGTGAGGAAACTGGGGACGATATTCATGACACCCCTGATTTTTACAGTTTACAGGTTGGTCATTAAAAATGAATTTGTTTATCACAATATCTAATATCCCCGCTAGAACAAAATCATCGACTGCACGAAACGTCAAGAAACGAAACTTCAAGAAGGTATTTAGGAGATATTCAGTAGTGACTATCTTCTGCGTAGCTGGCCCTAAGGGAGGGGAAGGGCAAGTGGAGGGGGAGGGGGATTGGGGAGGAGGGAAAGGAAGGTAGACCCTGCCCTCAACTCGTAGTATTTTTGAAAATTTACGGTCGCTGGTGACCGTCGGTAAGTTCTATTGGTTGAAAATCTCAATAATGACACATCATTGACATATAACACTATGATACACACCCAAACAGAATATATTGTGAAAAATATTTATTGTCACAAGGCCGTTAGGTTAAATATGGTTTCTTTTCTTCGAATGTTTAGAATGGTTATAAACAGGTAAATCGTTATATTTACCTGTTCTGTCTTATCCTAATTTACCAACGGTCAATCAAACGTACTATGAATAAATTTAATCATTAGAGACTTTTTGACCTTTAAATTAAGATGGGATTTTTTTCAAGTTCGAGCAGTGAACGACAAAAACTCCTGAGTTGAAGAATAGCTGTTGTACAAAATTAAAATCATTTCTGTCAGAAAGTTTAAGTTGTTTGTAAGTAGTTTTGGCCGATGAAAGTTGAATCAAAGTGTTAATCCAAAGCAAAAATTTGGATCGAAAATGAGGTTTAGGCCTTCATTTGCTCATTTGTTATGTTTTCTTTATATTCAGCTTGAAAAATCCTAATGCCAACACAACTTCAAGAGAAAGTCTTTGTACAATTCAAAAATCTGTTTTGAACAGGTATTTTATCTTATTTTCTCTTGGCACATCAGTTTTTAACCGGTAGAAAAAGGATTTGAGTGTTAATCTAGAACGAAAATTTGGATTAAAACTCGCACGAAGTTCTAGTTTTTGGCGCTTTTCGTCATAATTGCATGCTCGTCATTGAAAAAAAATCTCCTCTTAATTAACGCGTGAAAACAACTAAGAAAAAACAGGATTTTTTTCGACAAAGAGGATATGAAATAGGAGATTTTTTCATATTCAAGCATTGAGCAACAAAAACCTCTCAGTCGAAGAATAAGTGTTGTACAAAGCTAAAATAATTTCTTTCAGAAAGTTTAGGTTGTTTGTAGTTGGTTTAGGTTGATGAAAGTCAAATTGTTTAGTGTTAATCCAAAGTGAAAATTTGAATCCAAAATGAGGTTTAGGCCTCCAGGCGCTCATTTCCCATATATGTTTTTTTACAATTAGCTTGAAATTTCCTAAATTTAGATAGAAATACACGATAACAATTTTGCACAATTCCAAAAACAGTTTTAAATGGCGGATTTTATCTTATTAGATCATTTTCTAACTGGTACAAATAAAATTTGAGTGTTAATCCAAAGCAAAAAATTGAATTAAAACTTGCAAGAAGGGACTAGTTTTTGTTTTTGGCAGTTTTAGCCATTATTACTCAATATTGAAAAAATTTCCTCTCATGCAACTTCAAACTGCAATTACAGAAGAAGTTCTCAAAGATTTCTGTACTTTCTGACATTCAAACCTCTGTCGTTTGTTAAAAAGTCATTAATAATTCACGATAGAATCAGGGTGGTCTTCGTGGAGGACAAATTTTTTAAAGGGCTCAAAAAACTTCAACCTAAGTTTTGATTTTTTCTACAAAATCATGAAATTTGGGTTGGAGTTTTTCATTATTATTATTGTTATTATGATTATGATTATGATTATGATTATGATTATCATTACTACTATTAAAGAGTTTAAAGAGCAATATCGCTGCAAATTTTTTCAATTTGGATCATAAAAACACTTCCGAGATTTGTTTGGGCTTTAACGCTTTAAAAAAACTAATATAACTAAATTGTTTATACTCTTCAACTGGTTGTCTGGTCGGCAATTGTTTTTGTGCTTTTACCAAGCATACATTGGATTTCATTTTTCGTCCGGCGATGTGGATGTCAGAAAGGTTCTCTAGAATTTTCGGTCATTCTCAGGCACACTTTTGGCAGCCTATCATGCTCGAATTTCTACTGCGCGGATTTCTGTAAAACTCGTTGAGGTTTAGAATTGGTTCATTGTGGTTTGATTTCTAGAGTTCCATCCATTTCTTCCAACAAAATCTTGATCTAGAGTGGACGGTTCTGAAATAGTGGGGTCAATTTTTGTTGTAATTACTCAGAACAACAAAATCGTTTAAAACCAATTTGTAACTGGATAATAGAAGTAAAAGTTTCCACTGAACGTTTTATTGAAATTGCACGCGATTTTAAACATTTATGACCAAAAGTTTGTTAAGGTAGTTCAGGATTCAAGGATCCCGCCAGGAGCCCATGATCCCGCAATAAACTCTCGTTCAAATTTTGTCTAATAAAAGAACAAGATAGGTGAAACTCAAAAATGAAATAAAAAGGGGGTCACCGTGTTCGTTTTGGAGCTGAGAAAGGTTGGATTTAGCTTTGTGTATAATTTGGGTCAAATAAGATTGTCGGCTTTCTCCAAAATTAATTAACACTAACTTTGCACAATTTTCAATATTGTTTGATAAAATTTATTCCAAAATTCGTCAGATAAAAATATTATTTTTATGCGCTAAAACTATAGTTTCTAAGCTTTCAGTCGTTGACCAACTAGTGCCCAATCTCCTCACGAACAGACGAATGTTCTTTAATAAAAGTGTGCGCGCTCAAATGCGCGCCAGAGATGCGCAGTAGCAAGGGTTCCGAACTACTTTAAGTGGAATCCCTCTGGAATTTATGTTGAGTCACCTTAATTGGGCAGTAATAGTAAACATTACCTGACGCCGGTAATCCTCTCAAGTGTTTTTAAGATTGCGTTGAGAGTTGATTTAGTTTTTTAACAGCTCAATCATTTTTAATATTGGTTCTGCCATGAAACAGTTGTTAGAGTCAAGATAAAGTCGTTAGTCAACACAAGTCATTCATGCAAGTACAGCACAGTTAGTACTCACTGAATTACAAAGTTGTTGATTTTCTCAATTATTACGACCTGCCTCGACAACTTTTTCTCTCCTATAAGTGAGAGTTATATAAAAACTTATCAATATCGAAGAAAACCCGCGACTAATTCATGCAATAATCAAAGTTTGCCAGGGAAATCGGA
Organism: Telmatactis stephensoni; assembly: GCA_029948255.1. Classification (NCBI taxonomy): domain Eukaryota; kingdom Metazoa; phylum Cnidaria; class Anthozoa; order Actiniaria; family Isophelliidae; genus Telmatactis; species Telmatactis stephensoni. The sequence goes on from JALIZF010001777.1 coordinate 702,666, forward strand.
CAGAAACCTCAATTTCAATAACAGGTTAGTTTAATAAAACTTTGCGTGCATTATTTAGTTGTTTTATAGCCTTTTGTTTCATCTTTCGCAAAAATACAATAATCATTTCATTTGCGCCTCTTAAAGCGATCGAGAGAGAGAGAGAGAGAGAGAGAGAGAGAGAGAGAGAGAGAGAGAGAGAGAGAGAGAGAGAGAGAGAGAGAGAGAGAGAGACTTGTCGACATGGTAAATAAATCTTTTTACAAATAAAAACTTAAAACGCAGCGTAAAAAAAAATAACAAGAGATAGTCGATAATAGCAACATAACAACAAAAACAGTTTTCTTTGTCAAAAAAGGTCGAAATCAGTCGCCGCTCACAAATAAAATAACTTCGTTATTGACAACTACCTTTTTCTAGTGCATTAGTGTCAGTCATTGACAAATGTTCGGCCCTGGTCTGCTTAGGACCGTACACTTTTTCGTGGTTAAATCACTCATCCGTGCACTCAAAATTCGGCGCTAAATAATTAAAGACACATTAAAGACGTTACATAAAAAATACTGACTCTAATGAAATAGTCTACCAATTAGTACGTTATATTTTGTAGGTTTGGTTCGAACATTTGAATTATTTAGAAGTTTTTTCATGATGTTCTGAAATTTGGCTTTTTGAGACTCTACCAGACGATTCGATCATGAATAAAAAGTGATCCAGAATTCAACTGGCACCCAGTATATAGTAAAGGGAAATGTTAGACGATAATTTAAAAACGTTAACGACTGAAATGAACTTGGACATTCCAGTCTATTAACTTATCTTTTTTTGTGTGTGCCATTGTGTTCATTGGTTGGTTGGTTGGAGTGGTTGTATAAGCAAGTATGATTTTGTTTTTGGCACTGCAGTCACAGTTAGAGTAGACGAGTTGGAATAGACGGATTAAAGAAAGGCGATTGATCGTAAGAAACGAGAAACGACCAACACACAGACAAAAATATAAAAAAAAAACACCACAGAACTTTGGCAACGAAGGACTTTTAGTAAGGATTAAACTTTAAAGATATTTTCTATACTATCTCATATCAGATATGCCTTTTCTCTTCTTTTTCTTTGCCAGAATGTGCAAAATTGTCATAACTTTAGTACTGATGATAAACATGTTGCAAATGCCTCTCAAAATGCTAGAAATCGCATTTCCGAAGGTCTGAACTTCAAAATTTTTCGGGGGAGCCGCACGCTCCCGAACCCCCCAAGTTGCTCCCGCCTTCGGCAAACATAAAAGTCTGGCTACGGCCCTTGCGAAGTTTGTTTTTGTTTCTCGATACTGGACAAACTCCCACAAGCTTTTGTCCCAAATCGTTCCTTCTTGAGAAATCAGCATATTTTGACAACTTTGACAGGAACTTCACTTTGAAATTTAACCTTGCCATATTTGACTACAATGGAAGTTCTTGAAAGAGTCTCAAGAAAATTGCCCCCCCCCCCCCCCCCTTTTGCTCAGGCCTCGCTACACCCCTGAAGTACACCTCAACATCCTTTGTTCCACTTGCTGCCTAGCTCCAAAAAGAACTAGAATTTTAACGGAGAGGACACGAATTTATATTGCTAAATGTGTTATGTGTTGAGATAAAGCGTTTTAAGACAGAGCGTTTTAAGAATATATTTTTAAATATGTCTCTTTGATTATATATATAGTTAATTATTAGTATGGATTAATTTCCATGGATTTTCATAGAATTTAGTCATATTTTATCATTTTTAATTAAGAACGTGTGTTTCTTGAGAATAAAGTGCTATTATATATATTTCCCAGAAATGAATATTTAGGAAAAATAAAGTTTCAGTTATGCGTACGTAAGCGTCCATCATGAGAATGGCTCAAAAAACCATATGAACTAAAGGCCCATGAAAAGCCCTTTCATTTAATTTGTACGATAAGTTAGTGGAAATCCCTAAAAGTTCGACTCTAAGTCAATACATAGTTTATTGCTGACCATCTCAAAGAAGAGACAACCTCGAGACTAATTCAGGATTTTTTGATGGCTTTACGACATAATGATTGTCACGTGTATTTGAAATGTCTCAAAAAATATCTCAGTTGGTGCATAGAGAAAATCATATCTAACACTACGTAACGCTAGATGTCAATGATTGGTTCAACAAACTTGACATGACGACGTGGCATATTTGTTTGCATCCAACCTAGACAGGATTTTAATCCGACTAAGATCAGAGAATAGTACACAAGAAAGCACTGATTTGCATCTGAGGATATTGTTGAACTTCTATAGGATATTGGTAGCCTGCGTTGCTGGCGGTCTGATTAACCTTGACAGAATTTTACTTTAAAGACTTTTTAACAATCATCCACGGTCAGTACATACAGATACGGATTCCTCTGTGTCCATAGTGAGTGGCATTTGGCGAAAAACGGATCACCGGTGATGTAAAGTATTATCTGCGTTTCACATCCTACTATTCACTATATGATAAATGATCCCAAAACACATTGTATTTTAAAATCGAAGAACGACAATCAAGAAGAGAACGAAACCACACAAATAATCAGTGACCGGCGTCAGTCAAAAAGCTCGGTGATTTTCACTGGCATTTTAATTTACAGGCGAAGAAACGTTTTGAACAGTAAAGGGATACCTAGCAACCAAAAATGCCCTCGACAAAAAAACATCAATTAAAGTTGTTTTCTCTATCTCCTATTGTTTCAGGATTTAGTTTCGAGATCAGATGCTGAGGGTTTCAAGCTACAGCGAAAGCATAGAAGACTACATGGAACCAGAAGATAACAACGTGGGGTTGGCCTTCTCTGGAGGAGGCATACGCAGCGCGGCGTTCTGTTCAGGTGTCCTTCGTCGTATTCTTCAAAAGCAAATTCAGGTTGACTATGTGAGTTGTGTTTCTGGCGGGAACTTTACGGCCGCTGCATATTTGGATTGGAAATATCGACATGGCAAAAAGGACGAGCACAAATGGCATCATCAATTCTTCGAACACATGCGTTCACGAACAGGATATCTGTGCGACTGGACCAACTACTGCAAAGGACTTTGCGATACATTTATATTCCTGACCTTAGTACTGGCTACCAACCTCATCATTCCTGTCATAGTTTGGGCTAGTTTGTCGATACCGACTGCATATGTTGTGGACTTTATCTTTGGAGATATCTTGCGTGCAGGTTTTGACTGCTCCATTGTCATCCAACAAAGCACTCCATTCACAAACACAACTAGATGTCTAAATGAATACGACCACCACGCTGACGACGTTGAGAAACCGTTGATCTTGTTTGTCGTTCTTGCCGTGTCATTCGTCCTTCTGTATGTACTCAAACAGATCGCGAAGAAGTTTTCTGGAATCATTGACTTCTTCCAGTTGGTTTCAGGCGTGATGTTTGGGCTGATCTTCCTTCCTTGGTTCTTGCAACAGTTCACCGATGTCCTTCCAATTTGGTTGACCATTTTGATTCTTACCCTAAGTTTGTTCTTTTGGTGTGGTTTTCCACCCCTTCGTGGGTTCGCATCTATGGCTGTCATTTTCTACGTCTTTGCATTTATCATCAAGTGGCGTGTATACCGTTCACCATGCATGTTCGTGGAATACAAAGAACGGTATTTCTACAGCGCTTTGCTTGCTGCTGGAGTCGTTATATGGGCAAGCCCATATTTGGGTGCATTTTCAAGATGCGCTCTTTGCGCATTTATTAAGTAAGTGAACTTTTCAACAAAAACCTCTACATAAATTGCCGAGAAAACAGCCGACTGAAAAGACGGTTGTCTTCTCAGGCTACTACATACAATTTTCAGAATTTTAAATCAGTGGATCATTATAGATCATATGGGTGGGCATTATAGATTGAAGTTTCGGAAATAGAAGTAACTGAAGAAATAATTTAGTGCCGTTTAGTTTACGTCATTCAAGATTAGGGATAACTATCCATCCACATGACATGTTATTAAAAAGGCCACTGATGTACATGATGGCGTCATTTGACTACTACTGCGGGTTTTCCTTTTAATCGGATTTTTAACTCATGGGTTGCAAATCCACGGGTTATTCCTACATGGGTTTTACAGAATAAAGGGCACTAATGATTTTACAAAAGAGGGCAAAGCATTCTAGTTGTTGTAGAAAATGATCGAACAATGCAAATAGCCTAGCTATTGGGGATGGCCAGACTCCGATCTAACAATGTGATGGGAATAGATCAATAAAAAGAATCTTCTCAGCAATGCCACAGACCTCTCACCGCTCTCAGAGTTATCAAACAAACGAAAGGCGCACGATACCTCTGGTCACAGAGGGAACGATTAACACGCGCGGACTTTACACGTCTCATTCATTTCTCTTGATACATATAGGTGGAGGCATCAGTACGCTTTCTTTACAAAGGAGAGCGTTGGCCCGATTGGCTGTTGGGGTATCTTGTGCACTTGCAACAAAATTAGGCCGTTGACTATGGCCGACATTGTAGATTTCAAACCTCAGTACATCAGTAATACTGTTGCAGACTATTGGAAACAAAATCCTAACACACCACCAGTGACAATGATTGGCCTTGGTAGCAAGAAGATCGAGATCATCACTGAGGCTCCTGGGTCTGACAAATTGAAGTCTTCGCTGAGTCCAAGAGATATTAAACTTTCTGACGCGATAAGCACGGCAGCCATGATAACAAGACCACCTGAAAAATTGGGTGACCAGTTTGAACCATTTCGTGAGCTGCAACTCATTTTTGGATTAACAGCAACAAATGACATTAACACCAATCCCCAGCAAGAGTGTTGCTGTGGCATAAACCAGGTGCGTAAAACAGATTTTGTGCCCTTCCCGCAATGCCATGCCATATCTGTACGCTTTTCAGTTATAGTCCACGTTTCTGTTTGTTTGTTGTTGTTTTTTATTTCACTCAAACGGAGAAAAGAGGAAACGGGACTTTCACATAACAAAAGAATTATCTCTTTTGAGCGGTGAGAAATAGTATATACGTGAAGCGTAAAAAAGAATTTAAATCACAGAACGGAACGACATTTTACATGTCTAAAGTGACTGATGGTCCTAAATGATATCCCGTCTTGCTTTTTCCAAATTGGGAATTGTAATATTTTCTGTAAAATTATTATAAAAAATACCAAATAGGAGAGTCAAAGTTAGATTTAGTTCCAGACGTTTCGGAAGAGATCAGACTCTCCCTTCATTCAATGGCGCCACTGAATGAAGGGAGAGCCGCCTGATCTCTTCCAAAACGTCTGGAACTAAATCTAACTTTGACTCTCTTATTTGGTTTCTTTTATATGAATTCTTCATTATACCAGAGCATTATACCAGAGTAGTTAGAAGGTTTCTTCTCTCTTTTTTTTTTTTTTTTTTGCAAACTTTGAATTCGCATAAATTGGTATTTGAGTCGAAGATTAGTATCTACTTTCTTCTTGTCTTTTAGATTGCTCCTATCGTCCTTCAAAGCTTTGCCGGTGCACCATTTGTCTTCCTTGCCATTCTCTGGGTGGTCGATCTTGACATAGATCCCAAACTAATAGAAGGTCTCGTCATGATAGTGTTTCTGTCGTATTTGGTGATCTTTTCTGGTATTGCTATGATGCCAACCGGATCAATCAAACCATGGTTTGCAGAGCCATTTGTCAGGTAGTTTATGTTCTTTAAAGACCTCTAAGTTAAAACGATATGTATCTGCGTTAGGATAAATCTTTAGTGGTTTCAGTTAAGAGTAAAATGCCAGTAACGCAATACTATACAGACTGTTAAAAGATAAAGACACTGTAGCACAGATGGCTGCATTGACTTTAGTCCGGCGCTGGCAACCCCAACGATTCACATTTGTTTTTGACGCGTTTTAGGTGGTGCCACGTGAACCTTTACCACGTTCGTTTTCTCCGAGAAATCCTTGCAGTTTGCAACGTTGGTCTATTCCCTCCTGCTGTGATGTCCTTAAGTGACTTGGGTCCCTTAGAAAAATATGGTCTGTTACCTCTGTTTAAACGTCGCCTAAAAAAGATTGTCGTCGTTGATGGCAGCTTCATGAAATCTGACGTTGTTTATGCTGACAACCTGTTCCGATCTTTACAAATGGCGAGAGAAATGTACCACTGTGAATTCACGGGCTACGACGGTCGTGACGTCATCGGAGAGATCCACAAAATGTACGTCAAGCATCCTTCTGGAAAATTTCCGAGAAGTTATCGATTCTTGGTGAATTACTACGACAAGACCGACATGGGGTTCCACAAGAGTGAACAAGGTGAAGTTCTGATTCTTGCGCCAAGACATCCCAAGAAAGGGTTCGACTATCCAGCAGGGCATGACTTCACGTGGAAAGAGTACACAGAAGACACAGAGATGTCACTGGATCCTAATCACTGGGAGAAAGGGCCAGTTCTAAAGAGTGATGAAGTCGATAGTCTTACATTTTGTTGTTGTGAATGTTGTCACACGAGTATTGACTGTTGTCAGTCATTGTCCTCGAAAATACTAGGTGGTTTTCCTAGTCACTCTACCGTCAATCAGTTTTTTACACCCAGAATGTTTAGTGTATATCATAGAGAGGGTTACAGAGCATGTATCGAAGGCGATGTGGAAGAATTTTTAACCAATAATGTTATTTAGCTCCATCATAACTGTAGACATCTTAATTCAAAACAACGATACGTATCTAGATTGTCATGTATGTATAAGAGGCTCGTAACATGGTATATTTTCGTCTCACTGATCCCTGGTTTTTACGGAAATTTTGATCCCTGAGTTCATATTTTTAGAAATTTTTGTTCCCTTATCCTTGTTGCAAAAAACTGAGCTGATCCCTAATCCTGACCCAATGTCCCTGATCCTCAATCCCACCCATTTGATCCTTGAGCCCTGGCCTTTGATCCCCGATCCTGGCCATAATTTGGGGCTTGATCCCTGATCCCATATACCATGTTACAAGCCTGGTATAACGACCGTATGCAGGAGTATAATCAGTAGTGGCATTTCACCAACTTCCATTTCCTTAACATCGTCACACAGCCACTAAAACCTCGTCAAAAGATTTAGCGGTCTGCTTAAAGATGTTAAACGCCATAATTTTCTCGGGTTCCCGGGATCATTTTATTTTCTGGATTTCATTTAACGGATAACGCTATCCACCCATATAACACGCTCTCTCGTTCTTTATACATTACTTCAAATCCTGATTAATTATTCACAAGGTAGCCAGCCAATTAGATATTCCGATTTTGACCTCGTGACGATACTTGAAACCCTAGAAAGTCCTCTCAAGCAGTAACTGGAAATCTGTTCCAGTGTCCGGCGGACTTGAACAAATTTCAAGTAAATGGACACTAGAACATTGTTGCAATTGGTCCTTATCAGTAGTAGTTGACTTTGCCTATTTTCAATGTAACGCTTACTTTGGCTACACGTAGAAATATTAGTCCTTAAAAATCTAATAATTTGTCTAACTTTAACTTTTAATGCATCAAAAACCGTTTCAAATTTTTTCATGAATCTCATGAGATTCGAACCCCGAACTTCTAATCTAGAGCAACTCTCTTATCCCTTTCCCTAACCACTAAGCCACAAGCAAATTCGTTGAGCTGAACGGAATTTTTGGAAGTTTTAGTGAGTAATTCATACGTAACTATGGTTTATAGTCGTATAGATTGATAAATAGACAGACAGACAGACAGACAGACAGATAGATAGATAGATAGATAGATAGATAGATAGATAGATAGATAGATAGATAGATAGATAGATAGATAGATAGATAGATAGATAGATAGATAGATAGATAGGTCAAGTACACTATAAAATAACTATTAACAAAGGATAAAACTTTCAAATTCAATATAAAGTATATGTTGTCACATAAAAACAGATATTAAACTTTAAATAGCAAGATGAGTTTAGTTCACTGAACCCTTGCACGATACTCATTTTCCACCCCATGGTTGATATTGCTCTACAAAAAAAATGTCAAACTGAAACTAAAACCTGGGTCTTTTGTTCATGAAAGGGTATAAGTTTCATTTCGGGATGGCAATCAAGAGAAAATGAAGCCTTACCTCAATAAAGTAATATAAAGGGAATATAAAGTAGCAAAAAGCATTTACATATAGATTGATAACAAAGTGCTTGCGAGTAGTGATGTTGTCAACGATAACTATCTAAAAAGATCCATGATTTGAATTGTTCTTGAATGGCGAAAGGCACGAGTTACATGACAAAGACTTGCAGTGGCAGAGTTTCCAAACGGCTGCTCAGTTTCTACAATGCCGGACAAAAAGGTTAAGACAAAGCGAAAAATATGTTGCTTTTTGAGTAAACCCATCACTTTCAGTTAATTGTTCTCCCCTCTCCCCCTCTCACCCAGTGTTGAGGTAGGTGCACAATGTCGTCCATAGAATGGGCTATCGTCTGGTACAACATTGACCCGGGGGGAGGGGGATTCAATAAATAACTTGTAAGCAAGAGGCGACCTAATCAAGTAACAGCTCAAATGTATGGATTTCATAACTGTCTCAAGGATTTTTGTCCGTGATTGTAGCTTATTAGGAATAAAATCTAATTATTAGCTTTTTCAACTGTAGTTGATGCTGCAGGACATTTTTTTAGAGTTCAAGAGCTACCGTGATTGATATTTCAGTTCTCGGAATTTAACGCAGCATGCCAGACACTAGTGAAAAACTTCTGCGCATGCGTGCATATTACGATGTATTCTTAAGAAATGGGTGAGTTTTAGCTCGAAATGAAATGCTCGTGTTCTCGGTGCATACATAATTTCTCTTGTATATAGTTTTGTGAGACAATGATATTGCATTAATGAAGACATTATGTGAATACTGGCCCTAAGTTTCAAGAATTGACTTAAAGTTTTGACATGTTGTGAAACCCATTGTTGAAGGCAAGCGTAAAAGCGAAATTTACATAAGTTTACGAAAACAGGACTCAAGACGTGACTTCGAGCATGCGGAGACGTTTTTCACTAGTGTCAGCACGCCATCATTAATCAAATTGTTTGTCTTGGTTACTAGGAGAACAATGTTCGGACGTGCCAACAGGCATGGTGAGTGTGTGACGTCACGTTACGTTCGTAAATGCATGGTTGGTCAATCATTACCCTGCGAACAGAAAAGAAGATTCTGCTCGCAGGGTAGTCAGTCATATTCACCCCAAGGCTCAAGTCAACTATACAGCATATAATTCTCGACTGCGAAACAACAAGGATCTGAGAGAAGGTATAACATTTTTTGTCAAAAAATATCTGTAGGTAAAACAAAATTTGTTGTTCTAATTGTATAAAGTGAAATGCGTTGAAAATTTATGCACAACAGCATTTTAAGGGTTTATTAGTTTTTGATGCTTTTAATGAGTTTTTAATGGTATCATACATACAGGAGTTTTTTGAACAACGTTATATGTTGGTTTTGTACCACGTTTCAACACAATTACACTAGATTTAGACAGCGTTTTTCTACTAGAGAATAGCAACAAATGTTCTTTTAAAAATTACTACTTGGACAAAACAAACATTATTAATAATATTGAAACAAAACTCTGGACTGATGAACCCGTTCCGGTGCACAGAAATAGGTAGGCAAAACATCACACATGGTCTCCGCGATATACTTTTTTCGTGAATGGCCATTTTAAATTTCAATAGGGTATAGCAAGCTAGCCCTGAACATATGTTCATTATGATCGACCAAAATTCTGATGTCAAAAAAACAACAACAAAAACTGAAGAACATATGATATCTTATCTCAAAATAAAAGGTTTTTATTGTAGTTTTTTATTTATTATTTATTTATTTTTTGAAATTGCGCATATTTTAAGCTGCAGGCCAGGAGGTGTTATACTTCAAAGTCAAGCTTTCATAATTTTCTTTGTCGAGTCTATATTGCTCATGTAGACTAGCCAGAGAGATAATTATGCAAAAATTGTTTTCTAATGTAACGTACAAGCGCTTTGTTTCATAGTAAAAACGGATGATACTGGATTTTAAAGCCAAGACTAACACACCGATCACTGAAACTGGTTTGTGAGAAAAGTATGAATAACTATACTCAAACTAAAAAACCTTTTACTGAATTACTACAAAATCAGCTAGTGACTTGTGAAACACATCTGAAAATCAATACTGTTTTAAGTGGCTTTGGTAGATTTAGTTCAATCCGAAGTAAATAATGACGATCTTTTCATTTCCCTGTTTTTAAGCTTCAACCCTTCAACTGACTTTTAAGCACTTACTGTATAGGTTAGGCTTCATCCATAGACCACGAAAAACATTTCAGTGTCAGTGCCGACCTAGTGACCTTGGAAGACATTCTCGTTGGTTCCAAATGAAAACTCATGTGCTCATCATAAACACATTTTCTAGTCCAGTGGTTACGCGAAGATTAGAAGGAAACTGAATAACAAACAAAAAATAAAAAAGAACCCTTAACTTATGGATAAACTCATTAGGGGAACACTGGGGGTATCTTGACTAACGACTAACCGCAACTGAAGGAAATCGAGAAACTGATCACGACGAAAAGCGTCACTAAAAATTCTGAAAAAAATCGTAAACATGTAAGAGACCGGAAAAGTATCTTGACACTTGAAGTTAATGAGATACCTACCATGCAAAAATGGAAACGAAACCGCATCAACATTATACCATCCCCTGAAGTGCCAATGCCTCCTTATTGATTCGTAAAGATCATCATCATTGTGTCTGCAGGATAAAGAATTACTTGTCTTCACTTCACTTTGAGCTGAGATAAAAAAGTAAAAATGTCTATAGCCTGGATAGTTAGGGCCCGGTTGTTTGGAATCGATTAGCTAACCCAGAATTAAATCTCAAAGAAACCCATTCTTTCTAACCTAGGATTAGCACTGATCGGCCCAGATGTATTTCTCGTGGCTGGTATAAAACATTCTAACAATGCACTGTTTATGTTGTTTACATATAGAGTGAGAGTTCCAAACTACAAAGAAGGCATGGAGGACAACATGGAACCAGAGGACAACAACATAGGGTTAGCCTTCTCTGGAGGAGGCATAAGAAGTGCGGCGTTCTGTTCAGGTGTTCTTCGCCGTATTCTTCAAAAGAAAATCCAGGTGGACCATGTAAGTTGTATTTCCGGTGGCAACTACACAGCCGCTGCATATTTGGATTGGAAATATCGACATGGCAAAAAGGACGAGCACAAATGGCATCATCAATTCTTCGAACAAATGCGTTCACGAACAGGATTTATGTGCAACTGGAACAACTGCTGCAAAGGAATTTGCAATACAATTATGATCGTGATTGGATTACTGGTTATTAACTTCATCATTCCTGTCATTGTATGGGCTAGTTTGTCGATACCTACTGCATATCTTGTCGACTTTATCTTTGGAGACATCTTGCGTGCAGGTTTTGACTGCTCCATTGTCATCCAACAAAGCACTCCATTCACAAACACAACTAGATGTCTAAGTAAGTACGACCACCATGCCGATGGTGTTGAGAACCAGCTGGTCTTATTCGTGGTTCTTGCAGTGTCATTTGTCACCCTCTATGTACTCAAGCAGATCGCAAACAAGTGTTCCCGAGTCATCATCGTCTTCTTCCAGTTGGTGTCAGGTGTGATGTTTGGACTGGTTTTCCTTCCTTGGTTCTTGCAACAGTTCACTGATGTCATTCCACTCTGGTTGACCATTTTGATTCTTGGCCTGAGCTTGTTCTTTTGGTGTGGTTTTCCACCTCTTCGTGGGTTCGCATCTATGGCTGTCATTTTCTATATGTTTGGGTTTGTCATCAAGTGGCGTGTACACCGTTCACCATGCATATTCTTGGAATACAAAGAATTGTATTTCTACACCGCGTTGCATGCTGCTGGAGTTGCTATATGGGCAAGTCCATATCTGGGTTCCCTTTCACAATCAGCTATCTACACATATCTTAAGTAAGTTAATTTTTCGAGCTGAAATTGAAATTTTTCGAGCGATTATTGTATGAGGAGGCGCCATGGGGATGGCTGCTAACTATAGTGTGCTTTAGCCTCTAGCTATATGGTTGTGTAGAATACCTGTACACAACTGATTGCGTGCAGTCATCCACACATAGTATTCTGGCAAGTGTTTGTCAGAATGTTAGTAGCCTCCATTGGCATCGCCACCATGCAGTAACGTCCACGGAATAAGACAGGAACTCAGAGTACTGAGATGACTTTGATCTTACAGGTACTTGGTTTTGACGATGTATTTGTTTTCCTTGGCTACATTTGGTTTTTAAGTAAAAATCTGGATCGGCACTTCTCACGAAGCTAAAAACTAAAAAAGAAAAGAAAAAAATATATATATTTTTCATTTTTTCTGTCATAAGGTGGGGTCTGCAATACGCCTTTTTCACAAAGGAAAGTGTTGGTCAGGTTGGATGTAGTGGAATTATGTGTACTGCCTGCTGCAACAAAAAGAGGGCGTTGACAATGGCCGACATTTCGGATTTGAAACCTCAGTACATGAGCAATATTGTGGCAGACTACTGGCGTCGAAGCCCGAAGACCTCGCCAGAGACAATGATTGGTCTTTGTAGCAAGAAGATCGAGATCATCACCAAGGAACAAGGCAATGACAAGTTAAACGCTTTGCTGACTCCAGGGCATATTAAACTTGCAGACGCCATGACTACAGCAACCATGATAACAAGACCACCAGCAAAAATGGACGACAAGTTTGATGCGTTTTATGAACTCCAACTTATTCTCGGTTGGTCAGCAATGAACATCAACAGCGATCCCAAGCATGAGTATTGTTGCGGTATAAACAAGGTATATATTTCAGTTTAGTTGTGTAATAGTTTGATAGATTACAGTAAGCATGTTCAGTTCTTTCCTTTTGCACGTAATACTGTAATACTACAGAATTGATCGGAAGTCGATTCTTCTTGACAAACCTTAATTGCTGTGACAAATTGGGTACTATAGTTATATACTGCAGCAGTCTGTTGAAATCTTAACGCACGCGGATAATGATGATAAAAATAGGTGATGATGATAACAATAATGATTTGTAGTTTACCAACTTAGCTCTATTCACTGTCTACCATTTCTTGTCCTCTAGCTCATTCCATTCATCCTTCAAAGCTTCGCTGGGGCACCAATTGTCTTCTTGGCCATTGTCTGGACGACTGATTTCAACATCAATCCTAAACTTATTGAAGGTCTTGTCATGATAGTGCTTCTTTCATATGTATTTCTCTTTGCTGGTATTGCCATGTTGCCAACCGGAGCGAGTAAACCATGGTTTGCCGAGCCACTTGTCAGGTAATTTATGTTCTGCATCTCTATGACCAATGCAAAGAGCTCTATTACTCTGGGAGAAGCGCCCTACTGTGATGAAATGAAATGATGTCACTTTAAGACCTGGTAAAGTCTGAAGGATGGACCAGTTTTACTATTTAATTAGGTTATCGTGGATTTAATTCCCCATTTCTGCTTACGCGGTCGGATCCATAATTACCACCATCTGGGTTTCGATACAACTTCAATTAACTGCGTAATAACGGAGAATAAGTCACTGAAACAGTCATTCCTTCGTAACAATGCTGCTTGCATGAGCAGAAATTTTTATCTGATCGAGATTTTCATTTCCTTTACTAGGTGGTGCCACGTGAATCTTTATCATATTCGTTTTCTCCGAGAATTCTTCAAGGTTAACAACGTTGGCCCTGTTCCTCCCGCTGTGATGTGCCTAAGTGACCTTGGTCGAATCGAGAAATATGGTTTGTTAACTTTATTCAAACGCCGCCTTAAAAAGATTGTCGTCGTTGATGGCAGCTTCATGAAATCCGATGCTGTTTATGCTGACAACCTGTTTCGATCTTTACAAATGGCGAGAGAAATGTACCACTGTGAGTTCACGGGCTACGACGGTCGTGACGTCATCGGAGAGATCCACAAAATGTACGTCAAGCATCCTTCTGGAAAGCTACCGAGAAGTTATCGATTCTTGGTGAATTACTACGACAAAACAGACAGGGGCTATCATAAGATTGGACAAGGTGAAGTTCTGATTCTTGCGCCAAGACATCCCAAGAAAGGGTTCGACTATCCAGCAGGGCATGACTTCACGTGGAAAGAGTACACAGAAGACACAGAGATGTCACTGGATCCTAATCACTGGGGGAAAGGGCCAGTTCTAAAGAGTGACGAAGTCGATAGTCTTACATTTTGTTGTTGCGAATGTTGTCACACGAGTATTGGCTGTTGTCAGTCATTGTCCTCAAAAATGTGCAATGTTTTTCCTATGCATTCAACATTCAATCAGTTTTTCACGCCCCGAATGTTTAGTGTATACCACAGAGAGGGTTACAGAGCATGTGTTGAAGGGGAAGTGGAAAGGTTTTTAACCAGTAATGTAGTTTAGTGTTCATTTCTTAGACTATACTGTTAATAAACAGTGAACTGAAAAGTTCATATCATAATTGTCCATATCCACAAATAGACGTAATCCATAATAACGATAGCTTGTATATGACACTTTGTCTCTTCGCTATTCAATTAGATCTTCTCAAAAGCCAGTTGATCTTTGTCATGCTGATAGTGGAAGTATTCGCGCTCATTGTTCAAAGTATCAAGCAGTTATACCTGTGCGAAGTATGCAATTCAAAATCCCAAAATTGATACAGATTATGGTATAGTTTAGATCCATTTATTTACACATACATACACATATATGTGTGTATGTGTGTAAAGTCCTCTCAAGCAGTAACTGGAAATCTGTTCCAGTGTCCGGCGGACTTGAACAAATTTCAAGTAAATGGACACTAGAACATTGTTGCAATTGGTCCTTATCAGTAGTAGTTGACTTTGCCTATTTTCAATGTAACGCTTACTTTGGCTACACGTAGAAATATTAGTCCTTAAAAATCTAATAATTTGTCTAACTTTAACTTTTAATGCATCAAAAACCGTTTCAAATTTTTTCATGAATCTCATGAGATTCGAACCCCGAACTTCTAATCTAGAGCAACTCTCTTATCCCTTTCCCTAACCACTAAGCCACAAGCAAATTCGTTGAGCTGAACGGAATTTTTGGAAGTTTTAGTGAGTAATTCATACGTAACTATGGTTTATAGTCGTATAGATTGATAAATAGACAGACAGACAGACAGACAGACAGATAGATAGATAGATAGATAGATAGATAGATAGATAGATAGATAGATAGATAGATAGATAGATAGATAGATAGATAGATAGATAGATAGATAGATAGGTCAAGTACACTATAAAATAACTATTAACAAAGGATAAAACTTTCAAATTCAATATAAAGTATATGTTGTCACATAAAAACAGATATTAAACTTTAAATAGCAAGATGAGTTTAGTTCACTGAACCCTTGCACGATACTCATTTTCCACCCCATGGTTGATATTTCTCTACAAAAAAAATGTCAAACTGAAACTAAAACCTGGGTCTTTTGTTCATGAAAGGGTATAAGTTTCATTTCGGGATGGCAATCAAGAGAAAATGAAGCCTTACCTCAATAAAGTAATATAAAGGGAATATAAAGTAGCAAAAAGCATTTACATATAGATTGATAACAAAGTGCTTGCGAGTAGTGATGTTGTCAACGATAACTATCTAAAAAGATCCATGATTTGAATTGTTCTTGAATGGCGAAAGGCACGAGTTACATGACAAAGACTTGCAGTGGCAGAGTTTCCAAACGGCTGCTCAGTTTCTACAATGCCGGACAAAAAGGTTAAGACAAAGCGAAAAATATGTTGCTTTTTGAGTAAACCCATCACTTTCAGTTAATTGTTCTCCCCTCTCCCCCTCTCACCCAGTGTTGAGGTAGGTGCACAATGTCGTCCATAGAATGGGCTATCGTCTGGTACAACATTGACCCGGGGGGAGGGGGATTCAATAAATAACTTGTAAGCAAGAGGCGACCTAATCAAGTAACAGCTCAAATGTATGGATTTCATAACTGTCTCAAGGATTTTTGTCCGTGATTGTAGCTTATTAGGAATAAAATCTAATTATTAGCTTTTTCAACTGTAGTTGATGCTGCAGGACATTTTTTTAGAGTTCAAGAGCTACCGTGATTGATATTTCAGTTCTCGGAATTTAACGCAGCATGCCAGACACTAGTGAAAAACTTCTGCGCATGCGTGCATATTACGATGTATTCTTAAGAAATGGGTGAGTTTTAGCTCGAAATGAAATGCTCGTGTTCTCGGTGCATACATAATTTCTCTTGTATATAGTTTTGTGAGACAATGATATTGCATTAATGAAGACATTATGTGAATACTGGCCCTAAGTTTCAAGAATTGACTTAAAGTTTTGACATGTTGTGAAACCCATTGTTGAAGGCAAGCGTAAAAGCGAAATTTACATAAGTTTACGAAAACAGGACTCAAGACGTGACTTCGAGCATGCGGAGACGTTTTTCACTAGTGTCAGCACGCCATCATTAATCAAATTGTTTGTCTTGGTTACTAGGAGAACAATGTTCGGACGTGCCAACAGGCATGGTGAGTGTGTGACGTCACGTTACGTTCGTAAATGCATGGTTGGTCAATCATTACCCTGCGAACAGAAAAGAAGATTCTGCTCGCAGGGTAGTCAGTCATATTCACCCCAAGGCTCAAGTCAACTATACAGCATATAATTCTCGACTGCGAAACAACAAGGATCTGAGAGAAGGTATAACATTTTTTGTCAAAAAATATCTGTAGGTAAAACAAAATTTGTTGTTCTAATTGTATAAAGTGAAATGCGTTGAAAATTTATGCACAACAGCATTTTAAGGGTTTATTAGTTTTTGATGCTTTTAATGAGTTTTTAATGGTATCATACATACAGGAGTTTTTTGAACAACGTTATATGTTGGTTTTGTACCACGTTTCAACACAATTACACTAGATTTAGACAGCGTTTTTCTACTAGAGAATAGCAACAAATGTTCTTTTAAAAATTACTACTTGGACAAAACAAACATTATTAATAATATTGAAACAAAACTCTGGACTGATGAACCCGTTCCGGTGCACAGAAATAGGTAGGCAAAACATCACACATGGTCTCCGCGATATACTTTTTTCGTGAATGGCCATTTTAAATTTCAATAGGGTATAGCAAGCTAGCCCTGAACATATGTTCATTATGATCGACCAAAATTCTGATGTCAAAAAAACAACAACAAAAACTGAAGAACATATGATATCTTATCTCAAAATAAAAGGTTTTTATTGTAGTTTTTTATTTATTATTTATTTATTTTTTGAAATTGCGCATATTTTAAGCTGCAGGCCAGGAGGTGTTATACTTCAAAGTCAAGCTTTCATAATTTTCTTTGTCGAGTCTATATTGCTCATGTAGACTAGCCAGAGAGATAATTATGCAAAAATTGTTTTCTAATGTAACGTACAAGCGCTTTGTTTCATAGTAAAAACGGATGATACTGGATTTTAAAGCCAAGACTAACACACCGATCACTGAAACTGGTTTGTGAGAAAAGTATGAATAACTATACTCAAACTAAAAAACCTTTTACTGAATTACTACAAAATCAGCTAGTGACTTGTGAAACACATCTGAAAATCAATACTGTTTTAAGTGGCTTTGGTAGATTTAGTTCAATCCGAAGTAAATAATGACGATCTTTTCATTTCCCTGTTTTTAAGCTTCAACCCTTCAACTGACTTTTAAGCTACTTACTGTATAGGTTAGGCTTCATCCATAGACCACGAAAAACATTTCAGTGTCAGTGCCGACCTAGTGACCTTGGAAGACATTCTCGTTGGTTCCAAATGAAAACTCATGTGCTCATCATAAACACATTTTCTAGTCCAGTGGTTACGCGAAGATTAGAAGGAAACTGAATAACAAACAAAAAATAAAAAAGAACCCTTAACTTATGGATAAACTCATTAGGGGAACACTGGGGGTATCTTGACTAACGACTAACCGCAACTGAAGGAAATCGAGAAACTGATCACGACGAAAAGCGTCACTAAAAATTCTGAAAAAAATCGTAAACATGTAAGAGACCGGAAAAGTATCTTGACACTTGAAGTTAATGAGATACCTACCATGCAAAAATGGAAACGAAACCGCATCAACATTATACCATCCCCTGAAGTGCCAATGCCTCCTTATTGATTCGTAAAGATCATCATCATTGTGTCTGCAGGATAAAGAATTACTTGTCTTCACTTCACTTTGAGCTGAGATAAAAAAGTAAAAATGTCTATAGCCTGGATAGTTAGGGCCCGGTTGTTTGGAATCGATTAGCTAACCCAGAATTAAATCTCAAAGAAACCCATTCTTTCTAACCTAGGATTAGCACTGATCGGCCCAGATGTATTTCTCGTGGCTGGTATAAAACATTCTAACAATGCACTGTTTATGTTGTTTACATATAGAGTGAGAGTTCCAAACTACAAAGAAGGCATGGAGGACAACATGGAACCAGAGGACAACAACATAGGGTTAGCCTTCTCTGGAGGAGGCATAAGAAGTGCGGCGTTCTGTTCAGGTGTTCTTCGCCGTATTCTTCAAAAGAAAATCCAGGTGGACCATGTAAGTTGTATTTCCGGTGGCAACTACACAGCCGCTGCATATTTGGATTGGAAATATCGACATGGCAAAAAGGACGAGCACAAATGGCATCATCAATTCTTCGAACAAATGCGTTCACGAACAGGATTTATGTGCAACTGGAACAACTGCTGCAAAGGAATTTGCAATACAATTATGATCGTGATTGGATTACTGGTTATTAACTTCATCATTCCTGTCATTGTATGGGCTAGTTTGTCGATACCTACTGCATATCTTGTCGACTTTATCTTTGGAGACATCTTGCGTGCAGGTTTTGACTGCTCCATTGTCATCCAACAAAGCACTCCATTCACAAACACAACTAGATGTCTAAGTAAGTACGACCACCATGCCGACGGTGTTGAGAACCAGCTGGTCTTATTCGTGGTTCTTGCAGTGTCATTTGTCACCCTCTATGTACTCAAGCAGATCGCAAACAAGTGTTCCCGAGTCATCATCGTCTTCTTCCAGTTGGTGTCAGGTGTGATGTTTGGACTGGTCTTCCTTCCTTGGTTCTTGCAACAGTTCACTGATGTCATTCCACTCTGGTTGACCATTTTGATTCTTGGCCTGAGCTTGTTCTTTTGGTGTGGTTTTCCACCTCTTCGTGGGTTCGCATCTATGGCTGTCATTTTCTATATGTTTGGGTTTGTCATCAAGTGGCGTGTATACCGTTCACCATGCATATTCTTGGAATACAAAGAATTGTATTTCTACACCGCGTTGCATGCTGCTGGAGTTGCTATATGGGCAAGTCCATATCTGGGTTCCCTTTCACAATCAGCTATCTACACATATCTTAAGTAAGTTAATTTTTCGAGCTGAAATTGAAATTTTTCGAGCGATTATTGTATGAGGAGGCGCCATGGGGATGGCTGCTAACTATAGTGTGCTTTAGCCTCTAGCTATATGGTTGTGTAGAATACCTGTACACAACTGATTGCGTGCAGTCATCCACACATAGTATTCTGGCAAGTGTTTGTCAGAATGTTAGTAGCCTCCATTGGCATCGCCACCATGCAGTAACGTCCACGGAATAAGACAGGAACTCAGAGTACTGAGATGACTTTGATCTTACAGGTACTTGGTTTTGACGATGTATTTGTTTTCCTTGGCTACATTTGGTTTTTAAGTAAAAATCTGGATCGGCACTTCTCACGAAGCTAAAAACTAAAAAAGAAAAGAAAAAAATATATATATATTTTCATTTTTTCTGTCATAAGGTGGGGTCTGCAATACGCCTTTTTCACAAAGGAAAGTGTTGGTCAGGTTGGATGTAGTGGAATTATGTGTACTGCCTGCTGCAACAAAAAGAGGGCGTTGACAATGGCCGACATTTCGGATTTGAAACCTCAGTACATGAGCAATATTGTGGCAGACTACTGGCGTCGAAGCCCGAAGACCTCGCCAGAGACAATGATTGGTCTTTGTAGCAAGAAGATCGAGATCATCACCAAGGAACAAGGCAATGACAAGTTAAACGCTTTGCTGACTCCAGGGCATATTAAACTTGCAGACGCCATGACTACAGCAACCATGATAACAAGACCACCAGCAAAAATGGACGACAAGTTTGATGCGTTTTATGAACTCCAACTTATTCTCGGTTGGTCAGCAATGAACATCAACAGCGATCCCAAGCATGAGTATTGTTGCGGTATAAACAAGGTATATATTTCAGTTTAGTTGTGTAATAGTTTGATAGATTACAGTAAGCATGTTCAGTTCTTTCCTTTTGCACGTAATACTGTAATACTACAGAATTGATCGGAAGTCGATTCTTCTTGACAAACCTTAATTGCTGTGACAAATTGGGTACTATAGTTATATACTGCAGCAGTCTGTTGAAATCTTAACGCACGCGGATAATGATGATAAAAATAGGTGATGATGATAACAATAATGATTTGTAGTTTACCAACTTAGCTCTATTCACTGTCTACCATTTCTTGTCCTCTAGCTCATTCCATTCATCCTTCAAAGCTTCGCTGGGGCACCAATTGTCTTCTTGGCCATTGTCTGGACGACTGATTTCAACATCAATCCTAAACTTATTGAAGGTCTTGTCATGATAGTGCTTCTTTCATATGTATTTCTCTTTGCTGGTATTGCCATGTTGCCAACCGGAGCGAGTAAACCATGGTTTGCCGAGCCACTTGTCAGGTAATTTATGTTCTGCATCTCTATGACCAATGCAAAGAGCTCTATTACTCTGGGAGAAGCGCCCTACTGTGATGAAATGAAATGATGTCACTTTAAGACCTGGTAAAGTCTGAAGGATGGACCAGTTTTACTATTTAATTAGGTTATCGTGGATTTAATTCCCCATTTCTGCTTACGCGGTCGGATCCATAATTACCACCATCTGGGTTTCGATACAACTTCAATTAACTGCGTAATAACGGAGAATAAGTCACTGAAACAGTCATTCCTTCGTAACAATGCTGCTTGCATGAGCAGAAATTTTTATCTGATCGAGATTTTCATTTCCTTTACTAGGTGGTGCCACGTGAATCTTTATCACTATTCGTTTTCTCCGAGAATTCTTCAAGGTTAACAACGTTGGCCCTGTTCCTCCCGCTGTGATGTGCCTAAGTGACCTTGGTCGAATCGAGAAATATGGTTTGTTAACTTTATTCAAACGCCGCCTTAAAAAGATTGTCGTCGTTGATGGCAGCTTCATGAAATCCGATGCTGTTTATGCTGACAACCTGTTTCGATCTTTACAAATGGCGAGAGAAATGTACCACTGTGAGTTCACGGGCTACGACGGTCGTGACGTCATCGGAGAGATCCACAAAATGTACGTCAAGCATCCTTCTGGAAAGCTACCGAGAAGTTATCGATTCTTGGTGAATTACTACAACAAAACAGACAGGGGGTATCATAAGATTGGACAAGGTGAAGTTCTGATTCTTGCGCCAAGACATCCCAAGAAAGGGTTCGACTATCCAGCAGGGCATGACTTCACGTGGAAAGAGTACACAGAAGACACAGAGATGTCACTGGATCCTAATCACTGGGGGAAAGGGCCAGTTCTAAAGAGTGATGAAGTCGATAGTCTTACATTTTGTTGTTGCGAATGTTGTCACACGAGTATTGACTGTTGTCAGTCATTGTCCTCAAAAATGTGCAATGTTTTTCCTATGCATTCAACATTCAACCAGTTTTTCACGCCCCGAATGTTTAGTGTATACCACAGAGAGGGTTACAGAGCATGTGTTGAAGGGGAAGTGGAAAGGTTTTTAACCAGTAATGTAGTTTAGTTTTCATTTCTTAGACTATACTATTAATAAACAGTGAATTGTCCATATCCACAAATTCTTGGTTTGCATGTGACGTCATCGAAAAGCTAAAATCTAAACTATTCGTCACACGAAACTTGTTTCCTAGATATTATATTTATATCATTAAGAAAAGTCCTCACACAAAAAACTGAGTTCTTTCGATGAATGGTTTTCGATTTATTGCGAGTCAATTTCTGTCACGCAACACTGTCACGTATATCGTAAAGACGCAGAAATATAGGCAAATGTGATTCAAATCATACGACTTTAACTTTGTAAGTGATAAATAAGTTTGTTTTGGTGAATATCTGAATAGAAAACACGAATTTTAGTGATATTAACGTGATTTTGGTCCTTCGTGTTACTGTCCGCCATGTTGGTGTACAAAGGTTGTGCACCAAGATGGCGGACCCATACATTTCACACCAAACAATGAAGATATTTGATCGCTCGTATCTCGTTATCAAAATATGCTTATGACTAAAAATTTCGTATAGATACAAACCTTCAACTGCTTTTTTAGATGCAAGACATTTTATTCAAAAATATTCTATATTAAGCCCGAAAAATTTTATGATGACGTCAGTGCAAACCAAGAATAGACGTAATCCATAATAACGATAGCTTGTATATGATACTTTGTCTCTTCGCTATTCAATTAGATCTTCTCAAAGCCAGTTGATCTTTGTCATGCTGATAGTGGAAGTATTCGCGCTCATTGTTCAAAGTATCAAACAGTTACCTGTGCGAAGTATGCAATTCAAAATCCCAAAATTGATACAGATTATGGTATAGTTTAGATCCATTTATTTACACATATATACACATGTGTACACCCTTTGTTTTTGTTACTTGTTCATGCAATTCTCTAGCAAATCAATTTGATCTTTGATCTACATGTATCTATATCAATATATTCATATTTTTGCTTTTATAGTAGTTTAAAAATAAGCGTTTATGAGCCCTTAATACAAGATGGCTAAAAGACAAAGAGAAATTGATGCAGGGTTCGTACGCCCAGAAAACTTAATAAATGACTGATTTTTTCAAACATGGCAAATATTGAGTTCAAAAATAAAGATTAATGCTTATTTAAGTCTCGGAATTCAGGGATAGCTTGTTACCTCTTTCCCTCATCCCTCTCCTCCCCTCACCCCTATTTGCGTGTTCAAATGGAACGTTCTGGTGTACGTCGATCAGGTGGCACATACAGCACAATCGGAGAACAGTGAAAGCGATAGCCAGGTTTTCACTATCGAAGCAAGACAACGCCAAGCTCGTGTTTTCACTTGTAAAAGTAGCGACGCAAGCATAAACATTTAAGCAAAAGAACGGAAGGTTTTATTTTTCTTGCGCGGGCTTGCGTCGTCTTGCGTCGTCTTTCGCTGTCTTTCGTCGTCTTGCGTTGTCTTACTTCGTCTTGCGTCGTCTTTCGTTGTCTTGCGTCGTCTTGCGTCGTCTTGCTTCGTCTTGCGTTGTCTTGCGTCGTCTTGCATGCGTTGTGTTGAGTCATCGTGCGTGGTCTTGCGTGGTTTTCCGTTGTCTTGCGTCGTCTTGTGTTGTCTTGCGTCGTCTTGCGTCGTTAGCGTGAACCAGGCATTATGTCGTGTTTTATCCCACACCATAGGAAATGCAGCCAATCAGACAGCAGGAAAGCCGTTGTATATTCGGCGGTATTCAACTGTCTCTTCCCATGAGACATTGCCATTATTTGCTGTATTTTCTATGGTGTGGGCTTAGTGTAGGATAAAATAATTGTATGTATTTGCTACCTGACGCATAAAATCAAATCAAAGCGATTTGAATTCATTTTACGGGGACAAATTCTAATGTAAGTCAGGAATTGTGTAAGAAATGGTTTCCAATTTTATTATTCAAATAGGTATTTAAAAGTAAAAATATTATCACTTGCGAGAAAAAAAGTCCTGATATTCGAAAAAAGAAAAAAATAGGAAAAAACGTCCAGACATGCATTCGAAAAAAGAAAGGAAAAAAGGAAAAAAAGAAAGAAATTTGTAATGTCTAGGAAATGCACCCCACAGAAACAATGCAGTGAGATATATGAATAATTATAATTAAAAATAAAAAAATGAAAATGAAATTTATCAGAAAAAAATATTAAAAACACCAAACATTTAAAAACAAGTTCAAAAAGATGTAATTTTAACTAAAGCTTGGGAAAGAAACGGAAAAAATGAAGAAAAAAAGAAGTCAGAAAAGAACCCGGTGTCGACGAGGATCGAACCTGTAACCCCTTAAAGAACACCCCCCGGAAATAAAATAACAGACTAAATGAATAATTGTAAAAAGAAAAAAAGAATATAAAATTTTGGGACGATTCTCCCGAGACATTCTGAGAAGCTGAGACATCGAATCGACTTACGTTACGGATGAAGATTTCGGCCCCATCCACGCTATCCCGGTGCTACATATTACAGTTATCTTAGCCCGAAGGCCAGGGAGGGAGACGATATCCGGACCCTAATCCATACCTTTAGATATCACCTTAGACCGCTGCGCTACCTAGACACTTAATAAATTTAATGACTAATCGGGATAGTCTATTCGGCGAAGTTTCATTGTAATGCTAATACTCCCCAGGGAAAGAAATGAACCAATCAGAGTCCAGCTATCAAAAAATAGCTGTTTTGTAAATAAATAGAAGGAGAAAATAAAAGAATAAGTTTTCGAGAACATCGAGCTTGTCTGCATTGTTTTACTCCATCGATTTGTCCCCGAATTCCCCAGGGAGATAGAAGAACCAATCAAAATCTAGTCGATTGAAGAGGGATCAATAAATTTCCATGATTATTTTAAGTACAGCAAGCTTCAAGCCGTTACGTACGCTATTACTTATGGATTTTTTGTTTCCGTTCCAAAGTGAAATGATCGGCCTCACTGAAGATGTTCAGTTGGAATCCACGTTTCTTATTTCAGGAATATCCCTAGAGCTAATCAGATTAAGACATCAGCAAAGGTAAGTTATTTTATAAGTTAAGGTGATTTAAAATTTGGATTGATACTTTTAGCTCATCGTTTTTAAAACAAAGCTCGTAGTTGTAATTGTTTACATGTACACGTTTGTTCTTCAATATTAACACCAAATTTGTTAGTTACATGGTCGATTTGAGTTTAATTGTGTAAGTAGACGAGAAATTAAATTATAACCGATCTCGTCAAAATGCATCCCCGAAAACTCCACAGAGAATCTCGTGATGCAGAATGCCAAACTCGCGCAAGTTTATGATTATATTGTCGTATTCAAAATATTGGGAAATACCATTTCTGCCTAGAAACTTAATAACACAAAAAAGTAAACCTTTTAAATCTTTCATAGTGCTTTCATTACATGATGAAATCTTTCAAGTCAGTTCACTGCTCTGCCTGACGAATTATCCTATACATAGTCTCATGCGACCTGCGCTGGGGCTATTGTTAATGGGGCTTGTTACTTAATTTGTAGAAACCCAGAACACAAGATGTTATTTTCCCTGTAGCTTGTAACATTGTACACAACATGCATCGTGCGTGTGTCCGACCCTGCAACAGGTGCGCGCAACAGTTAGAGAAGTAGAAACGAGTTCTTTTTCTGAAGCCATACCAACAGATCGCTCAACGTTTTGCGCAACAGCTACAGAAGTACAACCGAGCTTTTTCTGGGGCATTGCGCGAGCCTGTTGTAGGGGTTAACACACGTCCTGTTGCGAGCAACACTGCAATAACCTTGGACTACTTAAATTGTTATGAGTTGGATTTTGGTATTTCAAACCTTAGTGGCTACCATTTCCAGAGCTAATGCACAAACTCCAGATGGCGCGGAGCTTCAGTAACGAAAATTCGGATAAATTTCGACGATTTTTTCCCCGTTCTTTTACTAAAGTAAGCATACGTCTGTTGTGGGCAGGGCCAGAGTTCAAACGTCGCCCGAACAAAAATTCTTACACATGTTCTAAAATGAAACACTTATAATCGTAGATAAAAACAGTTTTCTGATAAACGTCTTTAAAGTCCGTATGCTTTTTCCTTGTGCTTGTCTACTGACACCTATCGTTTCCTTGACAGCCTAGATATGAGCATAGTCTGGATGGATAGTCTTCTCTGGATGGACTGGATGGAGAAGGTCGAAATATGCTGCACTATGTATTCTAAAAATGATGCATTATTTTTAGCAAGCAGCGCTATTAAACGTTTGATAGATGAAACGGTTTTCTGATTTACATCGATAACGGATCCGACATAAAACGTGGTTTTCGTTTTCGTGACAGCCTAGATATGAACATAGTTCGAATTTTAACCCTTTTCGATCTCTGAATGGAGAAGGTTGAAATCCGAGTACCATGTATTATAATTGCTGCATTATTTCTTTATTTAGCAAGCGGCGTTATTAAACGTTTGATTAACTTACCATTTATATTACAATATAGAACATAATGAGACTAATACAATTAGCAGTGTTGTTCGTCCACTTTGAAGCTCCATGTGTCCACGGACCTGAAAAATGTTCCGAACCAAAACGACATTAATATAAAAATCTGAAAGAAATTTCTCATCCTCATTAACTAATTAGTTGCTTGTGAAAGACTTGTATACTGTAAAACATTGTTGGGTCTTGTTGTGTTCTGTGAAAAATTGTTGTGTTCCGCACGAAACTTTGTTGTGTTCAGTGAAAGATTGTTGTGTTCCACGAAACTTTGTTGTGTTCAGTGAAAGATTGTTGTGTTCCACGAAACTTTGTTGTGTTTTCAAAGCAATTTTGCATTGTGTTTTGCCCCTGTGGACCACCGTATTTATGGGAACATATCATGATACACAGTAAATGTACACTTATTCGTTTCTGCAGTTTTGCAGGAGTTCTCCAGGACCTTCAAGGACTTTCCAGAAAGAGAATAAGAATTTAGGATTTTCCAGGAATTCCAGGAGGCGTACGCGGCTACACGAGCGATTTTTTGCCTGCACTGGCGACGCGATTTTCTGAAATGATCGGCGAAAGGTGAAAATCGCGCGTGTAGCCACCCTTGAACAAGCGACGCGACAACTTACAAAATCGCCAAAAAAAGTCGCGAGAAATTCAAAGAGTTGAATTTTTCGCGACAAAGTCGCGGACTTTCTCTCTCCTGTAGCCACTCCACGACTTCTTCTTCGTACTTCGTACATTTAGGTAATGATATTCACCACTTGTTCTTCAATTCTTCCACATTATTTTGACCGACAAAAACCACAATTTGTTTATTTATATTTTTGGATTTCACTCGCTGCGCTCGTGGTTCCACTTTAGTTTTGAACATTTTTTGACGTCATCCATGATTAATAAGAGTACTGACAATGGAAAACTATCTTCAATTTGTTAAATTTACGCGTTCTTTTTTTGCACAAATTTCTTCATTCGCCTCCCAAAAGGAACTAAACAACAACACAGTCTGAAGTGACCGGAAGTGACCAATCAAAGCACTCGTTCTCAGTCCCCCAAACATTTGCTACAGACCATTCTACAGACCAGTGTTTCGATTCACGAGTTTCTTGCATACCGGCGTCCCTCGGCGCCCATTCTTTTTTTACAACACTTGATACTAATCTCGCAATCTGATTGGTTGATTAGAGTGTGTCAATAAGAGGACAGACACACTGCTGACGCGTTTCAGCGCGCGCGCTCGTTCTTTTGCCCCGTTTGAAAAGGATTTTTTAACTTTTATCTCAAATAATTGTTGTAAAAAACGAATTGAAGATGGTTTTGAGTTGTCTGTCCTCTTATTGACACACTCTTGACGTCATAAAGTGTTCAAAACTTTGCAGTGAAACCACTCGCTGCGCTCGTGATTCCACTTGAGTTTTGAACATTTTATGACGTCAAGAGTGTGTCAATAAGAGGACAGACAACTCAAAAACATCTTCAATTTGTTAAATACTTTTCTTTCCCGAAAAGTCACTCAAGGTCCCGGATGTGTAAGCGCGTCTGTGTTTTCCAATTGTTTTCCCGCCTTGTACCCAGTATAGTATCGGATTGGGGTTTCAATATTCCGCGAAAAGTTCAACATCTACGGGTCATCTAGCTAGGGTCTCTATGGTCTACACACATGCAACCACTATACAGTGTCCTGTCAAAATAAGTATTTAATTTGTAAAATGTAATCATCAACGGTGTTGTTGAAACTGGAACATTTTCCCGCGATTATTTGTCCGCGCGCACTTCAAAGACTAAGTCCGAGCTTCGTTTCGCGATAAGCATTATGGGTATATCGACGTGTCAACGCATGCGTAGAATAGAACACAAACCAGCTTTCGTTGATGTTTTTCGTGTTTCATGATTGTTCGAAGCTGTGAAACTCAGTCTAAAACTGCAAGAAAAACTTTACCCCACGTTTCGAATGACCATTATTCAAAGAATACGCTAGCAGTCCTAAAATGCTGCCAGAACCAGCGAATTCAACGTATTCGTCGTCCCAAAGTACCCTAGTTCGCAAGATGTCCACTACAAGAAGCTGGAAGTACCTCAGACGAATCTTGATGTATCGACATATGGATTTTGAGTTTGCCTTATGGCAGATGTTGTATTTGTGTGTAGCACCGCAGAAAGTGTAGGTCACTTTTATAACCCATGTCGAATAGTGCTTTATTTGAGTATTTTATGCTTTGTATTGTAAAGCTGAGTCAGTCAGTTACATCCAGTACATGTAAACACAAGGTGTGAACCCAAGGTATACATTTATTACCATCGTAATTTAGTTTGGAAGTAACTTAGAGATGTTTATATCTGCTTGATCACTCGGTTGCCATTTGATGGTATGTTATTATAAGCTTATATTGGAACACCTCTACAATGGCCACCTCTGCTGTCGTCACCATCAACACAATCCATACATATACTCTACATATAAGTTGAAACCTCTGTACAATGACCTCTCCACAATAGCTACTAAATCTGTCCCCTATTGGCCATTGTGGAGAGGTTGGACTGCATTAATATTGTGTTACTTTCTGTACAGGTACAGAAACTTCCATTATCATAAACGTAAGTATATGTCACTCAATATATCAGTTATTTCATATTTGCACTTAGTATAGGAAGTCGCACAATCTTGAGTACAATTTGGAATTAATAGGTACGAGTAATGTTTTGAAAGTTCTCAAAATAGGACGAGCCTTTAGGCGAGTCCTATTTGAGAGTATTCAAAACATTATGAGTAACTATTAATTCTGAATTGTACGAGAAGATCGTGCAATTTTTTATTTATAATACACTATCGTTGCCATAGCAACTTAATAGGTACTCTACAGAGTACAATTAACGATTTAATTGTACTTCTCTCGTCCAATCAGAATCGAGTAATTTTGTATAGTGTATTATAAACTTTAGAATACCTGGCCACTTTTTTGAAGAACAATAGAAGCTTTTGTATTCTTGCATTGATTTCAAAGAATTCTGCTCTAGAATACAGTGGTGGATGGGTATTCTGAAGTTACTCCTATATTTGTACATGTATACATTGTACATGTTTTCTGCTCCAGAGGTTTCAAATAAGCATCCCAGAATTTCAAATAAAAGCTGGCACTTACCAATTGAGTGCCTGAAATATATAACTCCTCAATAAAGAGTAGTGTAAAGTTGTGTTAGTTGGTCAAAATGCTATTTGTTGCTTCTGGAGAACTCTGTACTTGATATGCAATCAAATGTTTAATGAAAACCAATCATTAATGAGGGACTAAAAGCCTCCATGTTTATTCAGAAAAATAACTTCCAGTCCCATCGGGAGTTCTTGATAATTTTTTGTGCATATTTATATAATATATTGTTTGGTTTATTAATAATCTATTTGACAGAACTCTGTTGTTATTTTTAGAAACAAAACACCAGTGGGCAAGAGATGACCCAGCTTTTCTTGTGCTTCTTAGTTTTTGGTTATGTGGTAAGTGTATCAACCCTTAATAAAAAGAAGTTTATTACCATCACACACAAGGGATTATCAAGGAAATTGCTGGATACAGTTATACAGACACCAAAGAAATCATACCTCTGATGTGTAGTAAATTTTAGTTTTCATTACATATTCATGTAGCTTTTCCTTTGGGGGCAGACAGTAAAACTACTTGATTATAGGCTCTGTAGTGTAGTATACAGTGAACTTCCTCTAAGACAGATACCATCGGTACAGTCAACATGTGAGAGGTGTACATGTTAGAGGGAGATGTGATTGCAAAGGCAACACTTTCTCATTGGTTGTCTAAGTGTACTGTATGCAGACACTCATACGAAATCTATAGAATTTCAATTTTTATTATATTCGTTAGTCTAAGTTAAGAGCATAAAACACACAGAAGGATTTGTATGATATAATACTGTCTTGTATTTCTGCAAGAAATATGCTATCATCAGATATTGATGACAGACACCACAATCTTGTCCCAGAATTGTCTAGTATGGAGTTAATGACTAATAAAGTTGAATTAACATTATGGTAATTTCTTTTCTGTATTTTGTATTTCAGTATCATCTATTGGTTTTGCTGTCGTTTTAAAGCTGCATTTTCTAGGTTTTATAAAGTTTCTGTTATGGGTTGTGTTTGTTGATTGTATTGGTTTTGGCTTAGCAATAGCAACTTTGTTATGGTAAGTGCATTGCATTCTGTTAAATCTACAAAATACATTTCATGCAATTAAAAATTACTTTTCTTGCATACTGCACATTTGAAACCTTCAAAGATTGACATCAGATTTCTTACATAGGCTGTTCAAAATATTAACTCACTGGTTGTTCAAGTTATTGTTACATCAGCTTTTTGATACTGGCATTTATATTTTATCATCATCATCATCTTATGATATTCAAAAAGATATTTAATCATACATGTATGTAATATATAATCATAGTTATTCACCATGTATTATATTTTTGCAATTTGATCCAGGTTCATCTCTAATAGATATTTGAGAGTTCCCTCATCAACATCGTCATATGGGTCACAGCCAAGAGTGGAATGGGCATATGCCTTTGATGTACATCTTAATGCATTCTTCCCTTTGCTGATCATACTCCATGTGGTCCAGCTGTTCTGTATGCAGAGTAAATATCATCTCTTTGACTGCAGCCTTTTGTTAATCTCCCCATAGCCTTTGTTCTTTTTATTCACAGTAAATCAATGTAATTTAGTATTAATTCTGTGGAAATTTAATTGGTATAATTCTTGATGGATAAAATGGTTGTTCCTAATCACCATGTACATGTAACATGGCATGATGTATTTTATGTATGAATGTTTGCATGAACAGTTCACTTATAACCAAAGTACCAAGCACTACACATTGTACCTAATGCACTAGAGTAGTTTTCATACAAGTGTGAACCACACTGCATTCTGCCATGACTGTGTTGTTTATGAAAACATTCAAAATTCCTGCCATGTGCCTTGCCATGATTCTTCCATTTTCATAGTCATAGGAAAACTGCTCTAGTGGATAGTGGATGATAAAACAAAAGGCTGTAGATCTTAGAATGAATGTATACATTTAATACTACTAGTTATACCATTAGGTGCTGTTAATAGCTTTATTTCCTATGATCAGATTTTTAAGCTGGAATGTTCAATAATTGTTTCAAAATTAGATATTTGATTCAGAATAAGAGCAAATCTTATGTGATAGAATCTGGAAAGTTGGATATTAAATTAGAACACGTACATGTAGGTGAAAGCAATGATACATGTATATATAAGTCACTTGCTCAAAAGCTTACGATTCTGTCTAATGTTCACTATTCAATGAATCATTGAATGCAATGAATTACAAAAATAAACTGTTGTTCCTTTATGTTTAGAAGTGTTATACAGAAGGTATACATGTATACAGGACTTTGAAAGTCAAGTAGTAATAAATTTTATCATTTTGTTTTTATTAGTTATTATAGATCATCCATGGTTCATATCAAGGTTTATTGGTAACTCACTGTGGCTAATAGCTCTGGTCTATTATATCTATATTACATTTTTAGGGTACAGTGGTAAGTACTTGAAAAAATATTTATTTTGTAATTTTTACTCTCATTTACTCTACTCTACTCTACTCTGCTCTGCTCTGCTCTACTCTACTCTACTCTACTCTACTCTACTGTACTCTACTCTGCTCTGCTCTGCTCTGCTCTGCTCTGCTCTGCTCTGCTCTGCTCTGCTCTGCTCTGCTCTACTCTACTCTACTCTACTCTACTCTACCCTACTCTACTCTACCCTACTCTGCTCTGCTCTGCTTTACAATGTACTCTAGTTTAGTCTAGTCTAGTCTACCCTACCCTATCTGTAGACAATATGAATATATATTAGTTTCACGCCATACATCCACCAAAGTATTAGAGTTTCATGCCACAAATACATGTACATTTATATATTTGATGTCACCATGTAAGGGGTATCAAAATAGTCAATGTGAGACTTTGCAAGATGAGGACTTTTCATGCAAGCCTAAGGTGATTTTTTGCTGTCAGAATTCTTTACAGTAATTTGAGACTACAAGACAGTGACCATATACCAACGCCTCATGAGCAGTAACTTTTCATTCTGAAATGTTGAACATGTCTCTTTAATTTTTGTTTCTTTTCTTGTTATTTTCCAGCTCTTCCATTCCTAAGAAATACAGTAGCCCTGCTGTACCCTCCTGTTTTAACCATATTAATATTATACACTGTTTCCATTGCTGTTGGTTGGAATGTGAGTCAGAGTGCAATGAACTTCTACAAGTATAGAGTTCTATAGAATATGTTAGAGATCAACTGGTTGCATAATTTAAATTGGCTAAAAGGGAGACAGTGGAGACAAAGAGGCAGTGACCCATACAAGCAGAGGATGATGTGAGTGCACAGATTGCTGCTGCAGCATCAGCGCCAAAGAGTTATATCAGCTTACCTGGTGGGGTAATATCCAAAGATAAGAGGGACGAACTCAGTGCACATACAATGTAGACAAAGAAACAATGTTATTGTTCTAAACAGCACTGTACAAATAAGCTTGCTCTCATAAAAAAGGCAAAACTTTTTAAAAATTTGATTTGTAGTTTTGGAACAAGTGGCTGATGGAAACTCATACTACTGATTCTTGCAAAGATTACTCACTATGAAATGGAGAGAATGATGACAGCACTGATTCTTTGGAATGGCAGATTGATATGCATGTACAGACAGGGATGTCAGATGTGCCATTTTCTTTTAAGAGTAAACTAGAATAAAGTGTGGTTTCTATATGATCACTGCAATTGCTACAAAAATGTGTTCAGAATTTGCAGTGATCATATGGAAATGCTTTGAGATAGAACACTGAAATCTATCTCTATGATCACAAGCTAGTGTATTTCCCTGAACACATTTTCCAGGGATTGTAACAATGTGTTGTTCCAGAAAATATCCATACCCCACCATGGAGGGAATTGGATATTCTGTAGGGGAGGGTGGGGGACCAGAAAAAACAAAATTACAGAGTTTGTTTGAGAAAAATGGAAGTTCCAGAGGATAGGTGGTCCATTTCCAAATACTCTGTGGTGAGGGTATGGACATTCTCTGGAACTACACAATCCTATCAGTTGTAATTGCATTGAATGTAGTGCTTGATCATATGAAAACCAAGCTTAACATGTTCATGGTCTATTTGTTGTTAATCAGGTGTATTCAGTATGCATGTCCAGTCATTAGACACAGACTATAATGTAGATAGGTATTAGTTGGACAGGCAATGTCTCTCTGAGTACAAGTTTAAAATTTAAAAAAAGAGATTGCACATATAAGTTGTGTGAAAGAAAACACTTGGACTTTTAGGAGCATCAATTTTCCTATATCAGAAAGTACCTGGTATTACCTGATTATATCTTTTATAAAACAAACTCATAATAAAAATGATTTAGAATTGTGGTAATTGAAATGGCTTAATAATTTGAAGGGAGATTGTCAACATTAGATTGATGAACACAGCCTCTCTAAAGCTCACTGTCATATCTCTCCAGCAGTGCTTTCTACATGTATATGCAAGTAAGGAAAGCAATAAAGAGCAAAATTTAAAGGTGTTTTTGTTGAGCTATCAAGTTAACACTTAGAAAGCTTTTGTACATGTATGTACACATTTATGTATAAACAAATTTTGTGTAAATAATATGACTCAATTATGGCTTACTACAGACTATATGAAACAGAAAAGATAGAAAGATCCATATACTGTACACTGTGATTTTACTTAATATCTAAATGAAATGCCTAGTGTCAGATTAATACTGATGAAATTATCATATTTGGGGTAAATGAAAGAAGTTAGTTTAAAAGGAGATGACTTTCATGACATCTAAACAGAATAAAACATCTAAATATAATTATCTCTAGTCATGTACTGGTCTTCTTGCTGCCCCCATCCAATTGAATAAGGATGATGATACATGTAGTTCTGTAATACTTCATGATGATGATGATGGGATACAGATTTGCAAGTGTTTGAAATTCTGGTTTGAGACTGAGGCTCTACCATCTCATAATGAGTGAAATAGTCTTTTTTCCATTACAAGCATTTTATTTTATCAAGTACAAAAATAAAGTATTATATACAAATGAATCTAATTTCAATACAAAATTTATAAGTATTTATAAGCTATTTTATTTAGTTCATCATTTTCAGTGTTTGAGCAATTCCTGGCAATGTCTTCAACAGCTGATTGGCTTTTGTATTGATTAACTTTACTGCTGAATCACAAATCTGAAGTAAAAAGAAATTAATTATTAATAAAAATAATAAATTTAGAATTATCAACTCGATTTTAACTTGCTATCACTAAAAGTTTTAACTTGTATCACTAAAAAACTGGGCAGAAAGGGCGGCATGATGATTTCGTTGCTTTCGTTGCTTGCTAGCCGTGGCCTAGATTTGAGTCCCAGCTTGGGTGCTGGAATGCAAGTACTTGAGTAAGTTGGTTTCCCTTGCCACAAGGGCTTTTCTATTATCACACAACACTTCACTTTATTTATTTCTGTGGGGAGTGAAGCATTGTCCATCCAGTATCCAGTCATCTCGCCCCCTTGTCATCTCACCCCCAGGCCACCATCTATATTGCCACCTTGCCCCCATGCAGGGGCGTATCCAGAATATTTCAAAGGGGGGTCACACTTTCCATTTTCCACCAAAGGGGGGGGTCACACTTCCAATTTCTCAATCTTTCTCCAGTCAGATTCTTTTATTTCTATCATCTTTTTGTTTTCAAAGGGGGGTCACAGGCATCTTGGGACCCCCCTTGGATACGCCCCTGCCATGTATACTAGTCCTGAACATGTGAAAAGCAATTTAAGGCTTTGAACAGGTGACATCATGGCAGATTGTTCCTTGAGGTCATATATAACAGCCATGCTGAAACTGCTCTAGTCTTGTTGGTGATGTTACATTATTTTTAAAAAGCTACCAAAATTAGACTGTTCATTCGCATTATTTTATTTGTTACTCACATGACTTTGAAGTTGGCTTTTGATGTCTTTTGCGATAATACTTGAGAATAGGTTGTATAGCCAACTACATAATAAAAGAGATCAATTCTGTTAAAAAAGTCTTACATACATGTAACTGAAACATTAAAGGAAACAAATATGGCTAAGAAAAATTCAAGGTAACCAGAGATTTCAGTAATTTTGAATTAGGAAAGTAGCCAGCTGTTTGTAAAAATGAAATATGGAATCCATTGTAAAATAGCTGGTGATAAGACGTAAAATACTGCAAAGTAAGTAGGGTGACAATGCCGTGGAGATATATCCCTCTATACCCTTCCTGGACTTTTATATCTCTCGCAATCGTCATCCCTCTGTGAGACAGCATTTCTTTTGTCATTGCATGGGATGATAATTCAGAAGACAGTGAGAATTAAAATTATGCATACCTTGCTCCTCCATTAAACTTTATCTTCAATGAACCTATCTTCAATTTACAGTCTTTTACACTTAACGTTTTTGGGCTAGAACTATTAAAACCTAACAGAAAAAACACTGCTTTAATCAACATTTATTTATTCATTCTTCAAGTAACACTATGATTTAATAGGGGGTGGGTGGTGGGGAGGGTGCAGGGGGCTTACCTTTAGTAGTTTTATTTACACCAAATGAGAGCCCTAATGAAAGGTCTCTTATTGACAACATACAAGAACCTGCATCAGATATATGTGGCCTGTAAAAAAGATGCAAAAAATTAAATATATCTGACATATTTAGATATTCATCTACATATTATTGCTGTTATTGAAGAGTATTTTTCTTACCATGAGCTCTCCTTGTATTTCCAGTTAGCAGCCACTTTAAAAGAAGCCTTGTTAGCTGTCATGCTTAACCCATGAGCAGAACTTAACGATATGTTTGCTGTCTTGATATCAACATCAGAAATCTTGATGCTTATAATTGAGAATCAACCAAACAAGGAATTATTGAATAGTTACATTCTGGCATTAATTTCAGATGACAACAATAAAGTACTTGTTTCTTTTACATATTTTATTATCCAAATGGTATTCCAAAATTGAAGTGGATTATTATTTTACTGGTAATAAAATACCTCCCTGCAGGTAAAAAGGTAGGAAGAAATATAAAGAAAGATTGGGGGAAAGAAACTAAAAGAAAGAAAAAGATAAAATGAAAGAAAGAACAAAAGACCTATTTTCTCACTTACTGGTCTAAATAGTACTTTACTTTTCCAAGAGGTGTTTTTGCAACACCTGACAGACCAGGAACATGAAGGTCATCCAACCCCTTATTCAAAAATGGTAATGCCACATGTTGAGCTGTCAATTTCATTGAAACTTTGTTATCGCATGACTAGGGGATTACATTTGTCAATAAGAAAGGTCTTTACAAAACTTGATGTATTGTCACAAAAAGACGGTCTGATGGTTTAGCTGCAGATATCAGTTACAGTTGATTTCTGTTGGGGATTTAGGGAAAATCATTAAAAATATCTGTAGACATTTTTTATTGGCAAGAATGGGATATGATCATAGTTTAATAAATGCGGAAAAAAATATAATAAAACTAGACTATTGAAATGATCTGATGGATTACAAACGAATACAAAATTATTACCCACCATAACTAGAAGCCTTTTGTGATATTACTTTTTGCCAAGCAGGTGACAAATCAACCGGTTTTCCACAAATCTCTGGTATCCACAGCCAAAACAAAATACAAAGTACACCTAAATTTGAGAAATATCGGAATAACCTTAGCGCCATATTAGCTAAAATACCATAGTTGATCGTGTCAATAGGATCAATCTTGAATATGAATCCACTTCATTTATGATTCATCTGTTGCTGACAAGTTAGAAACCCAAAATGCAGGTACTTAAGAGAGAATGACCTTTTAAATTTGTTTATGCAGTCAGCGGTTTCACGGAAGACTGATCACAGTTCGGAATCCCTCGGTGTGTCTCGAGGAGGTCCCGAGATGAAACCGGCCAAGCATCGGAAGTGCGATAATTCAAAGTTGACAGCTCAAATTTTTGCCGAATAGAAAATGGCGGAAGAGGTGAGTATAAGTCTGTTCTTCCTCGATTTTTTTAGTAAATATTGCTCGAAATGACCATTGGTAACCAAATTCAAGCCTGATAAAGCCCAATTTATCAAGTACTGGAGCTCTTTTCTCGTTATCCTTGCAGACTGACGCAGAAAAGCAGTGCATTTTGGAAGCCAGAAAACGATTTTTTGACGAGAACGGTAAGAATGAGCTTCATTAAAATTTCAAGATATTTTGTCTGATGTTTGATTCCTATGAAGAAGTAGCTGTACCATATAGGTTACCTATTGTTTCTTTGATGAATGTCTTTAATTGAATTGTATTTACTTTGCTGGTTAAAGCTTGGTCGATATTTCAATGAGGATTCATTATGGGTCAGATTACCTTTTACGCATAATTTGCATTTTTAAGCTGGAAATCTTGTAAGCTTGATTTCAGTTGTTTATATATTTTTTTATGTAGTAGTTTTTTTACATTTTGAGATACCAGCTTCAACTTATTTGTTTTACACGCTTGGATAATTGTGAATTCAACCCAGTTGTTCTGCCTTAGAATAAATTAATATCCAGCTGGGTGCAAAGATATACCCTCCACTAGGTCTTTTGGAGGATCTGGTCATGTGGCACAAGTCATAAAAATATCAAATGTGATTGCAAAATGGACAAGAGCATCGAAAAGAGCACCAAATTAGTATTGTCCATGAGTTTTGGTGTTTTGATTCTAATGGTCCAGGGATCATGTTGGGCATAAAATAATGATCTTAATAGAGATTGTTAATAATTTCAAAAATCTTTGACATAATGAAATAAAATTTTCAGAGTATTACTATTAGATATGATAATTAATTTATTTTGAATTAGTTGGAGTAGAGGCTGACATCATAGTGATGTCATATTAAAATGTTACATTTCTAGCCAAAATTTATTTTTAAGGCAGGGTTGTGACAAAGTATTTAGTCTGTACATAATCACTGTCTACAATTTGGCACAATTTGTTTTCATCTTTAATTATATTTTAGAACTTACAGGATTTGTAAATTATGAAATTAAAATTCTAAAAGCATACGATTTTTGGCCATTTATAGTTCTTTCATATTGCAATATATGACAATGAAACATTTTGAAACAAAA
Source organism: Telmatactis stephensoni (assembly GCA_029948255.1). Lineage (NCBI taxonomy): Eukaryota > Metazoa > Cnidaria > Anthozoa > Actiniaria > Isophelliidae > Telmatactis > Telmatactis stephensoni. The sequence goes on from JALIZF010001777.1 coordinate 741,162, forward strand.
AAATAGTTTCAAAATCAAAAAGCTTATTTTCCCAAAGGTTTCGTATGGAATTTTTCCTGACAATTTTTTGCAGGAAAAATAGGAAACTAAAAACATAATTATATTCTTTGTAAAATTTAAAAGGTGGAACTTCAAAAAATTATAATTCTTTTGTGCTACATCAAGAAATCCTCAAACATGGCAAATCACTAAAGCTAGCCTGTTTACAGCCATTTCACATGCTACACTAAAGCTAAAGGTGCACCTTCTGATGATGCTGTCCATTTTGCCATCAGAGGTGATATTTTTGTGACTTGTGTCATGTGACTGGTTCCTGCAAAAGGCCTCTTGCTGGCTATAGAGCTTAATCATCTTGAACAAAGCCCTGTTCCTTAGAGTTTATAGATCATATTAGTACCAACACAACTAAACCATACAACATAAATAGTACAAAATAATGCTATACAATCATGTATTATGCTAATTCTTAGTGCTTTTCTGCACTTATGCATCTATCAAAGTTTACCTTGAGGGGATAGTGTGGGCAAGGTATGGGGATTTGATTTACAGTAACAAACTTTTGGTTTCTGATACCGGTAGTTGGAAAACAAAAAACACTTTCTTCAAAAATCTCTATTTGTTGCTCATACTCCCCACCCCCATCCCTTACCTGGATTAACTTTGATAGGTGCTTTATAATTTTAATGGAAATTGATGCATACTTAATATTATTTTGTACTCTCTATATAAACTATTTGAATCAATATTTACAGCAGAAAGTCTCAGCGATTTTGATGAAAAAGATTTAAAAAGACTCAAACATGATGACCTGTGGGTCAGATGCTTTGTCAGAGCAAAAGGACAAAATATACCTAAGGCTTTAGAAGCTATGGTAAGGGTTCATTTCTTTGTGTAGTCAATATATATCCTAGGTGGGGGGCTTCTATGTATAGAAAGGTGAGAATGCTCAATTTGGAAATTTTGAAGGTACCTGAGTCTTATCCAAGTGGGAGTGGCAACATTTTTTACCCCCTAAAAGGTAGTACCTCCAGAACAATAAATGCAGTATTTTTAGTTTAATAGTATTAAAGAGAGAATCTAGTTTGTGAATGAGTCAGTAGCATGGGTTAAACAATAAATTAATTTGCAAATATTTACATAGTTACATATATATTAATTAAAATATCAATTTTAAAAATATTTTTGTGATTTTATACTCAGAATATTTGTCTCAGGTGGAGAAAAACTTTTGGTGTAAATGGTGAGTTATTGTGAGTGATCATAAATGGTGAGATATCATACATTCTTTGGCTCAGGGTCCAAGAAGATGATGTCACTTTATGCAATGTTGCACTTTTTTGGGAAGGGATTGGGAGGACAAAGGAAGACACATTTACATGTATGTAGGATAGACGGATGGACAAGGCAAGACTTTACAAGCCTGTCAAGACAAGTGTTTTTATTCAATGTAAGCCCATTGACAGAAATCTTTTTGAAAAATTAATAGGAAATTATGAGACTTCAAGACCCATGAAATTTGACTCTAATTTTGCAGGGCTCTGACTTTTTGAGGCGGTCATTCACCAAGTGAACCCTTATGTTAGAAGAGACATGATTTATTTCAAGGTGCTTGAAAGAATTTGATTGTATTGTTATTTATTTGTTTAATTTGTGTTTATGTTGCTACAGAATTGACTGAAAGACAAATTGACCGAAGAATGTTTGAAACAGGATTCCTTTTCCCTCATAACAGAGATAAAGAAGGGAATTCTCTGAGTGAGTTGTTTATTGTTTCACAATGATTATTTTTCGGATCCCTCTGAAATCATCTTTGGGATGGAGCTTTGTCAAATCAATCAATGATTTGTATGAATTCACCCAAAGGTTGATTTGCACCAGTTTGCATAAGCTCCACTCCCAAGAATAGTCAACTAAGGTAATTTTTGCCCCAAAGGGGGCCAACAGTTGGGGGACAGTTGCCCGAGAGTTTGTTGACAATTTCCCAACTATCATCTGTCATCTCCAAAACTGTCAGGTGCCAGGTGCAAAACTGTTTAGTCACAAACTGGTGACTATCGTGCAACAGTCACCTAACTGGTTTGCACTGTCACCTCACAGTTTCATACCTGTCACCCAACCATTTTGTACCTTAATGAATGATTGTCACTCAGAAATGTGTTTGTTAGATGTGTTTGCTTCTTTAAGCGTGGATTTTAGCTCTGAAAAAATCCAAGCCCTCAATGTGGTTTGAACCGGGGCATGACCTTCTGATCTGCAGTCCGACACTCCACCAACTGAGCTATTTGAAGGCTCTGTGGTGAGCACAACAGTGTGCAAAACCTGTTGAGACACTGCCCCCATTTTGTTCGAAGTTCGCAACCCCTGCTTTAGACTCCCCCTTCCCTTCTCTCTCAATGTTGAGTAGGCCTGGGAGATTCCTGCTAGGTCCAAGACCAGGCTTCCCAACCAACATTGTGTCGAGGGGGGGGGGGATCAAAATATATACCCATTTCAAGACCTACATGGTGGGAATTAAATAATGTTTTGCCCATTTGAGAGGACAGTGTCTCAACTATTCTACACACCGTAGGTCGCAGATTGCGCAGATGTTGTCCAATAACCTGAGTGGAATGATTTGTACAGAAACTGCAGACCTTGTACCTGTTTTGTACCTGTCACCTGATAGGTGATTTGGTGCACTGTTATACATAATTACCTAATGTGCCTCCAAGAGTTAATTTCACTTTATATATTTAGTTATTTTTACTGGAAAAAATCACAAGAAGGACCCTCAGCAGCATCCAGAGTTGAAGAGATTTTTAGTGTTTTTACTTGAAAAACATGTAAGTGTAGAATAGACCATTTTAAGTTTGCATTGTACTTCTGTCTACTATCTACCGTAGTTCTTTTCACTTGAAATATATATTTATTAATAGTGCTTTGATTACTTGTTAGGCTAGAATGTACCCCAGCAGAAAGATTACACTATTATTTGATATGCAAGAAACAGGGCTTGCAAATATGGTAAGCAACAGACTGTGCAACAGTTAAATAAATTATTGATGTCTTCTTATTGGAAATGGGAGGTGCTACGTTTGTCCTTTTTCGAAAGTTCTAATTGATTACATTTAGTCGACTACCAATCAGTTAATTTGAAATTTTTATCTCTAGGATATGGACTTTGTCAAATTCATTATTACTTGTTTTACTAATTATTTTCCAAATGCATTGGGTAAGTACTGCATGTACAATCTAAACAAGGGTGGCCAAGTGGTTAGATCTCTCACCTCTCACCACTGTGGTCCAGGGGTTTCAATAGAAGTTAGCTACTGGCAGTGTACCACTGTACCACTGCCTACATTATTTGTCTCTTACTGACAGTCAGTACTAAAACTGTAACTTAAAACGGTCCTTACCAATACAAACAGAACAGTAACTGCAACTGGTTATTATACTATTAACCTGTTACCCAGCCACCTACTTCAAATCTTATTGAAACCCCTGGTCAGGTCCCTAGTTCAATTCCCAGATGGAGTACACTTTATACCTGTCCAGTAGAGTTTGTTAGTTTGCCTTCCCCCTCATTTTGAGGGGTTTTCTCCACTAACCTAGGTTCTCCAGATTTCTTTCCTTTACCAAAAATGCTAAAATATTAAATGTAGTAAGGATTGTATTTGTGAGTGTTTTAATAGGATTTCATATGCATTTGATAATATTTTATATGGATATTTGTGTAATAAAAGTGCTAAACATTAACACACTAGTTGCTGCATATTTAGCCAAATTCAATTTTTATTCATGTACAACTTATTTTCAGCATGGTTACTAGTTGTGGAGCTTCCATGGATTTTGTCAGGTAGGTTTTCTGGAAAGTCCTGATTACCAGTTACATGCAAGGTCATCAAAACGCACCAGTGACCAGCAATATGTTGCCAGCTAGCTTAGAGGTTTTCACCAGCTAAACGTTTAACTGGGGAAAACCAAAAAAGAAAACAACAACAACAACAACAACAAAAATGGCCAACAACAACAAGAGCAACAAAAACAAAAATAAGAGAAAAAGGTCCAATAAAACCAACAACCAGAATAAAAGCTTTCATCATAAAGCATTGGCCTGCATACATTCAATCTCTAAAGTTCATTGGCTGCCTACTTAAGATCTTTTTGACAACTCTGTACTGGTACATGTATGCATCCTTTCTCTCCCAATCAGACATCTACATTGTATGAATCCACTTATCCATATTTCACCTGAATTCCCTTTATCCATAATAGTTCATTAAGTCCTAAAAACTCTTGGATATGTATACTCAGAGGTTTCATTAGTTTTTAGCTGGAGGGTATCAATCCATATCCTGCCATGCATCTACATGACTTGTACTTTCCTTTTATTTCATATGAGTAATATTTCTTTATCTTAAAGCTGCATGGAAGATTGTAAAAACTTGGCTTTCTCCTGAAGCAGTAAATAAGATTAAGTAAGTATGTCAGTAAAATGTGTCATTAACCATCACAATGTACATGTAAATCCAGCAATTAAAAATGTTACTGTTTACTATTGTTGTATTTTAGATTCATTAGTAAATCTGATTTAATGGAATACATTGACGAAGAGAAGTTGATGGAAAGACTAGGAGGAAAAGTGAGTATAGTATGGATCCTACCATTCCATAACCTTGTCATATTAATTTGATCAAGATATCACAATATTATCTTAGCTTGGGGTTTGTGAAGGTCTCAGGGTCCCTTCAACACTGCTTCTCAATCATTAAACTCAAAATTGAGTGTGAATGATGTGTAATTAAGTCACCCTATAAAGCATATACATTGTATTTTCTGAAAGCTTAATAAACAGAGAATCATAAAGTGAATTCATAATCCAAGATTTATTAATAAATTAAAGACTTTGGCATACCAGTATTTTGAGTATTTCTCAAAATTTGACCATGGTCCTAATCTGCATAGCTCAAGGTACATGGATATCAATCCAAGTGACATGCTGAAAGCATTTTCCAGTAGTGGAGATAGTGGATGATTTTATCTGAATTTGAGCCCCCATTTTTCGTAACTTTCATTACACTCAAAATACTTTTTGAACTAGGTCATAAATAACAAACTGAGACTTAATTTTGTAGCAACAATAGACCTCTTTAATTAATCAATATAGATTTTAAGGAAATCTATTAAAAGTCTATTATGCACAAAGCATTTTGAAATCTCCAGTGAGGTCCATACTGTGAAACCTGAGAAATCAGCTTACAAAGTTTATAAGTGCCTTAGAACTGAACTTAGAACTGAACTTAGAATTTGATCACTCTGTGTTCAAATGGACCTCTTCATTTTATCAAAGGTACATTTGAGTTATTCACAACAGCCAGTCAAAGTCATCTTCACAGCCAGTCAGTCTGCCCAGTGTCTGACTCTTAATGAACCCCTTATCGCCATCATCATGAGATATGATGAAGATGACAATGAATTACCAACAAGTGATATTATCGGTATAATATAATTATCATTTGTATTTTAGGATACCTATGAATATTCCTATCCACAAAGTAAAGAAGATATTGGTCTTGGACCCCCAGAAAGGTATCTTTTCTAGCACATTCTTTCTTTTTTCCAATTGGACAAACCAGTAATGGCTTGTATAATGTGTAAGCTGCTGAAGAAATATTTAGTCAGACTTGATGGTGGTTCATTTCAGTTTTAATATGTACAACTGGTAAGAAACTTCTACACTGTTTTCGGACTAAAGTAGCTACATTTTTAATTTTTGAATAATTTTTTTCTATTCTTGTGACAAACAGAGGAAGGTACTATCATCTGGCGGTGTTAGTGCCAAATTGCCAATTGGGCTACTGGTTCATTGCTCACCTCTAATGCCCACATCTATGTATTTTGCATTTAAGGGATCCTGAAAGCCTAGAGAATCTAAAACCCAATATTGAAGTAACCATGAATGGAGAGGAGAAGAGTGACTTGTCTACACAGTTGTCATTTGAAGAAACAGACACACCCAAACCAACCAAGGTAATAGGGCATTTGTTTGTTCCTTCTTTGGTCACAAGGTTGTAGTAATTGAGGGTTTTTCAATATTATTCTCTGCTCTATTGACAAGGCAAATGGCTGTGCTGGATGTTAAATTTCCATAATGCCCAATGCAAAGCTTATCTTAAAAAGATTGTGAAGATGCACTTACACTTTCCTTCTCTCAGGTTAAGTTTGATGAAGAGAATCTTGCTTCTAATGCTAACAAAGCTCACTTGGATAAACAGGGAGATGTAAGCTAAACAGCTAATTTTATTCTTTTGTTTTGAGTAGAAGTTCTTTACTTACTCTGACATGGTGATTATTCTTTTAGTTAATCAAAAGTCTTTCTCACTTCTTTTTCTTTATCTCCTTTTAGTTAATCCATTCATGCTTTCATTCATCTTATCCATTTATTCGTTCATCTATCCATTCATCTATCCATTCATTTAAATTTCATTCATTCATTTAAATTTCATTCATTCATTTAAATTTCATTCATTCATTTAAATTTCACTCATTCATTTAAATTTCATTCATTCAAATTTCATTCATTCATTTAAATTTCATTCATTCATTTAAATTTCATTCATTCATTTAAATTTCATTCATTCATTTAAATTTCATTCATTCATTTAAATTTCATTCATTCATTTAAATTTCATTCATTCACTTAAATTTCATTCATTCATTCATTCATCTAAATTTCATTCATTCGTTCGTTCGTTTTAATCAATAAACGTATTCATTCATTCAATCATTCATTTGTTCATTCATTCGTTTATTCATTCATATGTTCGTTCATTCATTCATTGTTTCATACATTCTGTTAGAAAGAAGAAATCTATACTTCTGTGAAATCAAGCACAAAGACTCAGCCACCCAAACAGCCAAATTCAAGTCCAGTAGAAGAAAAGGCTCCTCCAACAAAGCTGACTATAACGTGAGTTTTTCCTGAACAGTTGTTCAACAAGACTTGTAAGATATTGACCTGGTTATCTCATCTACTTGTAGACCCGCAGATGAACTAGTTTTTGGAGGAAACCCAAATAATATGGGTGAAGTACTGCAAACTTTAACACTCGATAATTACTCTTACAGCAATGTGGCATTCAAGGTGAGGACATTACTTCCCAAAGTTACCAATTTTGTAAAATAAGCTGTATTCGGGCTCGCAAGGGAGGGAATTTAAGGGTCCTTCAACTGCTTTTATTTAAGAATTCCTTCTTGAACGTAGTACACAAGCAAAACCATCATTTAACGGTTATTGTGAACAATCTGCACCATGCGTTATGTAACATTACTGATTTCGTCGACCACTTACCGTTACCTGATCGTTCCCTTACCGTCACCTTTCCGTTACCTTACCGTTATCTTACCGACCACATTTTACCGTTATCCTACCGTTACCTTACCGACTACTTATCGATCACTTACCGACTACGTATCGACCACTTATCGACCACTTACCGACCACTTACCAGCAACTTATCGACCACTTACCGACCACTTACAGACCACTTACCGACTACCTACCGACCACTTACCGTACGGTGCAGATTGTTCACTATTATACATTTAACTAATGATTTTATTCGATATTGCAGGTTAAAACTACTTCTCCTGAGAGCTATCGTGTTCGTCCAAGTGCAGGGGTTATCAGTCCTAATTCCTTTACTGATATTAGTGTGTATTTGCAACCAGGTTGGTACAATTCACATTTAAGGCTCGGAAACACAATGTAACTTAGCTGCAACGTTTCATACAACAGCAGTCGACCCATTCCTGTAACTGTAAACTGTTGCAAAAAGGTTGCAAAAAGGTTGCAACGTGTGTCCGAATCTTTAGATGGAGGTACTTACAGTTACCATAGTGAGTAGTGATATATCCCGCAAGCGTGATCTACGGTTTTGCCATTTTGTTGTGTTGCGTGGTGCAGTGGTTTTTTAGTCGTACGAAATCTGTTTTTCCATATATATTTCTTCAGGTCATACGTCAAGTGTTTTCCGAGATAAATTTCTTGTCATGTCAACGGAAGTCAGTGAAGGAATGACTCAAGCTGAGGTAGCTGCTGTATGGAAGACGTCTCCCAAATCAAGTATAGTAGAACACAGGTAATGATGATGATGAAGGTGGTGGTGGTGTTGGCGGTGACGACGACGACGACGACGATGATGATAACGATAATAATAAAGCGATCCTGATGTCAACCATATCTTCGACACTCTATATGTTACCACTGTTTTTATAACTACTCGCCCCACCCCCCTCTCCCAGGCCTGACAAAATAATTATAATACTAGGAATAAAGATTGCTTAGACCACCGACAGCTCGCACCTCGAGATATCAAAATTCATTCAGAATAAATGGAGCTAACATAGGGAATTTGTTACCGACTAGGAATTGCGCAATAGGCGACCATGAAGCCAACAAAGTTTTCAGACATCAAAACTCCACCACTGTCTGAAAATTGAGTTGGATTTTCGGTAGCCTATCGACCAATTCCCAGTTGAGACTATAGTCCGATCGGGCGCGTAGTTATGTAAAGGGTGGTAAAGTATCTGAACCACTGCCAATATATTCACAGATATAGAGGATATTACATGATTATGTTTATTAACTACTTATTGATATTATCTTCAGATTACGGTGCTCTTTTGTCTCAAGCTCTTCGACCGCAAATGAATCACATCACTCGGAAAACACACCAGAAGCGAACACTGGTGGAGTGAAAACCAACGCACTAACTGAGCAGCTTAAATCTTTGGAACGAAAGGTGAGTCTTGGACAAAAATATTAAAGCCTAGGAGTATGTTATTGATTGCAACCCTTCTGATTCTTCTTCTGACCACTAGCCTTTATGATAAGGGTGTGACTCAGCTGTGGAATGGAATCAATCATTGAATAGCCTGTAAACAGGATCCTTCCCCTTCACCACCCCTCTCCCCAAGGAGTCTGTTCATGAAGAATTTTATTATCAATATCATTTCGAAGCCTCATTGAAATAGAAGGCAAGAGCATCTTGTCAAACTATCTTTAACATCATTGCTAGCCTGTATTAAAAGCAGGCGTACTTTTGGGGGTTTGGAGATTTGGGATTCCTGTGGGAAGATTACGGACGCGCGAGGTTTGCGCATCATCATCACTGATCAACCGTTGTTATTATCAATCCACCACTACCACGGCCGCTTTTCATCGTTATCATTATCATCATCATCATCATCAACATCATCATCATCAACTTCGTCGTTACTATGCGGCATCACAATAGACCTGTATACGGTATTGCAAACGTTTTTCTAACCACCTACTTGAGATCACTCGAATCTGTGTTTTGGAATGTGGTCATCGGCTGAAGACACCCAACACCAGATGGGGTGGTGTTACCCGGCACCCACCACATCTGGGAGTGAAATTATGAACTTTATCATCTAATATTTCCAAAAATAGAAATGCAATTGTAGTAATTAATGAACTGTATGTTCCAGTGCATGCTAAACAACGAATTTCTAAATGGAGGTTTTTTCCTCTGGGTTCTCCGATTTTTCCTCCCTCAGCAAAAATCAAAATGTGAGTTGAGTGTTGTATGTAGAGTATATCGAATGTAGTATTAGCGAGTGTGAATGAGTCTCGGAGATCTTAGCAGTAGTGCTACTCTAAAATCCGAGGATAAACCAAAAGATTTGAAATAGAAACAGTTACCACATGCAGTCGGGATTTTCAAGGTGCCCATTAGGGGAGAGGGGGGTATGTCCCGCTACCCACCACCAAATCTAAAAAACCTGGGTCCCTACTGTGAACCATTCTGAATATTCATTGTTTCAGATTGACCGCGTCGAGAAAAAGATCTGCTACATCGAAGAAGGTCTCCAGCTATTTATTAAAGTACAATTAGGTTTGTTCTCAGGAATGATCATCCTCTTCGCCATTGGTTTCTATTACGCCTCATTCCTTGTTTAATGGCCAATCATATTAATCATACTAATTTGACAAAAATTGTCAGCAATACACTTTACCAGAAACAGCTAGGGAGTACATGCAGACAGCTATAGGAAAGTTTAAAAGTTTGATATCAATGAATAATTTACGATTGTTTGAGGGGTACACCTGTTGAAGCTTTTAGAAGGCGTAGTCACTACCAAGCATAGACAAGGCTGGGAATTCTAGTTCTTGTTTTCAATCCTGGACGGTACTATATACGTTTGTATGGAGAGAGTATAAAATATTCTAGGATTTCATTTTAAAATAATCGTCCTTATTACAAGACATCGTCAAAAAGCAAAGGCAACGGTTATGAACACTTACTTCACAAACAATCTAAGAACATGACCTGCGTGTTCGATTGTATTGCATCATTAATTTTATCAAATTAAAATATATAATAGTCTAAAATGTAAATGAAAAGCATAAACTATTTTAATATAACATAATTATTCAAACGAAAGCACCTAGTCTATAAAAATGGTTGGGTCCAATGTACACCTGTTAGAAAAACAAAACTCGTTGATCGAAATCTACTGAATATAATAAAATGGGTTGAGACGAAAAGGCACAATTCCAAATCACGCTTCATGTTTCATTATTACGAATATTACGTTGTCAGTTGAAGTTGGATGGCTGTTTCTGTAAGTGTTCTATTTTCTTTTCTTTTGAAATACAGGCTCGTAACTTGGTATATGGGATCAGGGATCAAGCCCCAAATTATGGCCAGGATCAGAGATCAGAGGCTAGGGCTCAGGGATCAAATGGGTGGGATCGAGGATCAGGGACATTGGGTCAGGATCAGGGATCAGCTCAGTTTCTTGCATCAAGGATAAGGGATCAAAAATGTCTAAAAATATGGACTCGGGGATCAAAATTTCCATAAAATCCCGGGATCAGTGAGACGAAAATATACCATGTTACGAGCCTGGAAATAGGTGTATTTCAAACGTGTAGCAAAAACTATGTAAATTCCATACTTAGTTGTTGATGACAGGGAGTAAAAGTGGGAAATGTATTTTAGTTTAACTTATCTGGGTATAAGTTATTTTCATAAATATTCCAATTTTTTAACATAAAGTTTAATGAATGCCCCTTCCACTAATATCCAATCAAAATGACAAGCTCGCTGTTGCTTTGCACATTTTTAAAATGCTTCAGTCATTCTCAAAAAGGTTGTCCGTGAAATATAACTATTTGCACAATCACTGACCCTTTCAAAATCATCGAAGGTACTAGAGACCCGCTCCACAATCAGTCACCTAGAAGCTGAGACCGAATTGGCTCCTGGGTACACTGATGTTTTATCTGTGAATTCACCACATAATCGTGTTTGAAATACCAAACATTTCTCTCAGTTTGAAACTTCCATGTACTTAATTACGCTTCTTTAAAATCAACTAATCAACAGATTTCCCAATGTTCATGTCGGTCTTAGCTTCTTCATTTTGAAGGGTCAATTTGATATTTGTGCAAATAGGTATCTATATATAAAT